>SJYO01020080.1:21239420-21449153 GCA_006410555.1 Capra ibex | reverse complement strand
TTTTATTTGAGTTTTACCTAATTTCTAGATTTACATTCTAGTCTTTGATATTTTGAGGATCTCCTCTTGTATCCGTTTTGTGAGAGTCTGTATTTAGTGTCGTCCTAGGAGATACTAGGTGGAGGGTCTTAAGACCTTTATTTTCGTTTTTATTTGTTTACCCTAGATTAATTTTAATTTTCGAAGACGTGTTGTTTCCTTTTATATTCGTTCCACTTTTCTGTCGGAAGACTTACCCTCTTTTATTATCGTTTACTTCGTTGACTGTTTGTTGATTAGAGTTTTTATATGTTCGTTGAATACGTCGAGTTAAGGTCTTTTTATTTGTTGGGTTAGTTTGTTACCCGGTTTCTTGATTTGTCTGTAAAGAGGTTTCTTCTGTGTACCTACCGATTGTTTGTACTTTTCTACGAGTTGTAGTGAGTAATAGTCTCTTTACGTTTAGTTTTGGTGTTACTCCATGGTAAAGTGTGGTCAGTCTTACCGACACTAGGTTTTCAGATGTTCGTTATTTACGACCTCTCCCACATCTCTTTTCCCTTGGGAGAATGGGACAAACACCCTTACGTTCGATCATGTCAGTGATACCTCTTGTCACACCTCTAAGAAATTTTTTGAGCTTTAACTTGACGGAATACTGGGTCGTTAGGGTGACGACCCGTATGTGTGGCTCCTTTGGTCTTAACTTTCTCTGTACACATGGGGTCACAAGTAGTGACGTGACAAATATTATCGGTCCTGTACCTTCGTTGGATCAACAGATAGTCGTCTACTTACCTATTCTTTCGACACCATGTATATGTGTTACCTCATAATCAGTCGGTAATTTTTCTTATGTAAACTTAGTCAAGATTACTCCACCTACTTTGACCTCGGCTAATATGTCTCACTTCATTCGGTCTTTCCTTTTGTGGTTATGCCATATGATTGTCTATATATACCTTCAATCTTTCTACCATTACTATTGAGACATACGCTCTGTCTTTTTCTCTGTGTCTACATTTCTTGTCTGAAAACCTGAGACACCCTCTCCATCTCCCACCCTACTAAACCCTCTTACCGTAACTTTGTACATATGATAGTACATTCTTTGCTTAGCGGTCAGATTCAAGTTATGTCCTATTTCCTACGAACCCCGACCACGTGACCCTACTGGGTCTCTCTACTATACTCCTCCTTCAACCCTCGCCCCAAGTCCTAACCCTTGAGTACATGTGGGCCACCCCCTAAGTACAGTTACATACCGTTTTGGTCATTCATGTCATAACATTTCATTTTATTTTTATTTATTTATTTATTTTTCTTTTCTTTTACGTAAGATAGTGAAGACTAACGGGAAGACGAAAAACCAAACAAACACAACTTTAACGTCTGCATGTGACACTATGTAACCACCGTTTCCATATACAAACCCTTTGTCGTGAAACGGATAGGATTAAATAATTTGTAACAAATAAACCGACCGACCCGTCATCTTGACTTCCTGCAAAGATGGTAGAAAGTCGTAAAGTTCAAACAAAGGAAAGATAAAAGTAATCGTTTCCTTGCCCGTCAATAAAAAGTAATGTCAAAATACCAGAGATAAGAATACGACGACGACGACGGCGATTCAGTGAACTCAGCGCACGCTGAGACACGTTGGAGTATCTACTGTTGTGTGTTCCGAAGGGACAGGAACCTTAAGAGGTCCGTTCTTGTGACGTCATCCAACGATAACGGAAGAGACGAAATAAGAATATGATTTAAAGATAAAGTATAGAATATAACAGATGAACTACGGATGTCTTTACATGACATTTATCATCCTATTTACAAAATAGTTATTTTTACGGACGGAAAGTACCTTACTGTGATAACAACGTTAAAGAATGAAATTAAACATATAAATTTTTGGTGAAATATGATTTCACAAACTCCGACTGTAGTCGTTGAGGATTACAGGAATTTTTCTCCTACTGAAGTAATTTTAAATATTCATTAATTCGACTATCTAAAATTTTGTGATTGTTTATTTTAAGATAAAGGTATTAAGACTTATTCTTCTATAACTTTACAATGAAAAGTTTAGACTTTATCAAAAAAAGATGATTTCCGATTAACCTAATATAGAAATCGACTTATAAAATATGATGTTGTATAAATTAATATTTTCTAGTAACTATCGATATGTCAATATATTTTATGTTTCTTGTACGATTAAATTTAAGTAATACAATCGAAAGTCATTATTTATAGTCCTCTTCGTAATTTCTAAAGTTTCCGTTTGTATCGAAAATTATACAATAGATAAGCAATGTGTCAGTATTTATAATACTTTAAAATTTACATTTCTTTTCCTAATCATAAATATAACATAAAAGGGTTAGTAAGAGAGAGGGGCTATGTGTGTGTGTGTGTGTGTGTGTGTGTGTGTGTGTGTGTGTGTGACATATACACGAATCGGTGAGTCAACTCAAGATGAGACACTGGGATACCTGACATCGAGTGGCCCGAGGAGCACGGACCCTAATAGAGTCGTTCTTATAACCTACTCCAACGGTTAAGGAGGAGGTCCCCTCGAAAGGTTGGGTCCCTAGTTTGGGAGTAGAGGATGTAACCGTCTTCCTAAGAAGTGGTGACTCAGTGGACCTGTCGGGTCTGACGGTGTAAACCACACGACTAATCAATTAATTGAACCTCTTGACGGTGTTTATAATACATAGGTACAAACGTTGAAACTTTACAATAAATGTTCGGTATAAATTTTTTTTACTAAGTGATCCTTTTTGACTTTTTTTAGTCTTACGATCTAAATACGAGCACTTCATTCTTTACATTCAGGTACAATCAGGAAGGGTAACCACAAGTGAACCAGAAGGTCTGTGAAAGTTTACATGTGATAAGGAAGTAATACATCGTCGTTTGTATAAACGGAAATATTGATGGAATAAGTTGTGTTCTTTAAGTGAAAAATGGTGAAGTTTGTCACCGTAGTACACAGAGTTTCACCTACTACTATAAATTTGAGAATAAAGTTACTTCAGTACTCAAGGGACCGTTTACGAAAATTATGAAAAAGTGGAATCTATGGTACTTTAGAGACTTATTCGTTTGACACAGAAATTGACCGGTCTATCGTTTATAACATACTAACCATTTGGTATACCATAGAAAATGTTGATCGCAAGGATGACAATGACGGGGTTCAGTTGGTGTCTGTCGGTCTTTGTTTATCCAAACCAATATACGGACATTTTAAATGTTTTTGTCCAACGACCTGGTCCAAACCGAGTGTCCAATATCTGACGTCTAAGGGAAGAGATTTGGTGAGTTTGGACTTAAGTGTCTTTGTATTTATTTACACTTTACTCTATAATTTGAAAAATCACTTTTTATACTGAAAGTCAAGGTACAAGAGTCAAGGATTCAGACACATAGACCTGATATTCACTCTGTACTGTTATGTAGTAAAAGACCAAGTTTCTGATATTGTGTACGTCATTCTATCCTTAGGTTGAACCGTTCTATCACAGACCCTGCCATTGATTCGTTTCTAAAATTAATAAGAGTACCTATTCAAGTTGTTATTATGGTTTCTAAAGTAATACAAGCCATCAACATCAATTAACGGAATTAGGAAAACGACGTGTACTAGTCTTCGTTACAAAATAATCACATTGTCACCCATTTCATAAACCATTAAGGTGTCAAACAAAATGACCGTCTCTGTCGATGAGTTCTTTCAGTTTATTTTGGATCCTATATTAAATTTACCGTATTTTAAAGACGGGGAGTTACCAAATTCCGACAATGTACAAGTTGGACAGTGGTCCACCGACTGAACAGAGGGTACTTATGTCATTTCGTAACCCTGACTTACATAGTGAAAGACCTTCCAATCTGACCGTACTCGATTCAGGTGAGAACCAAAGGACACCGACCATCGTGGAAGTACGAACCACTTCTCTTCACACATAATAACAAGACTCTACATTAGGGGTTTAGACTCTTATACTGTGTACTAATGTGAAAATAAAAAGTGTATAGACTCACACAAAACCCTACTGACCCCCCATTCCTCGATTTGACTAGTTATACTAATAACTTTATATATCAATAATGAGAAAGGTGCTATGCCTGAGACATATTTTATCAATGTTTATTGAAACCTTTTTTATACTTCTTTTGTAATGGTGTGTTACAATCCAAAAACAGTGTCATAAAAATTCAAAGGGTAGGGTTAGAAAAAAATTTCACAAAGTAAATAAATAAACAAACAAGTTTGCCCCTGTTTCAAATAATAATCTCTGACCGGAATACCAATGACCCTATTCCACTCCCTATCAAATTCGTAAACCCTAACCGTACGTGTGTGACGAGATAAATTTTACCTATTAGTTATTCCTGGATAACATATCGTATTCCTTGAGACGAGTTATAACATATTGTTAGTTTGACACTTTTATTAAACTTCTTATCTATGTACATATACATATTGACTCAGTGAAACGACGTGTGGATTTTGATAGTGTTATAACAATTAGTTTATGTGAAGTTATATTTTATTTTGCAAAATTTTTACTTATTTACCTACGAGTGTAGGTATAGAGGGTAAGATTAGAAAACAATTCCCCGGAACTGAGACGTTACACTACCGTATCCAAATTTTAGTGTACTCTTAAGAAGTACGTATAAAACTCTGAGTCAGAAAAAAAGACGTCTATATTGATACTAGCAACAATTATTATGTGTAGGTCATTCTGAAGTTACCCTAGACTATATAAAATTTGAAGTCCTGACTAAGACCATATGTAAAAACGATGATATTTTTAAGTCCGGTCAGTCTAACGTGAGACAAGGACGACTTACAATGTTATTTATAACGGGAACAGAGACCGTCTATTCACTTCAATGAACCAAAGACAGTCGAGTTATAGGTAGGTGGGTCAACATAATCAAAAAATACGGACCGTTTTTTTTTTTCAGTGGTGTCTGACTTACCGACTTCGTTGGCTTTAACTAAAAGAGTATTAACACCTCGATTTTCAGGTTCTAATTCATATTCGTCCAAACTAAAGAAGACTCCGTAGTAAGGAAAAGAACGTCCATCTTTAGAGTGACACAAGAACTTCCCAGTAAAGAACCAGACACTCACGGACATAAGTGGAGAGGAGAAGAACATTCATGTGATCAGTGTGACTTATCTCTGGTAAGTATATTCCGAGTAAAATGGAATCAATAGAAAGACTACAGGGATAAAGGTTCGCGGTGTAAAACTCCATGACCCCTCAATCCTAAAGTCATAGACCTAAGTCCTCTTGTTTTATGTCAGGTATTTTGGTACGGTTAAGTTTAGACCATTAGAGAAGGTTCCCGTAGAAACGGTCGTAGAATCTAGTTCTCTTCTTGTCATCGTAGAAAAGCTACAACGACTACAATCTCCTTCGTGTGACTCACTATAGTGGGTGGGGCCGGTCCGATAGATCATTAGTAAACGTACTCAACAAAATACTATCCTCCAGGACCATTCCTTGTACCTTGTTTCTGTGGTGGTTGGTCTTCTCAAGTCCTTTCCAGTTTTCCTCTGTGGTGCACAGGTAGGCGGAGGGTCTTAAGGAGAGTGATCGTAGGTAGAACCGACCGACTACACACATGGTGGTCCTTCCTGAGAACCGGTCTTACTAACCGGTTTGTGTTGGACCTTTGATTGGGGTAGTTGTATTTTGGGCGCTGACGCTTGGTGTATCGTCTCGTCAAGAGGACCCAAGGGAATAGGACGACGAGAGGTGGACCCACGGGAGAAGGTTATTTCAGAGAACGAAACAGTCGTGTACAGAGGAGCCTGTTAAGAAAAAGGTTCACAATCCGTTCTTGGGTGAGAACACCGGGACCTTCCCCGGGGTGAAGGATGTTGTTGACCATTGGTACTTTCCGGGGGTAAAAATGACGTCGACTGTAGACGTCGAGAGTACTTACGACTGTTGGTGAGCCCCATGAGGTCTTGGTCGAGTGGACGTCTGTCTGGACTGGGTCGTCGACGGTGACCCTGGACAAACAGCGACCAGAGGGAGACTACACCTGTTGACCGGTCTCACGTGACTAGTCCATTCCTTGTTCTCTAAAACAACTGATGAAAATAGAGTGAGGAGAAAATGTTGGAGAGGATAGGATAGGATAAAAAAGGACGGGGGGCCAGGACCTGTGTCCTTAGACCAGTTTCTAGGAGTCGGACTCGACTCCTAAACTCTGACTGGTGGAGGAGAACCGTCTCTTGAACTTAAAACCAAGACCAGCCCGGTTTAAGGTCAGGAGGAGACCTCCGGTCCCTTTTCAGGGTATGTGGACCCATAGACGTTCACCGTCCTCTGTAGACATTCCGGTGGGGAAAAAAAGAGAAAGAGAAGGTGTGAGAATCTGGAGAAGAGAGGGGTAAGGAAGAGAAAGTTGGACCGGAGAAAAGGAGAGAAACTTCTGGGTTCCATAAACGAATGAGACAGACAGTTATGAACCCAGACTTCAAGACCCAGAAACATTCTCTAAAAGACTCTCCGATACGGGAGAGGAGGAGTAGTAAACACGAAAGACAAACCCCCCTCTATTAGTACACAATCTTCGGGAGGTAACCAACGGGACAAAGACATTTAAGTCGTTAAATTAGGTCGTAAACAGACTTACGAAAGTTCACCTTCACTAACTACCCCAAGTCATATAAGTGTGGACCAAAAACCACTTTTAATTGTGGGAAAACCCTGGTCAGGATGTCGAGGTAACTAACACGAAGTCAAGTCAAGTTAAGTCAGTGAGTCAGGACAAACTGAGAAACGTTGGGGTACTTAACGTCGTGCAGTCCGGAGGGACAGGTAGTGGTTGAGGACCTCAAGTGAGTTTGAGTACAGGTAGCTCAGCCACTACGGTAGGTCGGTAGAGTAAGAGACAGCAGGTGAAAAGGAGGACGACGGTTAGGGAGGGTCGTAGTCTCAGAAAAGGTTACTCAGTTGAGAGGTGTACTCCACCGGTTTCATGACCTCAAAGTCGGAGTCGTAGTAAGGAAGGTTCCTTGTGGGTCCCGACTAGAGGAAGTCTTACCTGACCAACCTAGAGGAACGTCAGGTTCCCTGAGAGTACTCAGAAGAGGTTGTGGTGTCAAGTTTTCGTAGTTAAGAAGCCGTGAGTCGAGAGAAGTGTCAGGTTGAGAGTGTAGGTATGTACTGGTGACCTTTTTGGTATCGTAACTGATCTGTCTGGAAACGAATGATGACTTGTAAAGGACACCGTGTATATGTTAGTTCGTTAAACCCTGGTTCTCTCTCAAATGTTAGAGAGATCTCAGTCTATATCCCCGTAGGTGAAATCATGACCAGGGGACCCTTACTCTATATTTCATATGGTGACAATTTTACCCTTTATTCAAAGGGAATCTGTGGGACGACTTAACAGAAAACCGGGTGACCCTCCCTATGGTTGAACTTCCCGATTTTTTCTTTTTTTATTTTTTTTGAATAATTTATGGAGTTATGTTCGGATGAATGAGGGACCTTCCTCCCCTTTTTACCGGGGTCAACCCCAGTTAACCTGAGTTGTGGCAGAATGTCGAGTCAGTTATGACTTTTGTGTTCCCATTTATGTTCCTCCAAGGGATACAGGTCCGTAAATATCGGGAAATGGTCCTAAGTTTTTTTCTCTCTTTTATATTCGAACTTCTTAAACTATTTACGAGAAAGTTTCAAGAAAACCGTTCCAGACTTCGTCTTCTAGGGGAACTGGAAGAGAACTGGAGGAATCGAGTCCGTCTTCCAGTGTCCTTTTCCTTCAAGTCTGTTCGGGTCTTCAGTCCTCCGATCCGGGCCTTCAGTATCCTGGACTTCCCTTCAGTGAATATCAGCGGACCCGAGACGGAGGTATACGGGGAAGGGGATACTCTAATGTTAATCCATCATACGAAACGAGAGGTATCTTCCTTTCCAGTAGGGGTCTGTTTTCGACGGGGGATTCTCTCCATGGTCTATCCCTCCCCCCTTGATACGTGTAAGTACAAGGAGGAAGATACGTTCTGTAATGGGTTACCTCCCTCGTTAACCCAAACATAAGACCCTTGGGGTTCTGTAAATCCCTACTTAAACTCTCAGAATCGAAATTGTAGAGGGAGTGGACCTCCCTATATTACCAGTAGGAGTGGGTCACAACATTACTCCTCCTTTTTCGACCTTAGAATCTAGTCCGATCTATTCACCGACTACTTTCTGTCGCCCACCTACAGTTAGACAGGGGACACCTTCTCCGTTAGGGGAGATGTCTCGGTCTAACCCTAGGGTTATGTTCCCGTCCTTTCCTTAGGAATTCTGTAGAGTGATGAACGGATGATGTCCCTTAATGGGTCCCACAGGTTTTCCAGTAATTAATATTATTCTATTTTCTCAAATGTTTCCCTCTCTTACTTTTAGGTCGAGAAAACCCCCCCTTCTGAGTGTCTTCGGAAATTTTCGATGGGTCCGTCTAGATTTTACATACCTTCCTTCTCAGGACAATCGGTTAAGGAAGTATTGGGTCCGTCGGGGTCTGTATTCCTCTTTTAACATTTTTGATCCTTTTCCTGGTCTCTGAGGTTAGAGGTTAAACCCCCTCCTCCGTTTATCCCACAAAAACTTATCCCTGGTCCTCCTCCTTCGGTTTTCCCTCGTTTTCCTTCGGGTTTTTCTATCCTCTGGAAAGCCAGAGTCTGGGTTCGGAACCAGGTTGTTGTCCGTTTTTAGGACCGGAACTAAGTAGGACGGTGATACGTTCTCAATGTCCCTCTCATTCCTTCTTTTTTACGAGAGTCTTTAGGTGGTGTCTACTCTACGCGGGTCACACGGATGACGTCTCTCCCACCCATAACCTTTCCCCTCACGGGAATAGTGGGATTCCCTTCCGTATATCTCTGGGGATGTGGTCTAGGGAGACACAATCAGGACCCGCTGACCCTGACTACTATGGGTCGTCGAGTTCTTTGGCAACGTTTACCATTCTAGGTCTAGTGAGGAGAGCTGGGAACCCACTGAGATGTTTATCTTCCATTCCTACACTTGAAATAAAACCTGTGTCACCGACGGAAGAGACAAGGAGGAGAGACTAATCCTGGAAATCTGAGGGACTGATTTTACCACTACCCCTATCTACCTTTTGGAGTTTCCACTTTAAAATGATTCGGGGAGGTAACATTCCATCCGTTAACCGTTCCTTGGGTGGGGAAGAATATGTAGGGAACAACGGGACGAGGGGATGATCTCTCTCTGGAAGAAACGACGGAGGTCTGGTCTCACTGAACCCCTTTCGATCTTCGGTTATTAAACGAAACGGATCACAGACTTATAAACGTCGGTCTACATCTTTTCGTCCTCAGGCGGGGAAAGAATCTACTCTAGGGATCCATACCCTACAGAGGTCGAGACCGAATTGGTATTTAAACTGTCGTCACTTCTAAGAGGAATCCGGTTTACGAGGGATGGGTACCTTTTCTGTTATAGAGAATTTTGGTCTTCGAGAACTCCCAAAATCTGGTAATCAATTGTTTATGACTCTATAACCTTAAGATTAGTGGACACTCAGTGGGACGTGATGAAGTCAGAACGGACAATTTTTAGTCTACCTAGATTGATTAAACGGGTCCTAGATTCTCGATGATTACTTCGACACCAAGGGTAGGTGGAGTATCAGGGTTTGGACATGTGGGAGGATAGAGTTGAGGGTCCTTTACGATTCATGAAGAGTTAGAACCTGGAATTTCTACGAAAGAAAACGTAAGGAGAGGTAAGACTAAGGGTTTTGGTGAAACGGAAACTCACCACCCTGGACCCTCGTTCCTTCCGGTATGTTGAAACGACCTGAGTTGATGGTGCTCCCAAATCACTGTCGACAGTATAAAAACCCTGAAGGAACCCCTCTCTTGATTCCCTTAATTGAAATTGTTTCTCATTAGATTATGTCATATACCTACTGAACGAGTATCGATCAGGTCTAAATTGGTCGAGAGTCTACCTATGATAATTTTGAAATTTAAAGGACATACTTTTCACAATAACTTATAGGGGGGTTTTTTTTATTTTGGACTCTAATCGAATTGGGTTCATTTTATGGAACCTAAATATTAATACCTCCTTTTTCTTACGAGTTGGGGGTCTCCTTTCGGAAGTAGAATCTATGGGACATGGGGTTTTACTTTTTTTTTTTTTTTGGTCGAATTCCCTAAAAATCCTTACTGACCCAAAACGTCCTAGACCTAAGGACCAATACCTTTAGACCGGACTGGGGATATACTCTTCAATTCTCCCTTTCTCCTTCTCGGTGAACTGACCCTACTCTGGACGTTACAACGGAAATTACGGGATTTTCTTAGATGGTGATTTGGGGGTCGAAATCCGGAGGAATTGCACCTTTTCGGAAAGTCCGACGTACAAAGACTTTCTTATCCTTGACGAGAACCCTACAATCCCTTTTACTACACCGGACAAAATGTTGAGTACAGAATGGAGAGTCTTTTTGATCTACTTCTCCGGTCTCCAACCGAGTGAACGGAGACCCGTCATCGTCAGTGGTGAGAATACCAATTTCTCCGTAGATTCTACTGGTGTGACATATGTGGAGTGGTCCACCTTCGTCAGAACCTTTGATTTCCCCTATCTACTTACTGTCCCCCTTCCTAGGAGGTTATGGTTCGGAAGGAGGAACTGTGAGGTCTTTATTTCAACTCACAGACAGTCTGAAATTTAGGTCGGTGTAATTACGGTCTAGGGTGAAGAAGGGGAAACCTAGTGGTTACGTACCTTTAGTATCCACTTAATGTGAGAAGAATGGGTCCGGATAGTCTCTGTGGAAATAGACTGGTTCTCTTTCGTACCAATGTGTCTACCGTCATCAAAACATCTTTTTCCTCTCTCCTTTCGTCCTATACGACATCACTCGGATCTTCTTCGATCACCAAGAGAAGGGGGTCTGTAGATTCGGGTCTTTCGACTTGAAAAACGGGACTGTTCTTTTCCTTTCTCCTAATTACACATGAACCTGAGTTCGTACGAAAGGAGTAGGACGTACGGACACGTCGCTAAACCTTCCTTTCTCCCTACCACTTACGAGTTTCGAGAGGATACTTTGTGTTTCTTGAGTAAGAGTCCGAGGACCTCCGACAGTTTAAAGGACGATTTAATCGACAGTAGGTGACGTTCCCAGTGATTTTCCCTGTTCATTTCCTCCGGGTCCCTTTATCCTTTCGACTAGTCCTCCGTTTTACTTAGTGATCCTTTCGATGGGGTAGTGACAATAGATGGGGGAAAAGGGGTTCCTTTTCGACTGAGGTTTAATATGGGGTCTCCTTGTAAGGGCTATACGACTCACCCCGACCCTCTAACCCAGTGTACCCACCAAAGTCTGACTAGTCCGGGTTTATTATGAGGGACTGAGAGTCCATACCTTTTAATAATTGAGGAATGTATTATCATGGGTAAAACCTTCTCTATTAGACTTTTGGAACGTGTTCGGATAAGAGATGGTAGGGGTCAACCGATTCCAACAAGCTGTCCCGTGTGTTTGAACACTATGGAAAGCTTCTTTATTTGGACACGGTGGAGGAGATTGATTTGGACAAGTTGTAATCCCTGGTATGGGTCCTCTCCTGACCATCCACCTAAAATGTCGGTACGGTTTCTGGGTTCGCAAGAGAATAAACGAATAACTGTGTAAGTGTCTTACCTAACTTCGTAAGGGATGATCTTGTCTCTTTCGATGTCTTCAGACATTTCGAGGTGACTTCCTCTATCACGGATCCAAACACGACGGAGATAGTGAAGTCTCACTGTTACCCGAGAGTAAATGTCGGTGCTATAGGGTCTTGGACCGGTGTAAGAATCCTTAGTTTATGGCGGAGGTGAATAGGTCCCCCGGAGTTCGAAACCCTTTCCACCTCTCTCGGTCGGTCTGAGAATTTTCACAAGACTGGTTTGATACAGTTCTTTTTGTATTGTATAGGTATACGATGGGTATTGGGAGTACTCCCATATCCGTCGGGGGTTCGCCGGTGATAATAATTCTGGAATACTTTACTACATACCTGTAGGTAAGAATTGAAGACTAAACAAAAAACTACTCCTGTGTTTGTGTGAGAATTTTGTATATTAAATGGACCCTTCCAAAGTCGTTCTTGAGGCTGCTATACTACTTGTCTAGGAGGGATCTGATGTCTTCTGAACTTTTTAGGGGTTCATCTCGACCCCTGGTTTACAAACATTTGTGGACCGTTCCTTTTCCCTCAGGTTCGGTCGACAGACTCTTTACCTGTCCCGGTATAGTCCAACAAGATCATTGGAGTTGACGACATTTTCACTTCCCAGATATACGGACCCAGGTGTTATGATCTTACTTTTGGATATCCTCCCCCTCTGTTTGTGACTTTGAGGTTTTGGTCTCCTGTTGATAAGGACACTTGGACAACTTCTGGAGTCTGAGAACAAGTCCACCTTGGGGTAGTTTAGAGGGAGTCTATTCATTTTACGTAGGATACTACAAGGAGGAGAAGGACTAGTACAGAGGGACATACCGATAATTAGAGAGGGATTTACTACGGATACGTGAACGTTTGGAGTGACGAAGAGCTGAGTTGGATTGGTCGGGAACGACCTAGACGTAATTGTCATCTTCAATCCCCATACAGGTTGGGTTGGGTTCCATAGTTACCGGGTTGAAAGGTCGGGTCGATGTAAGACAGTGGGTCACGTGGGGTAGACCAGTACCGTACCGGAAAACCCTATTCTCTCTTTTTGAAGTACGGAACCATAGTCGTTGTCGACAGATACAAATGAGGGTACTTTTGTAGACGTTAGGGTGGGTTCGGGGATACAAGAGAGAACTGATTGTAAGGGGTACACAGGAAGGGATAGACAGATTTTTCACTGAGGGATTGGTCCCCACAGGTAACCTTTAGACTTGTTGAGTACTACACCCCATTACAAGTGGCATCCTTGACTACCTCTTTTGACCCTAGATCTTTAAAGAGATCTCATAATGCTAAATCGGGTTTCAGACCCTTGATCTCCAAGACCGTCTTGACTGTACGATATGGATAGGGACTCGTACTCCGAGAGGAGTCTACGATAATTGGTCAGAGTTTTTGAGTATAAGACAAGACCTACTGGTTTTGTGGTGTGGGTAAGTAGGACCAAAGATTCAACCCGTTCGTTGAGATTGGGGACAATAAGGGAACATCCCCATGGGTGAGGACTTTTGGATTGGGATACTACCCTCGGCTTTGCTTTATGAGAGATGGAACTCCTGTTTTGGGTCCTACGGACGTTGTAGGAACTTAAGGAAGGATTTACGGGAGTGTCGACGACCAAAACGTCGTTCACCTCACTGCCAGAGGAGGGTCGATGATTTCCTGACGGGAACAAGGTAATACGGTACGGGGTCAACATTCCGTATACCTTTAGGACAAGGGGAAACCGTTTGGGTAACACGACGGGTCGACCTTAGGTCAGTACCACGGATGAAGTATACACCCCTTTTTCGAATAAATAGGGACGGTGGAAAGAGTAGTCCTTGAACGAGGTATCCATAACCGTGTAGGGTGTATCTGGGCCAGATCTCATTATGTAGGGAACGGAAATGGTCATATATGGGTGGTCTTCTATGTAGCATGTCATCATGAATGGGGAGCAAACGACCGTAATCCTGACGTCAACCAACTGTCCTCGACGAGAGTTCACTACCCTTATGGTCTGGTGAACTGGACGGAGGACTCTTTAGACATACGTCCAGTTCTTCGTTGTCACTCTTGAACTGTACCTTGTTGTCTGACCAAGGTTTATCCCTTTTCTCATGCAGTTCCCACATATAACAGTGGGAGAATAAATTGAATATACGTAACATGTAGTACACTTTGCGGTCCGACCTACTTCTTGTTGGACCTTAGTTCTAACGACCCTCTTTATAGTTATCGGAGGTTATACTCTTACCGTCGTGGTTATCCCGTCTTTCGTTTCTTGATTTCTCGAAGAACTACTTTCACTTTCTCCTCTCACATTTTCAACCGAATTTTAAGTTATAAGTTTTTTGATTCTAATACCGTAGGTCAGGACAGTGAAGTACCGTTTATTTATCCTTTTCTTACCTTTTTCACTCTCTGAAATAAAAGAACCCGAGGTTTTAGTGACGTCTACCACTGACGTCGGTACTTTAATTTCCTGTAAACGAGGAACCTTCTTTTCAATACTGATCAGATCTGTCGTATAATTTTTCGTCTCTATAATGCAACGGTTGTTTACAGGTACATCAGTTTAGATATCAAAAAGGTCATCAGTACATGTCTACACTCTCAATAGATATTTCTTTCGACTCACGGTTTCTTAACTACGAAAACTTGACACCACAACCTCTTCTGAGAACTCTCAGAGAACCTGACGTTCCTCTAGGTTGGTCAGTTAGGATTTCCTTTAGTTAGGACTTATAAGTAACCTTCCTGACTAATTATAACTTCGACTTCCAGATTTTGAAACCAGTGGACTACTCTTATTGATTAAGTAACCTTTTCTGGGACTACAACTCTCTCTGACTTCCACCCTCCTCTTCACCTGTAGTCTCCTATTCTACCAACCTACTATAGTGACCGAATTACCTGTACTCAAACTCAGTCGAGACCATCAACCGCCACCTGTTCCTTCGCACCACATGACGTCAGGTACCCCATTGTTTCTCAATCTGCACTGACTCATTGACTTTACTTGACTTGTCTCCCCATACCTCAAGAAGAAAGGGAAGAACCGTGGACGGTAAAGACCCAGGTCACTATTAATAGAATAATCCAGAGGATAAACCGGAGACGTATAAGGTTGAGGAATGTTTTAAATAGAGGTCGTCTGAGGTCGTGAAAGTTCGGTTTAACTACAGTGATGTTCCCATCGTCGATCAAAGCCTATACCTTGTGAAGTTGAATGAATCTAGTCCATCTCTCTCTGAAGAGGAGACGATCTGTCCTGATTGAGGTACATGTAATCCTTCTTCAATGTCTTCTTTCTCTGGTAGTGGGGCTAAGGGTTATTCATAAAACTCATACTTTAGAGAGACCCGTCCCGTCCCCCCTCCCACAATCCCCTTCGTGGCTGATTTTGGCGGGAGAGACCGGTCCGAGAGATCATCGGTAAACGTACTCAACAAAATACTGTCCTCCAGGACCATTCCTTGTACCTTGATTATTCGGTGGTGGTTGGTCTTCTCAGGTCCTTTCCAGTTTTCCTCTGTGGTGCACAAGAAGGTGGAGGGTCTCCTAGAGAACGATCGTAGGTAGAACCAATTCAGTCTTTCCTGGGACTAAGTCTTACTGACAGATTTCTGTTAGACCTTTGATTAAGATAGTTGTGTTTTGGACTCTGACGCTCGGTACACCGTCTCGTCGAGGGGACCCAAGGGAATGGGACGACGAGAGACAGGGTCCCGGGAGAAGGTTATTTCCCAGAACGAAACAGTCGTGTACAGAGGAGTCTGTTAATAAAAGGATCACAATGTGTCCTCAGGTGAGAACACCGGGACTTGCCCGGTGGGGAAGGATGCTGTGACCGTAAGGAGAAGTCGTTACACAGTAGATTCAGTACTACTTCCCTCACTAAAGACACGGAGGATGATCTCGTAGTAACTCTCCCTCTACTCATCTACTAAATGCCACTAAGATGAAGTTACAAGGATAGTGAGATTTAGGAATCCAATGACAGAGGTATAATCTGGTTCCTTTGAAACCATAGAGTTAAAGTAAATAACATTGGACGATATGTTAAGTCCAAGATCAGTTGGATGGTCCTTTATTAATCTTTGATGAGTGTTAAGACTTTAAAACGGATAGTGTAAGTCTTGAAAACTATAAAAGTAAACCTTATTATTTAAGTTAGAATATATTTTATATAAGGAGAGACAAAGTTACGGTAGGTATAGATACGGATAAAAGTCTTAAAACTAAGTATGTTTTCATTGTCAATAAACCGTGAACCCGGAGGAAGAGAGTCTTAACTTTGGGACATAAAGTGTTCCTCCTTTACGTCCTTAGAATGAGATAAAATCCTTGTCACCGACCGTAACGTACACCTCGTACTCCTCCTAACCAAAGAGGAAACGTTCTGACAGACTTCCAAAAGATCATGTCGCCCTTATTTTGGACATCCTGACCCCTCTTTTCCGATGAATACTATCTTCCTTTCGAGTTTCACCCCTAAATCTACAAATTCTATGAATGTTTAAGGTAGAAAATATAAGACTGTATCCAAAGAAAGAATTAAGATTTTCAGAGAAAGAGAGGTATTGTCACAGTACAATGTAGTCTCTATGTCACCCTAATCCCTAATTTGAATAAAAGTTAAACTAAATAAACACTGAACATCGATAAAATCGGGATTTTGATCTTCTTTACAAATCCCAAAAAAACAAACAGACAAAACAAAAACGTATTAGTATCTTTCATGGATAAAGAGAATTATAATAAACTCAATTTTAATGTCATAAGAAATCCAAGTATGACATTCGAGAGTCACATGAATCTTCTCGGTCAATCGGTCAAGAAAAAACAGAAGTTGAAATACAAACAAAAACGAAAAAACAGTTTTCGGTTACCCTAGAGGGTTCCTGTACGAGAGTTAAATGTGGAGTAATATCTACGAGTTTACCTCAACAGAAGTCAGTACGACAGTCAGATACAATATCCAACAATCTCAGGGTATGTGGTCGTAATCTCCCTATCGACTACCGAGAAATTTAATTGTCCTCGGTCGAGTATATAGGACCAAGAGTAAAGGAATGACAGACTTTCGACTTTAGTGTCCCTTTCAGTTAAAGATATTATTCACCATAAAAATACTCATTTGTGACTTTGGATAAGAACGTTCGAATTGGTATTTAAAATAAATGATTTATCATAAAAGACCAAATTTCTGAGTGTTTCACTTGATCTTAGACCGAACCTCTTCGTCCTAGAGTCTTGTTTCGGGTTTGACGTTACCCCTTTGACTGTATCGTCGAACTTGTCAAGACACGTAAGTCCAGGATCTTTCTGTAACTAAAGACGGTGGTGTCGTTTTCGAAGGTGACAGGGGAGTCGTTTCTTATTTTATTTTACTTTAGAAGTCCTACAAAAGAGCTGTATAAAGAGAGAAAATTTACTATTCAGTACTCATATGGACTAACCGTCGTGGATATAACATAAACATGAATCGTCGTCGTTACCGTTACTTTAAAGAGAAAAATTGTGACTTTACTATAAATTCTTTTTAGTCTTTAGGAGACCTACGTCCTTATACTACGTCTTACTATAAGGACCACCGAGTCAGTCACCATTTCTTAGACGGACGGTTACGTCCTCTGTACCCAAACTAGGGACTCACCCCTTCTAGGAGACCTCTTCCTTTACCGTTGGGTTAAGTCATAAGAACGGACTTCTTCAGGTTACTGTCTCCTTGGACCGTCCGATGTCAGATACCCCAGTGTTTTCTCAGTATACAGTGACTCGTTGATTTGTCGTTTATTATCTGTACAGGTTGACGTCCTAGGTTTCTGTGTAGAACAAGTCGAGTAACATACCGTAAGTAGATTAACTTGTCTAAAGCGTCACGAGTTAGATGGGGTCACAGGTGAATGGGGTCTAGAAAAGAAACTCAAACCAGTTCTAAAATGGTAAATAACACCATACACAAATAATAGGTAGAACTCTAAGTAACCTAAAAGACTTAGACTTTAAGTATCCCCAAAATGAATTGTTAAGACTTTTCCAAAAATTGTAGAGAAGACACTTGTAAGAAATTAAACAGTAACAGTTCCAAGAAGTCCTTGAGACTAGTTTATATACAACACTAATAGTACATGTAACGAAATGGAGAAAGTATAAAATTCACTAAAATAATGGAATTACTGTTAAACTTATTAAGTTAAATTTAAGACCATTGACTAACAGGAGAAGTCATCGTAGATTATACGATAAATAGGTTAAGAGATTAGAAATTGAAACAACGATATATAAAAAGTGTGTGTGTATACCAGATAACTCGAGAAAAGGTTCAATGTATAAAATTGTTAACAAGAGTATCTAAAAGGTCCACTAAGTAATGTAAAAGTTTTAAGAGAAAATAAATTTTAGAAAAGAAAACCTGAGACACCCTCTCCTTCTCCCACCCTACTAAACCCTCTTACCGTAACTTTGTACATATTATAGTATATACTTTGTTTAGTGGTCAGGTCCAAGCTGTGTACTATGACCTACGAACCCCGACCATGTGACCCTGCTGGGTCTCCCTACCATACCCCTCCCTCCTCCCTCCCCCCAGGTCCTACCCCTTGTGCACATATGGACACCGTCTAAGTACAACTACATACCGTTTTGGTTATGTTACAACATTTCATTAATTGGAGGTCAATTTTATTTATTTAAATATAATTTTTTATTTTTATTTTATTTTAGTAAATTGAGATTGTTTTCACTTTCATTGTAGGCTGAGAAATGTTGGGTTCCTGATATGTTAGGTACCTTAAGGGGTCCGGTCTTATGACCTCACCCATCGGAAAGAGAAGAGGTCCCCTAGAAGAGTTGGGTTCCTGGTTTGGGTCCAGAGAGTGTATTGTCCCGTCTAAGAAATCGTTGACTCGGTGACCCCTTCGACTTCTTTTGACCTCACCCATTGAATAGGGAAGGAGTCGTCTAGAAAGACTGGGTCCCAAGTTTAGTCCCAGAGAGTAATGTCTGGTTAAAAATTTGTTGACTCGATGGTCCTTTGTTTTATACAGAGTATAACAGTTATAGACTTAAGAAGTGTAAAATTAAAGATTACGGACAAGAGAGAAGTTTGAGTGAAAGAAACAAAGAAGGAACAACGAACTAAAATTAACTCACGTCATACTTAAAACCGAATATTTCAGGGAACCTTGTAATAACTTTATTAACAAATTCCAGTTGCACTTCAACAAAAGGAGGATTTTATATAGGGTGTTAGAAAAATGATTAACATATTGTAGTTACATTTAACCTCTGATTTAATTTAATAGGTACACAAAAGTTACATTTATAACATTTAAATTTATGACAGGACTTAGGTCTCGTCTAAATATCTAGAAGTAAAAGTTGGTTCTAAAGAAAAAATGAAAAGAAGTAAATGGGTCACAAACTGAGTTTTGTCCTTTCAAATTAATGACGAGTAAAGACGAAACATTCGACTAAGTCAGAACGTGACTCCATATCATAGACTACTAGAATGGAAATACCTACACTACCATGATATGAAAGATATGACTCACTCGTGAGCTGGAATAAAGGAAGTAGGTATTAGGACACGTTAGTAATTTTAATTCCAGTTTAAGTAATTCAAAACTTTATATAGAAGTTCCACTCTTGATTTATTCTAACAAGAGCCCTCAGAAACTAAAGAACTTTGAGTTCCTGTATGAAAAATCATGGTTTTTTTAATGAGTAAGAAATTTCTACATAAATAGTCTTCGTATTAAGTACCTTAAATCGGGTGTTACGATGTAATCAGGTGACAAATCCATAAAATGTTTTTACGATCCGTTTAGTGAACGAATGACGATAAAAATGTAGAAACGTAGATTAATTGTCCAAAAGTGACTTATAAAACATTACTTAAAAATAAAACTTAGACTACACAATGAGAAATGGATAATTCGTCAATTAACGTTCTCCGTATTTAAAATCCGGAATCCCTTATACTTTGTTCTACTGAATCGGGAATGTTCTGAACTCTCCAAATATTTGGAGGGTGAAGTGTAATTTAGTGATGTCCATTATCCGGTTATACTTAATAATTAATATAGAGTAAAAAAAAGTTTCAGGGAAGATTACAATTATCGTATGTAAGTAAGTGACGATGTGTAGTCCTATCACCTAAAGGTCACTGTGTGATAAGAAGTTTATGAGTCCTGTAAAAGTATCTTTTACTACAAAATTCGTTTTTCCTGTAACTGTCACTACCATAGGAGTGATTTTTACAATGATATACAAATCATGTTTTTATAATCAGTACTAAAAATTTTCTAACTTCAGTTATAATAATTATGTTAGACTTATATAAACCCTTCAAAATTCAAACTTAAGTAAACCTTTCTTAATTCTATTGCTTTAAATTCAAATTAGTGTAAGGTAATTGGTTAAAGAGAAAGTGGTTTTATTCTCTTTCGTTACTATTAATTCAACTTTACTCTTTTTTTACCGAGAAATTCCGTAATTGATACTATTCCTAAATAAAAAACCATCAGTCATCTCACTTCATACAACATAACTTCCCTTTTATTAAAACCAAATAAGTTAATAAACCAAACTCCAAAATATATCCCTCAAAATGTATAACTTTTTACTGAACTATTTGAATAGACTTTATAATTAGTAACCGACGTCCTCTTTGTCTTTTAAATTAACATAAATTTATTCAGTATTTATACATACCACTTTACCAAGTCACATAAAAAATTGATATAAAGAGGTCTCCTTTATAATTAATTATAGGTAAAGTCATCAATAATTTTGACTTTTAAGGGTTGAGATATTGTCACTTTTTTACAAAAATTAGTTCTTATGTTACGTAAGATGTAAAAGTTTGTAAAGGTAAGACTATTACTAAATTGTAACGATTTATGATATAAAAAATCATTGTGAAATAATACTTTAGATATACTGGAAAATCGAATTCATTGTGTTATGAATGTATCCGTAAATATGTCCGTGTAGAAACTCTATAATATCCAAACCAAGGTCTGGTGGCGTTATTTCGTTTTAACGTTATTTAACTCAGTGTACTTGAAAAACCAAAGGTTCACGTATATTTTCAATGTAAACGTGATGCGACATTGGATAATTCGTACATCATCGTAAAACAGATCTTTTACTTATGTAGAATTAAATTTTAAAGAAATAACAAATTTTACGATTCATAAGAGACTTTGAAGGTACTTAATATTATATAAACGTTATCATTGTGGTTTCTAGTGACTAACTTCTAGTGGTATTGTTTATGTTATCATAACTTTTGTAAACTTTATACCGTTCTTAATAGTTTTATACTGTGTGTCTGTGTTTCATTCGTTTTGGACAACCCTTTATCACAACTATTTGAACGAACTACGTTAAACATTTTTGATGTAATAGACGTTTCAAGTTATTTTGTTCTATGCGAACATTTAAAGAGTACAATAGTATAGTCAATACGTAATTAATCCTGATACTCATTACTACTGTAAATTTGTCAGTCATTGAATGACACCGAACGTTGTATTAAGAAACCACTTGTCAGGTCCTAACCAAACCTCCAAATATCTTAAAAATTTTGAGTCCGAATAAAAGGAAAAGACGAGTCGACACTTATTTAAGGTAAGAACTCTACTAAGGGAAAAACTCTCTAGGTACCAAAATAATTAAAAGTGAAAACACGTCTTGGTAACGAACGTCAATATTAGGGTTCATAGTTTCCCACGTACTGACAGAATTAAGTTTAAAGATAATGTTTTTATACTACTGATCCAATGAATTTATCGTTTGTAAATAAAGAGTGTCAAGAATTTCGGTTCTTCAGGTTCTAGTTTCACGACCGTCTAAACTAGACCATTCTCAAGAGAACGACTGAATGTCAGTGGAAAAACTACAAAGGAGTGTACCGTCTTTCGTCTCACTCTTTAGTCAAGACAACATAGAAAAACATATATAATAAATATTTATTTATTATATAAAGTAATTTATATATCGTACATAAGTTATTTTATTAACTTTATAATAGATATAATAAATATATATATGTGTTTATACACACACATACATATATTAAATAAATAAACTGACTGGAACCAAAATTAATATCGTGTGTCCTAGTAGCCAGAGGAAACGTTGTACGTCCTAAAAATCAACGTCGTACACTTGCTTGAGAGTCAACAATTTGTGTTTGAGAATTGACTCTGTGCACTTTAGATCGAAGGACTCGTCCCTAGTTTGGGTTCGGGGGACGTAATCCTCCTCTCTCAGAATTGGTGACTCGGTGATTCCTTCATGGACATAGAGAAGAGTGTACGGACGTACGAGTCATCACAGACTGAGAAACTCTGGGGACATTCCTAATATCTGGTGGTCCAAGGAGACAGTACCCTAAGAGGTTTGTTTTTATGACCTCACCTAACGGTAAAGGAGGAGGTTCCCTAGAAGGATTGAGTCCATAGTGTGGACGTAGAGGACACAGATTCCCGTGATTAGAGTAGTATTTCCGACGTAGTATTACTGGAGGACTTTCCGGATGGATGTTTATTGTAATATATCATTCCTAATCACAAAGTTGTATACTCATACTAACTCCTGTGTTCGTCAGGTGTCGTTGTTCTGTTCGACTTTAGTGGTCAAAGGGAGAGATCAATAACCACATCCGTACTCATACGAACCGTTAATTTTACTCTATAGTCCCTTAAAAACTATTCTTAAGAAGACCCTTTATCTAAGAAGTTAAAATTTTTTCCATCTTTTTAAGACAAGATTTGGGAGAGTCAACCTAAACACGAGACTTTGATGATATCAAAAGAACGTTAGTAGTCCCCTTGGTCGGACTCCTTCTCTGTGTGTACGACACCTACCGTCTTCTCTTATTATCTTTTTTTATATGGTCAGAACAATTTTACCACCCAGTACTTATGTTGGTACTACAGAGGATATCCAAAGACAAGGTGAACCGTAGTCAGGGTGTTGATAAGAAGAACAATGTTACTCGTACGTTTAAGTGAAGTTTATCAAACGAACATATAAACATTGTTCCACCACGATCATTATTTTTAGAACTGACGGTCACGTCTTCCATATTCTCTGTACCTAAATTAGGAACCTAGTCCTTCTAGGGGACTTCCTTCCGTACCGTCGGGTCGCGTCCTAGAGCGGACCTCTTAGGATACCTGTCTCTTCGAACCTCCCGATCAGGTACCCCAGTGTGTCTCAACCTGTCCTGACTTCGTTGAATTGAACGAACGAGTAGTACTAAAATACTCTCGTAGTCCTCTTTCATCATCCCGTATAAAAACAGAATAGATTATACACTATTTAGAAAATGAGGTTCATTTCAAAATTTGTACATATTCTCTTTAAGTTCTTTCAATTTAAAATTTAATAGGGTTAGTTTACTTTTACTATCCTTACTATATTGTTAATCCCTAAATTTATTTATTATATATACATATAATGGAAAGTGACTAAATTTTTTATAGTTCGTTTGAGAAGTATTATGTCGTTTTTATAAAGACCCATGTGACAGTAGGCACAATCCGTAACTTTATGATTTTTGTCAATACAGGACGATACTACCAATCTCCTGAAGAGTCCACTGAATCACCATTTATTAGATGGACGTCAGGTCCCCTATACCCAAACTAGGGACTCAACCTTCCCAAGGGACGTCCTCCTTTACCGTTGGGTGAGGTAATAAGACGAACCTTTTAGGCTAGCTGTCTCCTCGGACTACCCGATGTCAGGCCCCCCCCAATATTTTCTCAGTCTGCGTTGAATCGTTGATTTGTCGTTGTTGTTTACTACCGACGTAACATTTAGGTCTCCTCAGATTATTCCTATAATACTTAAATCCTTTTGTTCCTAAATGTCCCTGTCGTGTTTTACTAATAAAAGAGGATTCAATGACCTCTTTCAGGTGACCTGTTATAGTATGACGGAGTTGTTGGATTGATATTTACGGTAGTTTTCGAACCGTTTCGAAACCCCCTTTATATCACATTTTACTTTCACTTCAGCGAGTCAGCCCAGGCTGAGAAACTCTAGGGTACCTGACATGAGATGGTCCGGAGAGACAGGTACCCTAAAAGGTCCGTTCTCATGACCTCACCCAACGGTAAAGGAAGAGGTTCCCTAGAAGGACTGGGTCCCTAGCTTGGGTCCAGAGGACGTAACGTCCGTCTGAGAAATGGGAGACTCGGTGGTACCTTCGGGTATCACATTTTAACAGTCAGAAATAAGAGAGTGTCCCCGAAGGGATTATCGTGTCGACCATTTCTTAAAGTGTTTGTACCCTTTAACTCTGTTTTAAAAACTTGTTGAAAACAAGAGTTAGTGACAACCATATATGACTTCCTTCTTTGTCTGTCTTGTCTGAGGTCGAACTTTCGTTCTGAAGTAGAACCCGGTCTGACACCTGAAACTCGATATACGGGTCATATACCTTTACCGTATGGTTCATCTTTTGGTCTGGGGGCTGGGGCCTACCTTCTCGCGGTTCTGAACATGGATCTGAAAGGTAGCGGATTTTCTTATGAGATGAAAAGACACATTGGCTTATCTTAGTATTTAAGATAATACGAATAACCACATACTCGTGTCCGGATATCTATTAACAGGTGACTATTTATGGATCCAAATTCCGTATGCTTAGTGCCCAAATTCCGTTTACTTAGTGTCCAATTGAAACTAACATAGAAAGAAAAGGAAACAAGTCTGACCAAAGTCTCTTAAACCCCTCCACCTAAACTCGTGCATGTGAATCCCATATATTCCAAAAGTGTTTTTCACCAGCCCCAGGAACCGATTCTCCTCTGAGACGGAACCCGGACGGTCATATTATTTGACGTGAGGTGAGAGAAGTAACAGGAAGACTCAAACAAAGGACCTTACGCACCGATGTTGTTATATCCATAGGGTACAAGAACAGACCATAATCATAAGAAACGAAACATTGAAAACGTATGAAAGGTAAAAGACATTATTTTGTAAAGATATAATTGAGTATGGAAAGTAGTATTGGGAATTTATTTTCAATCACTATCTTGACTTTTCAATCGCTACCTTACTTTTACAGTTTTCCTTATACTTAGAGGAAGACGTAATACAAGTCACAAGATAAAGTCTTACATGCATAAAACTCACGGTTCTTAGAGAAGATTAATCATTGTAGATAAACACACACACGATTCAGTGAAGTCACCACAGACTGAGAAACGTTGGGGTACCTGACATCGGGTGGTCTGAGGAGGTAGGTACCCTAAGAGGTCCGTTCTTATGATCCCACCCAACGGTACGAGAGAAGGTCCCCTAGAGGGACCGGGTCCCTAGTTCGGACGTAGTGGTTACCGAGGACGTTACGTCCGTCTAAGAAATGGTGACTCGGTGTCCCCTTCGGGTTGTAGACAAACATCTACTCTGAAAAACACCGAGTCTGCCATTTCGCAGACGGATGTTACACCCTCTGGGCCCAAACTAGGGACCCAGTCCTTCAATGGGACCTCTTCCTTTACCGTTGGATGAGGTCATAAGAACGGACCTTTTAGGGTATCTGCCTCCTCGGGCCAACCGATGTCAGGTACCCCATCGTTTCTCAGTCTGTGCTAACTCGGTGAAGAGAAGTTAATAAAACGTATTTGAACGAAAGATTCCTTTTTAAATTCTTCGTGGTCTGTGGTTTTGTGATAAGTTTTATTCATTACTCACAAGTAATTGTTCATTATCTAAAAGAGAAGACACGTTTTGACTTTAAGTGAAAGAGCTTTTCATCGCACACCGACACCGATAAAATACTTTAATTTTTTTTTTAAACGGTACTAAAGTAACTTAGGAATAGTGTCTTCGGATCTGTTTAATACTAAATACCCAATTTCTATTTGACTGTCTCCTGTGACTTGTACACACAAATAGAGAATAATGACTCACTAATTAAGTCAGGCAAGTCAAGTCAGCGAGTCAACACAGACTGAGAAACTCTGGGGTACCTGACGTCCGTGTGGTCCAAGGGACAGACAGTGGTTGAGGGTCTTGAACAAGTCTGAGTACAGGTAAATCAACCACTACGGTAAGTTGGTAGAGTAGGAGACGGTAGGGAAAGAGGAGCAGACGAAGATTACTAGTTACTGTTTTCCGTTTTTGATTGAAGGAGACGTGTCTTTTCTTTCAGTGTCATGGAGACGTCCACCCGAACTTGATTTTATACATTTTATCTTTAATCATATTAGGTCTTTATATCTTTCTAAACGGAATGAACTTTTTTTGAAAATACATATTTCATATCAAGACTTTTATCACAAGTTACTGCTTCACTTTACTACTAATTCGTGTTTTTTGGATGGAAGGCTGTCACATCTAAAGTATAGAATATGTCCAATATTAAGATGACGAAGGTAAACAATTACGTACCGAAACTTAGTTAAGTAGAGAGTAAAGGAGGCAAAGAAGACGTGTTACGTCTATTCTTATCTTAGATCTTACAAGAACAATGAAAGTCTACTCAATTATATGTTTCACGAATATCGACGAACCTAACGATAACCTATGTAATAAACAACTAAAAAAATTTTCTAATAATCTATGAATACTAAAGACTTATTGTACTAATCCTTCAAACTTATTCTATTTCAGTTCTAAGAAACTAATTTTGTTTGTCTACGTAACCATTATAAGTGACAAGATTAAAGTTACAAAAAGTGACAAACCCAGTACAAACTTCTACCTTATTCACCAATTTTCTAAACACTATATTATACTTAATACGATCGACTAACGGACAAGAATTAAATTGTTGATGTTTTAATCGTTTTCATGAAAGGTACTAGTATTTGAGATCGTACTAATGATAACTAATGATAAAGTGTTTTGACTGTATACTACTTGGCGAAACCCATTTGTTCACGACACTTGGTTGTCATACAGTCTTCTTACGACTGTTGTAATTGAGGCGTTTAAACGGTTCAAGATTATTGGTGTCCTATAATAACGACGAAAACGTATAGGTTTCCGAGAAAGACTTAGGATGTGGGATACGTTGTATAAAACAAACTCCTCCTGTACCAATTATATAAAGTTCCCACTCTAGACGTGAAAATATATGACCTTCTGTTTTACATCTCGTTTTATGTTGGAAAATCTCGTGTGACTTATAAAATTTTTTACTCTCATTGATTGAAATACAAACGTACATTGTGACTTAACAATTAATTCTGATGTGAGTATAAGAACCGTTGAAAAACGTCTAGCGAATATTTAGAGTATAATTTATTTTCTAGTGGTTATACTCTACCTTGTTCTTTGTGTCCTCGTTAAGTCATTCCACAATTCGACTTTTACACTTTTCAAGGTGTAAAGATTCCTTGAGTTGTTCTTTGGATGATTGATACTTCTTTCTGTAATCTTTCTAACTTCCAGGATATTAACACCTAACTCTGAATTGTACACACATAAATAATGCACAATACCGGAGGACGGATACATTGTTCAAGAATACTTTGTTACTAGGATAAAAAAAAATTATAAATGTAAGACGAGTCTGGGCAATACGTTACAAGTCTCCTGTAATATAAGTGTCAAACGAAAACGATTTGGATCTTCTATGAAATTACGACTATTAACAACGAGGGTAAGAGAAGTCTGGGAACTTGGGTTATGTGAGGTCTTGACAAACACATAACCGTAGGACACGTTCGACTGTATCCTTTAAAGAGGAAAATAAAAAGAGACTGTAAAGGTCCAACTCAGAAATGTCGAGTTTTACTTCCAGTTACAGTGTCCGTATTTTTTTCATGTCAAGGTATTTTCGTTAAGATACTGTCCAATTGAGTTACACCAAATTTATACGACGGAGAAATCCTAAACTAATTTACACCTTACGTCCGATGGATCTCTTGTCTTACCTACCCAGAGGAAACCCGTTAAGAGTTATTTATAAGTCTATTCCAACCTCCATTAAATAGTTTCCCAATATGAAAAAGACTGTTCGTGAACTACATCGTTGTAGAACACACAGTTAATTCCTGTCTCAGTGTGACATATTGAAGGTCCTCGATACCAACTATACGAACATTTTTATACCTTATCCGGTAAATCCTATTGAATTATACTCCCGAGAATGTAGTCAGACATGAAAAAGGGACTCTCTGTTAAAATTCAGATGAGATTGTCTCCCTACTCGTGTAGTTATACCGGTTCTCAATAAAGATGTACCAAAGTTCATAAATACTCAATTAATTTATTTAATGAATTAATATGTTGTACTTAAATATATCTACACATACAAATATATAAAGATTAATAACTTTACATTAATAAAAATAACTTCCTATCAGTAAAAGTTGTAACACTAACAAGTCCAACATACAAATATAATTGACTAATAATATATATATATATAAGTAATAATAATAACAAACTAACCGTGATATTCACCCTAAAGGTCTACCTCGATCACCATTTTTTGGATGGTCAGTTACGTCCTCTTTTCTCTACACCAAAACTGGGAACTCAGTCCTTCTATGGGATCTCCTCCCGTAAGATCATAAAAATGGACCTCTTGGGGTACCTGTCTCCTTGGAGGGTCCGATACCAGGTACCCTAGCGTTTCTCAGTCTGTGCTGACTTCACCAAATCGTCCGTACGTACACGAAATTCGTTATCGGAGGTACTAAAATGGAGTTTCTTTCAACGTTCGTGAAAAATGTTCAAAGAGTGATACCAATAATTTATTTTATTTACTTAACTAAATGCGATCTATAGAAAACAACAAGTCTACCAGTATAGGTACAGAAACACTGGGGTACTTGACGTCATGCGGTCCGAAAGGAAAGGAAGTGGTATAGGGCTTCGAACGAGTTTGAGTACAGGTAACTCAACCACTACGGTAGGTTGGTAGAACAGGAGACAGTAGGGGGAGAGGAGGACAGAAGAGAGGGTCGTAGTCCCAGAAAAGATTACTCAGCCGAGAAGCTCAGTCCATCGGTTTCATAACCTCGAAGTCGAAGTCGTAGTCAGGAAGGTTACTTATAAGTCCTGACTAAATGAATTCTAACTGACCAAACTAGAGGAACGACGGGTTTCCTGAAAGTTCTTAGAAGAGACTGTGTGTTAATAAATGAATTCTAACTGACCAAACTAGAGGAACGACGGGTTTCCTGAAAGTTCTAAGCAGAGACTGTGTCAAGTTTTCGTAGTTAAGAAACCCTGAGTAACAAGAAATGCCAAGTTAACGTGTAGGTATGTACGGATGACCTTTTGGGTAGTGAAACTGATATACTTGGAAACATCCGTTTCACAACAGAGACGGAAAATTATCTGACAGATTCAATCAGTATGTATAAAAAAATTAAAAAACCATTTCTTGTTCACAGAGTATTAAAGGACCGACGTCAGTAACAAACGTCACTAAAACCTCGGGTTCTTTTATTTCAGAAAGTGACTATAGATGTAAGATAATTTGAATTACGAAAATTAGAATCTTACCAGGTAGAATTACAAAGACTTTAGTCAATGTAATAGTGAGAACAACCATTGACAACTGTGATCCTTTGAAATATAGAAAGATAATCCTTTGATTAATAAGACTTACAAAACCTATTAGTGTATTTAAGATTTAACAATAACAAAAAGTCAGGAATTTAACCCAGACCGAGAGACTCTAAGGTATCTGACGTAGAAGATTCCGAAGGGACAGGAAGTGATAGAGGGTCTTAAACAAATTTACGTACAGACGGCTCAACCACTACGATATAATGGTAGAGTAGGAGATGACGGGAGAAAAGACAGAAGTTAAAAGGGGTAGTAAAGTAAGAAAAGGTTTCTTAATAGAGAAGGGAAGTCTACCGGTCATAACCTTGAAGTCGAAGTCGTAGTCAGGAAGGTTACTTATAAGTCCCAACTAAAGGAAATCCCAAATGACAAAATAGAGGAACGTCATGTTCTCTGAGAGTTCTCAAAAGACGTCGTGGTGTTAAACTTTGGTAGTTTTGGAACCACAAGTCGGAAGAAATACCAGGTTGAGAGTGTAGGTATGTACTGATGACCTTATTTTGTGTCGAAACCAACGTACCTGGTCACAACCGTTTCACTACAGAGATGGAAAATTATACGAAACATCCAAACAGTATTGATAAGAAAGTTCCTCGTTTGTAGAAAATTAAAACACCGAACCCAGTGAGAGACGTCACTAAGACTTCATGTTCTTTTCTTTTAGACAGTGACGAAGGTAAAAAAGGAGGAAGATAGACAGTACTTCCTTACCCTAACCTACGGTTATAGAATTAAAAAACTTACAACTCAAAATTCGGTCAAAAAAGTGAGAGGAGAAAGTGGGAGTAGTTATCCGAGAAATCAAAGAGAAATAAAATGATGGTAATCTTACCATTTTAAACGTATAGACTTCAACAACTATAAAGAAGGTTGTTAGAAATAAATCGAACACTAAGTAGGTCGGGTCGTAGACCGTACTACATTAGACGTATATTCAATTTATTCGTAACACTGTCATAACGATGAAACAGTATGAGGAAAGGGTTAAAACTGGAACAGTGAACAAGGTACAGATCAAGATTGACAACAAAGAACTACGTGTATGTCCAAAGAGTCCTTTGTTCATTCCATCAGACTATGGGGATGGAGAAATTCTTAAAAAGTGTCAAACAACACTAAGTGTGTCAGTTTCTGAACTCACATCAGTTAATTTGTCTTCATATACGAAAAGACCTTAAAGGAACGAAAGAGATACTAGGTTACCTACGACCTTTAAACTAGAGACCAAGGAGACGGAGAAACTTTGGGTCGAACATGTAGAGCTTAAAGTACCAAGTGTATGATTACTTCGGATCGAATTTCCTAAAACTCGTAATGGAACGATCGTACACTTTACTCACGTTAGCGTACCATAAAACTTGTAAGAAACCATAATGGGAAGAAACCCTAATATTATTTTTGATTGCAAAAGGTCAGGAGACCGGTGATGACTCAAGGGGTTTAAAGGTCTGTAAACTCACATCGAGAAATTGTCGTAGTAGAAAATCATAAAATTTATCGAGTCGACCTCAAGTTATTGGGGGTGAAAGAAACAAGTGTCATTGTGAAGGATTCCAGGTGAACTGAAGTGTACGGACCTATAGATCGAGATCCACTCACTGTTGGGATGACTCTAATAGGTTCAGTAATTCTGGAAAACCATGTCAAACAGGTACATAAGGAAGGTAAAGAAGAAAAAAATTAAAAATAAAAATGAAATAAAATGAAATGTTATGCTATAACCAAAACGGTATGTAACTGTACTTAGGCGGTGCTCACATGTACTCAAGGGTTTGTACTTGGGGGGAGGGTGGAGGGTGGGATGTGGTAGAGAGACCTAGTAGGATCACGTGGTCGGGGTTCGTAGGACATAGGACGTAACTTGTATCTGACCGCTAAGTAAAGAATGTACTGTCATATGTACAAAGTTACGGTAAGAGGGTTTAGTAGGGTGGGAGAGGGAGAGGGAGTCTCAGGTTTTCAGGCGAGATGTGTAGACACAGAGAATCTAGGAATGTTAAAGACAAGAAATAACACGAGTAGGAACTCACTTTACAAGGAAACTATAAAGGTTAAAAGAACTTCTTCAGAGATTACAAGGGGTAAGATAACAAAAGGAGATAAAGAAACGTAACAAATAAATTCTTTCGGAAGAATAGAAAGGTACGATAAGAGACATTGAGACGTAAATCAACTCATATAGAAAGGGAAGGAGGGATCGAAAATCGAAGAGAAGAAAGGAGTCGATAAACATTTCGGAGGAGTCCGTTGGTGAAACGGAAGGACGTAAAGAAAAAGAAACTCTAATAAAACCGGTGATGAAGGACATGGTACAATGATCGGAGGTAGGTATCAAGAAGTTCATTATACACATTTTATAGATTAGGGAACCTAGATAAACAGTCCTTGGGTACAGTGAATACAGAGGATGTGACCGTCTGTTCAAGAAATGGTGATTGTAGTGGACCCTTTAGGAGATAAGTAATGTAGGACACTCATTAATATTACCTAAATCCAGTATCGACTTACCGGATCACCAAAAGGGATAAAAGCACCTAGTGTCGGAATAGTACCACTTCCCCGAACACATTGAGTTACTTACGTACTCGGCACGTCACATCCCGGTGGGTTCTGTCTGTTCAGTATAACTTCTCAAGACTGTTTTGCACCAGGTTGTCTCCTTACTTATCGTTTAGTGATGTCATAAAGATGGTACCTTTAAGGTACTTGTCACACTTTTCCGTTTTCTACTGTGACCTTCTACTCGGGGGGGTCCAACTTTCCACAAGTTATACGATGACCACTTCTCACCTCCAGTTAATGATTATCACAGTCTTTCTTACTTTTCTGACTCGGTTTCACCCTTTGTTACGAGTCTTCACCTACACAGACCACCACTTTCATTTCAAACTAGACCATATGTTGTTATAACGTATCCTTGTACCTGATAATCCAGGTACTCCGTTCCATGTAAAACCTCCACCAGTTCGTCCTCTACTGTTTTCACTTATAACTGTAGAATCCATAGTCACTTGTTTTGACCTACCCTTACCCTCTTAAATTAAGTCTACTTGTATAAATGATGACACCCGTTCCTAGGGAATCTTCTTCACCTCATCAGAAGTATCAGTTGTTCTCAGGTTTTACGTTATGAACACACGTCAGAGTTTTTACTCGTTTACTGAAGTCAAGTAAAGGTTCTATTTGATAAGTTGTAGTGTCAGACATGAGGTTTGTGATTACGGTTTCCTCGACTTCAACTGGTCAAGATACTTCTGAATGTCCTGAGAGATCGATGACGAGTCAGCGATTCAGCACAAGTTGAGGAACACTGGGGTACCTGACGTCGGGCGGTCCCAAGGGAGAGGAAGTGATAGAGGGACTTAAACGAGTTTGAGGACAGGCAACTCAGTCGCTACGGTAGGTTGGTAGAGTAAAGACAGTGAGGGAAGAGGACGAGAGTTAGAAAGGGTCGTAGCCCCAGAAAAGGTTACTCAGTCGAGAAATGTAATCTCTTGATTGGGGGTTTTGTTACAGGAAAAATAGTATCTTCTAACCTTACGTTTTCATCCTTCTGTTCTTTATGGACCTTATTGTCCGTTCAAACCGGAACCCTATGTTTTACTTCGTCCCGTTTCCACTTATCTCAAAACCGTTCTCTTGTGCGACCAGTATCGTTCGTTGGAGAAGGTTGTTGTGTTCTCTGGGATATGTACCTGTAGTGGACTACCAGTTATAGTTTTAGTATAACTAAGAGAAGAAACGTCGACTTCCACCTCTTCGAGATATGTCAGTCGTTTTGGTTCTGGACTTGTACTAACAACGAGTCTAGTACTCTAGGAGTTACGTTTTAAGTCAGAATTTAGGAGTTAATGATTTAGGTTTTAAAACTTGAATAAAAGAGGAAGGAAAGTAAACATTGATAATTTTGTTATCATTCTTAATTGAGTCGATATGCTTGTTATTAGTTATTCCTTCTCTTATGTCTCGTATATCACTCTCGGTGACCATAAAAGATATTTAAATTAAGTGAAATAATAAATTAAGAGATGAAAGTAAAAGTTATTATGACGTTCAAAAAAAAATAGTGTACCTACAAAGTACATTGATGTTTTAATATACGTGAATATGATTAATACACAGTATTAATCTTGTCCATTAATGATACAATCGTATAAATTAATGTGTCAACTTGTAATTACGTACGTTTACATGAAACGGGAGTCCCATTATATACGACGTGTTATTGATAAAAAGGAATTCGAGAATAGTTCAGTCTGTGAATTTTAGTTAATTTTTTTCAGTTTTATTTTAGTTTAAAATGATTTGGATTGAACCTTCGTTTGAATCTTTGTTGATTTCATAGAAAATTTCCCTATTTCATATAATTAATTTTAAATTGGACCTGAACGGTTACATACAACTACATACCTTTTTGGTTGTGTTATAACATTTCATTTTTTTTCATTATTATTATTATTTATTATTTTATTTTATTTTGTATAAATTATCGTTTTAAATTTTGAACCTTCAAATTTTAATAAAGAATCCACTATAAGTCAGTGAGTCAGAACAGACTAAGAAACACTGGGATACCTGACGTCGTGTGGTCCGAAGGGACAGGATGATAGAGAACCTCAAACTAGTTTGAGGATAAATAACTCAGTGGTAAGTTGGTCGAGTGGGAGACAAAGGGGGAAGGGGTGGACGGGAGTTAGATAGGGTCGTAGTCCCAGAAAAGGTTGTTCAACCAAGAAACATGGTCCACCGGTTTCATAACCTAGAAGTCCAAGTGGTAGTCAGGAAGGTTACTCACAAGTCCGAACTAAAGGGAACCCTAAAGAGTCATCAAAATCACAAAATTCAGGAACTAGAGTTTTATTTTCACATATAGACGAAAGATTCAACTCTATATCGTTTCGGTTATAAACATAGATCTGATCGACATGAAAAAAAAAAAACGCACACTTTTATTTCTGTTTTATTAAAGAAAACTTATTTCTTGATAATCTTTTGAAATACTTATTTTATCAGATACAATATATAAAAGAGTACAAACATACGAAGACCTCTTCCTTTATCGTTGGGTGAGGTCATGAGAACGGATCTTTTAAGGTACCTACCTTCTCGGACCACTCGATGTCATCTTAACCTGTGCTGATTCACTGAAGTGAAGTGAAATGAAAAAAATGAACATACGGATATAGGAGATATTTAAATTTATGTCGGATTAACACACACACACACACACACACAAACTGTTTGTTGAATAAGGATTAGGTCTTATTTACGAGACTTCTTACCCTTAATCGTTTCACATAACGACGACGATTCAGTGAAGTCAGCACAGGCTGAGACACGCTGGGGTAGTTACCGTCGGGCGGTCCGAGGCGGTAGGGACCCTAAGAGGTCCGTTCTTGTGACCGTACCCAACGGTAAAGGAAGAGGTTACGTGCTTTCACTTTCCACTTTCACTTCAGTGAGTCAGCACAAGCTGAGCATCGCTGGGGTACTTGACGTCGGATGGTCCGAGGAGGCAGGTACCCTAAAAGGTCCGTTCTCATGACCTCACCCCACGGTAACGGAAGAGGCGTTTCACATAACGCATGGGTAATAAAGACGAGTGACTTGTGTATTATAAAAAAACCTATGAGGATTTGTAAACTGAAGACAAGTTCATAAGATGATTTTTAAACGTAATGACTAATATTTATGAAAAGTAAATTGTTTAAGTCACTTTAAAAGAAGTTAGGGGTATAATGTTCAGGAAAGTCAATGAAGTTTCATAAAAAAAGAGACTTAAAGGACTCAAGAAGATATTTTAGAAACATGAACGTACTCTTTTAATACCTACCAAACTCTACTTCATACGTACCTGTAACTTCCGATTGATTTTCTGCTAATCGTCTTACTAATGTGGTAAATTGTTGAGACATCCGTCAACTCGAATATTTATCAAATAGAGAGATCTAGACACTTAATATACATTTAATGTATATTAATACATTTTATACTTGTCATTACAATGGATAATTATTCTAATGACAGACCCGAATGAATTTATGAGGACTTTATAGTTCCAAAATTATTTATCATATAAACTTTTCAGTTATAATTGTACATAACTTGTGTAAAATACGGTCCGTAGAGAGATCTTTCATTTGATTAAAATTTTTGTCAGAATGTCTCTTTCTACATTAATGATAGGAACAAAATGTCTATTGTTTTCGATTTTTTCGTACTGAAAAACCACGATTCTCTAATTACCGGATAACGTCATAGGTATATTTCTTTTAAATTTTACTGTGTCCAATTGTCTGTTCGTTTTGTTGGTGGGGGGTGGTGGTGTCAAGTTACTTTGTCCGAAAATTTTTTTAAAACGATTACCACAATTTACTGTCTCAACCCTTCTAAAAACACACACGTTGTTAAAAAATGTTATGAAGTTTATATCATACTAGGTATTTTGACCGGAAAGAATATGTATTTCGACCGACATTATTGATGAAGTCTGGTGTTTACGATTGATGAATTTTAATTTGGAAAAAACTTAAAATTTATTTTTGTTATGTGTTCGTGTTCCATTTTTATGTTTTGTAAACACTTTCTTATCACAAAAATTTACTAACATGAAACGTATATAAGAAACTTCAAAGGATCATATTTAAGGGTGAACATCAGAGTGAAGTTACCCTTTTAGAAATAACACAATAATAAAGCTAAAAGAGACGTCCGTAAGGTACATTGGATTTCCTGTTGGTGGAGAGAAAAACTTCTTAGTATATGACATTTTATATAAACAAATGTCAAAGTATAAAATTTTTAATTTTGTAGGGTGTATTTTCTATATCTCCATTTTCGAATGTGCCGACTTTATAACAAGAAATTAGTGTTACAACTGTCTTACAAGAGTACCAATTCCCGAGGTATTTGTTAGTTAAAAAGAAACAAAAACAAACAAACAAACGAATAAGAGTATAACAACGATAGTAACAAAAGGGAAATACCCAGTAAAGGATTGAATGTAAACGAGACACCTTCATTTAATTCTTATATTAAGAAGTCTTAGTTTCTACACCCTAGTTTTATTCATTAATTCATTATATTCTTTTTGTCTACTTCGATAAAATACACAAAGAAAATCTAATGACACCATCAACTATCATTAGTGTTCCCTTAATTTTCTGTTAATACCATTTAAGTGTAAACTATAAGAACCCGAGTTTTTAGTGACGTCTACCACTGACGTCTGTACTTTAATTTTCTGTGAATGAGGAACCTTCTTTTCAATACTGGTTGGATCTATCGTATAAGTTTTCGTCTCTGTAATAAAACGACTGATTACAGACAGATCAGTTCAGGATACCAAAAAGGACACCAGTACATACCTACACTCTCAACCTGACACTTCTTCCGACTCGTGACTTCTTAATTACGAAAACTTGACACCACGACATCTTCTGAGAACGCTCAGGGAACCTGACGTTCCTCTAGGTTGGTTATGTAAGACTTCCTCTAGTCGAGACCCTAAAGAAACCTTCCTTACTACGATTTCGACTTTGAGGTCATGAAACCGGTGGAGTATGTCTCTCAACTGAGTAACCTTTTCTGACTACGACCCTCCATAACCCCCGTCCTCCTCTTCCCCTGCTGTCTTCTACTCTACCAACCTACCGTAGTACCTGAGCTACCTGTACTCAGACTCACTTGAGGACCTCAACCACTACCTGTCCTTCCGGACCGTACGACGCTAAGTGCCCCGACGTTTCTCAGCCTGTACTGACTCACTGACTTGACTTGACTTGACTTGAAGTCAAACTAGATCTTGATTCTGAAAGATATTTGTTATAAAGATTTCCTTTTAAAAAGATTCAAAGGAGTCTTAAGTCTGAACTCGTCCGGTCATTTTATTATCTTTGTACTTAGAAGGAAGAGTCTCGGTAGAGAAGAGATTACAAATAAAAGGTAAGACGTAATCTCTATGAGTCCATTACTAAAATAGTGGTACAAAAATTTTGAAGACGAAAGTTTAAAGGGTTACTGAATATTTCTGTTTAGGTTTATATTAGTGAGATAAGAGGTCAGTCATCGTACACTGTGTCTATCAGGGTGGTCGTAAGAACTAATACCGGTATAAAGAAACTAAGAGGACTAATAAGAGTTAAAAAACAATAAAAAAAAAAAGTTTGCCAGGGGATTTGGAATTACAACGTCAGGACCACTTTCACTTTCAGTGAAACAACACAGACTGAGAAACGTTGGGGTACCTGCTATGTCAGGTTGGGGTACCTACTATGTCTTATGCCCGTACCCATCGGGAAGGGAAGAGGTCCCCACGGCGGTCGGTCGTACCTCTTAGGGCGGGTACCGTTTCCAGTACTCCTTTCTCCGGACTGTTTTGTGTTTCCGCCCTAGTCAGGAGTCCCCAGGGAGACCTAAAAGAGCGCGTAGATGGGGATTTTGGTCTCAGACGGACGAAATGGCACAATACGAAAGATGGATGAGAAGATTGTAATTGTCCTCCGACAGGGGGGTAGTGTAAAAAGACCTTTTTCAATTAAATCTCGAAAATCTATTATTCAGAGGACCCGTATTATTCGCACAAAGATAGGTTTTTGGGGAGACTACCGAAAGATCGGACGGACTGACCAAACAGGCCTGAGAATGTCAACGTGTACACTAACAAACACCGGAGGGTTGGCGCTCTCCGTCCTCCTTCAAATTTTGTAGGATCCTTACATACCCAAAGGTTCCTCAGTTTTAGTAATCTTATCTTGACTAATTCCCAAAGTAATCAACTCGGTTATGAACGACGGTTCAAAAGTATAGAAAATAAACAACTATATCAACCATACGTCTTTTTTGTCCATCATCGGGACCATAATCATTGTAATCTAGAAACTCAATTCATGAAAGAAAAAATATTGGGTGACGTGGAAACAAGATGTCCTTACATTGAAATAAATCATGAAACTCCACTACGTCTAATTTCTTTTTTGTGAAGTTCCCTTTTACTCAAAAGACCAACTATCTGTAAATAGATCCTTTTCTCTGTATTTTTACAATTGTTCGGGGGACCGGTCTTCTACTACATTTTGGTGGACTCTGAAAAACATATACCCTCCCATACGTTTTTCTTTCGGACCAGAGTTATTGCCAGTCCTGACGACGGGGACGTATTGAGACGTATAAGGTAATAAAGAAATACATGTTGAACCCCATATATTCTACGAAAAATTTTATTTCAACACCCAGACCGTGGTTAAGAACCGAGGGGGTACAGAAAGAAAAGAGGGGAAAAGTCCGACTTAAGGATAGACCTCGTGTCTCCGAGACGTACAGATGAATAAACGGGACCGAAGATTCTGGGTGCGCTCTCCCTCGGGTTCCGACCCGTGGGAGGTGATAAATTCGCCCGTGGCCACGGGATTGCATCTGTCACGTTCGAGGAATAGAACCTCGAAATAACCGGAGGACACATTTGCTTCAATAAGTCGGAGAAAAGAGATGATTAAAAGGATGATGTGATAAGAAAGGATTAGAGAGAAACATAGAGATTAATTTATTCAGAGAGGAGCGACTGAGGTAGGGGCGAAACTTAAGGGACCTAGGTGACCCTAGAAGGGTTACGTCCCTACCGTGGGTCCAGGACCATAAATTACATCAGGACGAAACGTCACTATAGTCTTATGTGTAATAAAAATTTACATATGTCAACAGTTTTAATTATTAAATAACTAATAATTTTGACCAGTGTCGTTTAAAGTTTTATAATTTTAGTCTACCTCTTAAAGAGAAAAACGTCACTTTAATTTAATTTTTAATTCGTGTTTTTACTAATCATCTATTTAGGTGTAAAGATTTAATTTATTAAAAGAAAGAAAAACAATTTTGTAAACTATTTAAAAATATATAAAATATTGAAACTTGTTTTATTTTTATGTTTATAGTCGTATCATAACTAAAATAATTTTGTAACATTTATTCTAATACGATGTTCTTTTCGATAAATAAACATACAATGTCAACTTATAGAGGTTATATACAATAAAGTTTAGTTAATTTTCCGGTTATAGGACCATCTTTTTAGGACTTTTGTCACTGATCTTGCAAGTGTCATCTTATTATTTTTATCAGTTACTAGTGTAAGTACTTTTATATATTTTATATATATTACTTTACTTTCTAGAGAAAGTAAATGAATAGACTAACATTTTCAAATTTTATAACTGATGGAGTGTCACTTCCGTTATTATACTGACACTAAACTACTTGTAGAAAACTTATTCCTAAACAGCTATAGAGTTTTAGACAACTTATTGTGACGTAACGGAAACTCGATTTTCAAGCAACATCCTCAAATAATACTTATCTATCTTTTTACATTTTCGTTTTGTTCGTTACTTTAAAAATACTCAGTAAGATGTATTTGACCTTGAAGTATTTATCTCTTGAGTGATCTATTGAAACCCTATTTATGGAACGTAAGTAATTAGTTTGCAATTCTTGTCGAATACTGCAGTTTCTTTTAATATTGACATACTGAAATTTTACTAAAGTATTTCATTATGTTACTATGTTTTAGAAGCATTTCTAATTTACTTTATTATTATTATTGGCTATAAACCACCGAATTAACGAGTGAACACAGGTTGAGAAACACTGGAGTACCTGACACCAGGTGGTCCGAGGAGATAAGTAGCCTAAAGGCTTCGTTCCTATGACTTCACCCAACGGTAAAGGAGGAGGTATCCTAGAAGGACTGGGTTCCTAGTTTGGGGTCAGAGGACGTAACGTTCGTCTAAGAAATGGTTCACTCGGTGGTCCCTTCAAGTGAATCATGGTAAATCGTAGACAATATACGACGAATGTAACGATATACAGATCTGGTATCATTCATAATTGATTTACTATTGTGAGAAGTGTTTTCTTTAAAAATATCTATTTTTTCTAAAGTACCCTTTTTTAATCCATGTTTTTTATATATTTCAACGTGTGTAAAACAAGGTAAAAAACAATTAATAGAGGAATATATATATATACAAATTGTATCTTACTATAGACTTTCTAAAAGAGTTTTTACGACCCTTATAAATGTTGACCAGTTATTTAGAACTTTAATAAAAATAAAATAACGAACATAGACTGTTAAAATTCTATTAGTTCAACCAAATTCTGACTTTTTATTTATTACTTCTTTAAAATTAAAACCTTTTACATTACGTAACATAGTTTTTTAAATGAACACTTCTTTGATCGTCAACTTTTTTATAATAACAATATAAGTGTATTAAATAAACCTTTTATACGCACTTTTCATTTCCATTCCTAATGTACTAATATATTTTGAAATTTATTTTAACAATCCATCAATCTTATCCTTTGTCCTCAGGTCTTACCGCCACCGATTTTCTGTTCTCTTTTCGGGTACTTTTATCTTGTTTTCTTCAAGGTTCCTGACCTCACTCCTGGAGTCCATTTTGTTTGTTGTAAGGACCGATCGGGTTAAATGTATCCCGTTTGGGCCTTCATCTTTTTTTGTATATTTTTCTCCTCGGTTTTCCGATCCCCAAAGAGAGAGAGAGAGAGAGGGGGGTGGGGGTACGCGACCCCTCGAGAAACTAAGCACCCAGCTGTACGGGAGTACGGAGCTCCTACCTAAAAGGACAATAATAGATTTATTTTATCTCGACATTGTGCCTCGACATTGTGACTAAACAGATTCTCGATATTGTGCCAGACAAGCTCTGGACTCTCGATATTGTGCCAGACAGGTTCTGGGCTCTCGACACTGTGCGACTCCCGAAATTACAGGAAGTGAGGTTTAGAAACAACACTACTCTGTCTTGACTCCTCATATGTGAGCGGACCCTTTTACATCACATATAGGTTCCAATGATATCCTAAATTTTTTACACTAGACCCATTTAGCCAAGGTTGTTTTAAAATTTACGACTAGTTTAAAGTCAAGTATAAAAATGTCTTGTTGTCATTTAATTCAAAAGTTTATACATTTTATGTAGAGTACATGAATGTAAAATACCGAAAATCGGAAATAGAGAAAAAAAGAAAAAACGACATTAAGTTTACGGGAAAAAGATCGATACTTCTACACAAAAGTATATAAGAACAAAGGTCCTCCCGTGAAAGGTAACATAAATAGTAAGATTCTCTGAGACTTGAAAAGGAAGGAGAGTCGTACTAGGAGTAAAAAAGAAGGTACTATGGTAGACGGATAATCCGAAACGACAAGTTCTGACGGTAACATTTAAGAAGGAACGTAGGGGTCTCTGGTACTGGGTACAAAAGAGTAGTAATTACTTTTAGGAAGAGTAGACCTCGTCTAAAATCGTTGTTCAAAAAGACGTACGAAAATATTTTAAATGTATATCTTGTCGAGTAAAAGATAGGGAGACCGTAATTGTGTATAACTCGTGTGTCCTAAAACAAGGGGGTGGGTTAAGTGTGAACATTGAGAGATATCCTAATTTTCTAATCACACATAATCGTATTTGATACTCTTTTGTTCCACAACACCATACTCACCTATAATTAGTTTATTTTTCGACAATTAGAGTACTAACATAGTTATTAAACGTTTTCTTTACTTAATACAGAATTTCTTTCATTACAAAATTTTGTATTTCGTTGATTGTCTCATAATTGTGAATAAAATTTATTCTTACCTTCCTTTATATGTAAAATCGTGAATGTAGATTAGATTATTAACTGTGACCGTATCAAAATGTTAAACACTTCCTAAGGGAAAACTCGATTTAGTCCTGTAAAACGTTATTGATCGTTTAGAAAGAATTAGGAGTCAAGGGAAATAGACTTTAGAATTATGGACACCTAAATGAAACACATTGAAAAGTCGGAAAACACGGGGCTCTGTCGGATGGTAAACCCCAAGACAAACTCTTTACTAATTTCCTCCTCGTTTCGAAGTACACGTTGGGGAATTTGATCACAAGACTAGCTTTCGTCACAATTTTGACCCGAAGGGACCACCAAGTCACCATTTCTTAGGTGGTCGGTTACGTCCCTTGTACCCAAACTAGGGACCAGACTCTTCTAGGGTGTATGACGTTTCGTTGATTCGGGCACACGGTGTTGATGACTCAGATGTAGGATCTCGGACACGAGGTGTTGTTCTCTTGGGTGGTGTTTCTCTTTGAGTACGTGGAGTTGATCTCTTATCGGGATCTTCGTTGTATCTGAGTCGTGTCGGTTTTTATTTAATTATTTATTTACAAAACAAAACAAAACAAAAATTCTTTCCGTCGTAATTTTTATGATATGATACAACTACTTTTCTACGATAGTTCTCTATCCCTAAAATTAAGACCAAGACTATCACTAATACTGGAATCAAAGAGTTTTAGAATAAAACTAGAATGTATTTTACTCCCCTCATATGTTCTGTTAAAACATCCGGCGAATCTCGAGAAATTTTTTAGTTAGATAAAATATAGTCTAATATACCACTATATGTGACATAATAGTTTATTTCTGAAGATCCGTTCTTTCCTATCTAAAATTTTAGGTACTAAATAACTTAAATGAAGACTCTAATAATCGCGAGAGACTACTAAGATTATTGACTAAACAAAAAGTTTAACTTGTAATAATATGTATCTATATATTATGAGTAAACTTTTTTTGTGATGTTACTTCCAAGGTAAGGTCCCATTTATGTCACTATAGAATATAGGAGTGAATTACTATGACTTTAAAGTTTATTATGATTTACGTTATAAAATATACATGTATTAAAATAAAGACCACTGGGTCTGTACTAATCCCGTTCCATGTCAAAAAATTAACCCTAGTTTCATTTGGGAGTTTAGTCACCACAAAGTCGAGTACAGGAGACCCTTCGTCTAAGGTCCTCTCTTAATCTTCTCGTTTTATATAACTCCCTTTACAGTTACTCACTATTTCTCCTTTTCCTCTACCCTATCTTTCCCTTTCAGAAGTTTGTGAACAAATCTACTGTGGACTCTCTCCTCGTTCCAGTTTCTCCTTCTATCCAACCTCCTTTATGTGTAAAGTCCAGTCGAGAATCTTTTACAGCCGGTCCGATGTCGTTACTAAAGGGTAAGATCCACGGGTGTACACCGTCTTTAGTTGATCCTTTGTCCAGGCAACGGGAGTTAAACGAACGATCAGGTGACTCCTGTCGTTTCTCTTTTACACCGGTGTACCCGGATCTATGAAGTCACTTTGTTCGACAACGACAACAAGTCAGTGAGTCAACAAAGACTGATAAACACTGTGGTAGAGAGTCTCAAATGAGTTTGAGTACAGGTGACTCAGTCGCTATGGTAGGTTGGTAGAGTAGAAGACAATAGGGGAAGAGGAGGATGGAGGATAGAAAGGGTCGTAGTCCCAGAAAAGGTACTCAGTCGAGATGAGAAGTCCACCGGTTTCATAACGTCGAAGTCGAAGTTATTGTCAGGAAGGTTACTTAACAGTCCCAACTAAAGGAAATCCTAACTGACCGAACTAGAAAAACGTCAGGTTCCATGAGAGTCCTCAGAAGACGTTGTGGTGTCAAGTTCTCGTAGTTAAGAAACCGTGAGTCGGTAGAAACGCCAGGTTGAGTGTAAGTATGTACTGATGACCTTTTTTTTTTATGAAAGAACAAATCATTTCGGTTTTATACGTCTTTTACCTTCGGTAGTCGATTTAGTTCGAAAGGGTGTTACATAAAAGAACTGTCCTCTAGACTTCCCCGTGTAGAGATACCGACGGTGTTAAACACACAAAATGTAGAGATGTTAAAAGAAGATATTTAACGTGAGTTCCGTGTACTTTATAAACCGAGAAACCTTTTTTTCTACTTTTGTGTCTTTTCTTGTTTTTATACAATAAGGAAACTGTAAGTTTTATTTATTAGGAAATTTTTCTTCAACAGGATCCGTCAAAGGACATTTCTTTTATAGATAATTATGAATTATTCCGACTCTCTGACCGACAAAAGAAAGACTTAATTTAATAAATAAATTAAATAACGTGTGTAATGAAGTAAATCAGAAGTATTATTGGGACACTGTAAAGTAAATATGTGTACTTTTTGACTTTAGAAACCATTTTGTTATACCCGATCAACTTGAGACATCCAAACAGTACTGAAAATAAGATTTTCCTCTTTGACAGAAAGTTAAAGTACCGACGTCAATAACAGACGTCACTAAAACCTCGGGTTCTTTTATTTTAGACAGTGACGAAGGTGAACTCAAATGATTTTTGACAGAAAATGATCATATTTTAACATAGTTCAGTTGAACGGTATCTTTAATCCCTCAAAACTGTTGTCGAGGAAATTAGTTCATGTTCGTAACCTGTCACTGTATGTATTTATACGTACCCTTCAATTGAACCTTCTTAAATAGGAGTTTTGAGAAAAGTTCTTCAGAAAACCCACGTAGTAGTAATGATACGTCATCTTGTATTCATTCATTTGTCATAATGACTCTCTGAATTCTTACGTCTACTCCTTGTCTGTGACCGTTTTTAAAGTCGTTGTCGTACACTTCTGTTTGTTTCATTCTTATACACTTTAACTTTTCTCTGTTTTTTTCTACTTCGGTTATATTCTCTATCACACTAACTTTTTATGTCTTCGTGGTGTTCTCCTTCTTTTAGTTTTCTTTCTTAACTTTAGACAACACATTATATTTTTATCATGTTTACTTAAATAAATTTTTTATCTTTATCTGTGAGTCTATATCCTTTGTTTGAATATCAAAAATTCAATCAATCAAGTCAGTGAATCAGCACAGGCTGAGAAACGTTAGGGTACTTAACATCGTGCGGTTCGGAGGGTCAGGTAGTGGTAGAGGACCTCAAGTGAGTCTGATTGTAGGTAACTCAGACACTACGGTAGGTCGGTAGAGTAGGAGACAGCAGGGGAAGAGAAGGACGGGGGTTGAAAGGTCGTAGTCTCAGGAAAGGTTACTCAGTTGAGAAGCGTACTCCACCGGTTACATGACCTCAAAGTCGAAATCGTAGTAAGGAAGGTTTCTTTAGGGTCCCAATTAGAGGAAGTCTTACCTGACCAACCTAGAGGAACGTCAGGTTCCCTGAGAGTTCTCAGAAGAGGTTGTGGTGTCAAGTTTTCGTAGTTAAGAAGCCGCGAGTCGGAAGAAGTGTCAGGTTGAGAGTGTAGGTATGTACTGGTGTCCTTTTTGGTATGGAACCGATCTGCCTGGAATCAGTCGTTTCATTACAGAGACGAAAACTTATGTGATGGATCCAACCAGTATTGAAAAGGTATTTTCCTCATTCGCAGAAAATTAAAGTACCGACGTCAGTGGTAGACGTCACAAACCCTCGGGTTTTTTTATTTCAGACTGTGACAAAGGTGACAAAGGGGTAGGTAAAGGGTATTTCACTACCCTGGTATACGGTACTAGAAGTAAAAGACTTACAATTCGAAATTCGGTTGAAAAAGTGACAGGAGAAAGTGAAAGTAGTTCTCCAAAAATCAAGGAGAAGTGAAAGAAGGTATTCCCACCACAGTAGACGTATAGACTCCAATAACTATAAAGAGGACCGTTAGAACTAAGGTCGAACACGAAGAAGGTCAGGTCGTAAAGAGTACTACATGAGACGTATCTTCAATTTATTCGTCCCACTGTTATATGTCGGAACTGTATGAGGAAAAGGATAAACCTTGGTCATCAACAAGGTACAGGTCAAGATTGACAACGAAGGACTGGACGTATGTCTAAAGAGTTCTCGGTCCAGTCCACCAGACCATAAGGGTAGAGAAAGTCTTAGAAGGTGTCAAATAACACTAGGTGTGTCAGTTTCCGAAACCGTATCAGTTATTTCGTCTTCATCTACAAAAAGACCTCAAGAGAACGAAAAAGGTACTAGGTCGCCTACAACCGTTAAACTAGAGACCAAGGAAACGGAAAAGATTTTGGTCGAACTTGTAGTCCCTCAAGTGCCAAGTGTATAACGACTTCGGACCGAACCTCTTAAAACCCGTAATGAAATGATCGTACACTCTACTCACGTTAACACACCATCAAACTCGTAAGAAACCGTAACGGAAAGAAGCCCTAACCTTACTTTTGACTGGAAAAGGTCAGGACACCGGGGACGACTCAAAAGGTTTAAACGACCGTATAACTCACGTCGTGAAAGTGTCGTAGTAGAAAGTCCTAAACTTTGTCGAGTTGACCTTAAGGTAGTGGAGGTGATCGAAACAAGCATCACTACGAAAGATTCCGGGTGAACTGAAGTGTAAGGTTCTACAGACCGAGATCTAATCACTAGTGTAGTAGTACTAATAGACCCAGCACTTCTAGAAAAAACATGTCAAGAAGACACATAAGAACGGTGGAGAAGAATTATAGAAGACGAAGACAATCCAGGTCTGGTAAAGACAGGAAATAGCTCGGGTAGAAACGTACTTTACAAGGGAACGATAGAGATTAAAAGAACTTCTCTAGAGATCAGAAAGGGTAAGACAAGAAAAGGAGATAAATAAACGCAACTACCGACTTCTTCGGAAAGAATAGAGAAGAACGATCAGAAACCTTGAGACGTAAGTCTACGAATATAGAAAGGAAAAGAGGAACCGAAAAGCGAAGAGAAGAAAAGTGTCGATAAACATTCCGGAGAGGTCTGTCGGTAAAACGGAAAAACGTAAAGAAAAGGTACCCCTACCAGAACTAGGGACAGAGGACGTGTTACAGTACTTGGAGTAACGTATCAAGTAGTCCGTGAGATAGATAGTGTAGATCCGGGAATTTAGATAAAGAGTGAAGGTGACGTATTAGTATTCCCTAAACTAAATCCAGTATGGACTTACCAGATCGCCAAAAGGGATGAAAGAAGTAAAACTCAGACTTAAACCATTATTCCTCAATTACTAGACTCGGTGTCAGTCGAGGACCAGAACAAAAACAACTGACATATCTCGAAGAGGTAGAAACCGACGTTTCTGATATTAGTTAGACTAAAGCCACAACTGGTAGACCACTACAAGTACACATCTCAGAAGAGAACACAACAACCTTCTCCCACAAACAATACTGGTCACGTAAAAGAACCGTTTTGAGATAATCAGAAACGGGACGAAGTAAGGCGTATGGTCCCGGTTTATAGAGACAATGAGGTCCACAAAGGACTGAAGGATGAAAACGTAAGGTCAGGGGATATTACTTTTCCTATAGAAAAAACCCACAATCAAGATTTTCCAGAACATCCAGAAGTATTTTGGCAAGTTGAAGTCGNAAAATTAAAATTAATCTAGGGTAAACAAATAAAAACGAAAATAAAGGTCTTAGGACCCTCCAAGAAAAGGTACCCCTCCCAGAACTAGGGACAGAGGACATGTTACAGTACTTGGAGTAACGTATCAAGTAGTCCGTGAGATAGATAGTCTAGATCCGGGAATTTAGACAAAGAGTGAAGGTGACGTATTAGTATTCCCTAAACTAAATCCAGTATGGACTTACCAGATCGCCAAAAGGGATGAAAGAAGTTAAACTCAGACTTAAACCATTATTCCTCAAGTACTAGACTCGGTGTCAGTCGAGGACCAGAACAAAAACAACTGACATATCTCGAAGAGGTAGAAACCGACGTTTCTGATATTAGTTAGACTAAAGCCACAACTGGTAGACCACTATAGGTACACATCTCAGAAGAGAACACAACAACCTTCTCCCACAAACAATACTGGTCACGTAAAAGAACCGTTTTGAGATAATCAGTAACGGGACGAAGTAAGGTGTATGGTTCCGGTTTATAGAGACAATGAGGTCCACAAAGGACTGAAGGATGAAAACGTGAGGTCAGGGGATATTACTTTTCCTGAAGAAAAAACCCACAATCAAGATTTTCCAGAACATCCAGAAGTATTTTGGCAAGTTGAAGTCATAATGACCAACCCCGTATCTGAACCTAATGACACTATAACTTACCAAACGGAACCTTTACTGGTCTGTAGTAAGACAGTAAAAACTCTAACGTAGGTTCATGACGTAAAGCCTGAGAAAACAACTGGTGCTACCGATGAGGTAAAGAAGACTCCGTAAAGACGGGTGTCATCATCTATATTACCAGTAGACTCAATTTAAGTGGGTAAGGTCAGGCAAAATCAAGCGACTAAGGATCTTACAGCTGTAAGTGAGAACGGTAGAGGACAAACTGATGAAGGTTAAACGGAGTTAAGTACCTAGATTGTAATGTCCAAGGATACGTTATAACGAGAAATGTCGTAGCCTGGAACGAAGATAGTGGTCAGTGTAGGTGTTGACCCATAACAAAAACGAAACCGAGGTAGGGAAGTAAGAAAGACTTCAATAAAGAGGTGACTAGAGGTCATCGTATAACCTGTTGATACCAGTTTGCTATGTCCATACTGGATTTAGTTTGAGGAGAACTAATATGTCACCTTCACTGTTTATCTAAGTTCCCTAATCTAGGTTATCTGTCTCACGGACTTCTTGATACCTACCTCCAAGTATTACAACATATCCTCCAGCACTGGGTTTGGTAGGGTTTCTTTTAATTTGAGTTCTTCCGTTTTACCAACATACTTCTTTGGAATGTTTATCGATCCCCTTTTTTTTTCTCTTGACTTTTCGTCTTCTCTTTGCCTTACGTCTCGAACTTAACCTCTCAAGACTTCTTATCGTGCCTCTCTATTATTTCCGTTGACTTGACTTGACTACGGATACTGAGTCAAGTTTGGACTCTTCTTTTATATCTTATACCATAACAATTTGGTGAACTCAACTATAAACCACCAAATTGTTTTTATCTTGAATTGAAGACGGAAGGTCAAGATGAACTTTATAGTAACAAATACATTGTCTTTTTCATAGTTTCATAAAAAAATAAAGTACTACTTTGATTAAACATTAAAGTCTTTTGTTACCGGATAATACTTAAGGTATTAAAACTTTTTACTAATATTGTTATCGACCTCGAAAATTAAGAGGAAACTAAGGTTTTAGAAGATAAATGAAATAGTAGTAGTAGTCAAAATATTTTCAAATATTATATTTCTTAATATTACAGTAGACGATAACGAAACCAAAGGTAAAAGTAACCAGTTGTCATAAAACAAATACAATCTAACTTTCTACATTCAAATTTTATAATCCTAGAAAATGAGTGTGACTTCTCCGTGTCTGACACGTACCTAATCCTACACTTATACAGACTATACCAAAACCAGATTATACAAAAGTACCTAATCCTACATTTCTGCAGATTATACAAAAACAAGGTCCAACCTACTTAATACCTTGAGATGAAAAATAAGAATAAAATCATCGATATGTGACTTATTCTAAATAAATAAGACATTTGATTGAGTAAGTGGAGTTTTAGTAAAAGTATTTGAATAATGGAATGTTATAAAGGGACGTTATCACAAACTTTCCTTCTTTATTTTTCTCTTTTTCTCATTCTATACTACAAGTTAACTTGTTCTAAAACATACTTAAGTAAATATACCATTAAATCACGGTACTCCACGTAAAGGTTGAAAAAAATATTTTTATCATTTTTATATATATAAAATTATTATCACTTTTGTCATGTCTCCACACATTAGACTTTTCAAGTAAAAAATTTGGGGAAGGTTTGTCATATTGAAGTATATTCAAGTATGTCATTTTTGAATTTTATACAGATCGAGGTCTGTAAATACTTTCATTTAACTTTGGACTCCTACATTTAAAGTTATAGTACGTTAACTTGTTTTACACTCTAAACTCCTTTTCTAGGAAACTCTAATGTTTCTTGATTTGAAGGATTATAACCTGTTGAAGAACTTTTTTATTATTATGTTCCGTTCACTTATGAATACATATATTCTATGGAAAGACAAACACCGATTCAACGAAGTGAGCACAGGTTGAAAAACACTGGGATACCTGACATCGGGTGTTCCGAGGAGACAGGTACCCTAAGAGGTCCGTTCTTATGCCTTCACCCAACGGTACGGGTCCCTAGAATGGCTGGGTCCCTAACTTGGACGTAGAGGATGCTGAAGACGGAACTCCCACCTAAGAAATGAGGACTCGGTGACCTCTTCGGGTAACTCTATGGAATTTTATTGTTTATCATATAAACATATATTTATATATATATATATAGTTTTATATCTATCACAGATCTAAACAAGTTTTCCAAACAGTCTACGTAGTAAAACTGAATTAGAATGAAACGAGAATAGTACTATTAATACTAATTTAGGACTAATAAAAATTTCTTCGAAAAACTACTTAAAGATAAAATTATTCGAATTATGATGACACTAAGAGTCAGAATTCTCTTAATACAAATGTATACAACTCAGTCGAACCTGTACCTTTGGTTTAAAGTTAAAAGAGTGATTGGAACATTATAAATTGAATTACCGTCTCGACAGTATATAGAACTACATATATTATCGTCATACTGTCAAGATTAAATGAACTTTTTTTAATATACAAATGAAGGAACGTAATTGAACTTACGTTCAGTTTTAATTATGACGTACGTTTTTTTATCAAATCACGTTTTTTTGCATCAGAAATCTAAATAAGAAGTGACAACTGTAGAACACATAGGTTGGTCTTTACACGAAATGGATAGCCATGTTCTCTTCTCCCTATGAAAAAAAAAAAAAAAAATTCGTTTCCGTCAGACAGGAGTTTAAGGAAATTCACATAGATAGATAGGACTTATAAATCAATAATGATTTCCGGTTTAACAGTTTGTCTGATTCGCTAAATATCGAGGAAGGATTACACTGAAGATTAATTTCGTAGTTATAGACCCTTCGGGGAAGTACCTAGTGTCGGAACAGTACCACTTTCCCGAAGGTATTGAGTTATTTCGACACTCGTTACGATACGTCCCGGTGGGTTCTACCTACCCAGTCTCACTTATCAAGACTTTTTTGTCACCACGTGACCTTCTCCTTTACCGTTGGGTGAGGTCATAAGAACGGACCTCTTACGGTACACACGGACTGTTCAACGAAGTCAACTTAGGCTGAGAAACACTGGTATACCTGACATCAGGTGGTCCGAGGTGACAGGTACCCCAAGAGGTCCGTTCTTATGACCTGACCCAACGGTACGGGAGGAGGTCCCCTAGAAGGGTTGGGTGTCTATCTTAGACACAGAGGACACCGAGGACTAACTTCCACCTACGAAATGTCGACTCGGTAGTCCCTTCGTGGTCTCTTGGGGTATCTGTCATACTTTTCCGTTTTGTTATACAGTCACCTTCTACTCTGGAGGAGTCCAGTCTTTGACAGGTCTTCCACGATAACCCCTTCTCACCTCCCGTTAATGATTTTAGAACCACTGTAATCACTATTTCTTGGGTGGACGGTTACACCCTCTGTATTCTCTGAGTCCAAGTCAGGAACCCAGACCTTCTAGGGGACCTCCTCTCGTACCGTTGGATGAGATCATAAGAACGGACCTTTAAGGGTAACTGTCTCCTTGACATACCAGTCGATGTCAGGTATTTCAACGTTTCTCAAACTGTGCTGATTTTACTGAATTGTGTGTGTGTGTCTCTGGTCATTCTTACTTCGTTAACCTTTTGTTACGAGTTATCACCTACACAAAACACCATTTTCATTTCAGATCACCACATTTCTTGTCGTAACATATTCTTGGACTTACAATCCAGGTACAAGTTCCATTTAACCTGTACCAGTTCGTCCTCTACCGTTCTCACTTGTGACTGTAGAATCTTTAGTCACTTGATTTTACTTTTCCTTACCCTCTTAAGTTATGTCTATTGGTAATATAGATGATGACACCCATTCTTAGGAAATCTTTTTTACCTCATCGGGAGTATCAGTTGTTCTCAGACTTTACGTCACGAACCCACATTAGAGTTTTTGTTGTCTTACTAGAGTCAAGTAAAGGTTCCGTTTGGTAAGTTGTAGTGTCATTAGGTTCAGATACGGGGTTGGTACTTCGACTTCAAGTGACCAAAATATATCTGGGTGTTCTGGAAGATCTTGATTGCGGTTTTTTTTTTTTTCGGGAAAAGAAGTATCCCCTAACCTTACGTTTTTATCCTTCAATTCACTATCCACCTCATTGTCCGTTCAAACCGGAACCCCACGGTTTAATTCGTCTCATTTTCGATTGTCAAAACAGTTTTCTTGTCTGACCAAGGTTGTTGGTCGGAAAAGGTTGTCGGGTTCTCTGGGATGTGTACCTGTGGTGGTCCGACGGTTATAATTTTAGGCTAACTGGTGGAAGAAACGTCGGTCTCTACCTCTTCGAGATTTGTCAATCGTTGTTGTTCTGGACCTCGATTGAAACCGAGTCTACTATTTGTGGAATAAAGATTTAAGTCCGAATTAACTTCATCCTTTTTAGTGATCCGGTAAGTCCATACTGGATTTAGATTAGGGAATATTAATACGTCACCTTCATTACTTATGTAACTTCTCTAATCTAGACCATCCGTCTCAAGGACTTCTTGTTACCTATTTCCAAGGATTGTGACGTATCCTCTGTTACTAGTTTTTGTAGTGTTCCTTTTTCTTTACGTTCTGCCGTTTAACTAAGAGACTCTTCCGAAATGTTTGTCGACTCTTTTCTTCTCTGCACTTTTCGTTCGTTCTTTCCCTTTCTATATGGGTTGAGTTACGTCATAAGACCTTTTGTGGTTCCTCTTTATTCTTTCGGAAGAATTTTCTTGTTATGTTTCTTTATCTCCTTTGGTTATCTTACCCTTTCTGATCTTTAGAGGGGTTCTTATGACCTCTGTAGTCCCCTTATAAAGTACTTTACTATCCGTATTATTTCCTGTCTTTGTCTTTATTAGATTCTCTTCGTCTTCTTTAACTCTTCTCCACCGTGCGTATGGGTCTTCTAGATATCTTTTTTCTGGAATTACTGGACCTATCGGTACTACCACACCAGTGTGTGGATGTCGTCCTGTAGAACCTCACACTTCAGTTCACTAGGAATCTCTTCCAATGGCACTTGTTTCGATCACCTCCACCATCCTAAGGGTGACTTGATAAATTTTAGGATTTTCAACTACGACAATATCACGACGTGAGTTATACAGTTGTTTATATCTTTTGAGTCTACATTGGTGTCCTGACCTTTTCAGTCAAAAGTAAGATTAGGGTTTCTTCCCGTTACGGTTTCTTATAAGTTCGATGAGATGTTAATGTGAGTAAAGTTTACGATCCTTTCAATACGAGTTTTAATAAATTCGATCCGAAATCGTCATACATTTGACTCTCGAAGGTCTATATGTTCGACCCAAATCTTTACCGTCTCCCGGACCTTTTAGGGTACCTGTCTCCTCGGACCATCCGACGTCAGTGACCCCAGTGATCTCAACCTGTGTTGACTCGTTGAAGTGAAAGTAAAAAGTGAAAGTACGTAACCTCTTCCTTTACCGTTAGGTGAGGTCACAAGAACGGACCTCTTAGGGTCCCTGCCCCTTCGGACCACCCGACGGCAGATACCCCAGCGTGTCTCAGTCTGTGCTGACTTCGCTGAATCGTCGTCGTCGTCGTCGTCTCCTAAGTCTCTAGTTTAACGGTTGTAAACAACCTAGTATCTCTTTCTTTCCCTTAAAGTCTTTTCGTAGATGAAGACTGAGTAACTGATGAGATTACGGAAACGCACCGAATGTTGTTTGACATTTTTTAAGAATTTCTCTACCTTTATGGTTTGGTGGAATGGACAGAGGACTCTTTGACACACGTCTAGTTCTTTGGTATTCGTCTCGAATACAATGTACTTTGTTATCTGACCAAGTTTTGACCCTTTCCTCATGTTATTCGGACATATAATAGTGGAATAAATTGAACATACGTCAAATGTATTACTTTTTACGACCTGACCTACTTAGTGTTCGACCTAAATTCTAACGGTCCTCTTTATAGTTATTGGAGTTTATACACCTACTATGGTAAGAATACCGTCTTACACTTCTCTTTGATTCCTCAGAGAACTACTCCCACTTTCTCCTCTCACCTTTTCGACCGAATATTGAGTTGTAAGTTCTTTGATTTTAGTACCGAAGACCGGAGTAGTGAAATACCGTGTTTCCCCCTTTTCACTCTTGTCACTGTCTGAAATAAAAGAACCCGAATTTCAGTCACGTATACCACTGACGTCACTTTAAGTTTCCATGAACGGGGAACTTTCTTTTCGATACTGTTTGGATCTATAAAAATTTTTCACCTCTGTAGTGAAACGTATGTTTCCAGGTATATCAGGTTATATAGCGAAATGGTATTTCTTTTAACACTCGACTTTTAACTACGAAAGCTTAACACCACGACCTCTTCTCAGAAAACCTGAAGTTCCTCTAGTTTGGTCAGTTATGTTTTCCTTTAGTTGGGATTTATAAGTAACCTTCCTGACTACGACTTCCACTCCGATATTATGAAACCGGTGGACTACGTTTCCCTGTCGGGTAACCTTTTCTGGGACTACGACCCTTTCTAATTTTCGTTTTCCTCTTCCCACACCGTCTCCTACTCTACAAATCTACCGTAGTGACTGAGTTACCTGTACTACCCGAGCTATTTCCTGACCTGGATTGTCTTCGTCTTCTATAATTCTTCTCCACCTTTCTTATGTGTCTTCTTGACATGTTTCTTCTGGAAGTACTGGGTCTATTAGTGTTACCACACTAGTGAGTAGATCTCGGTCTATAGGACCTTACACTTCAGTTCACCCGGAATCTTTCGTAGTGATGCTTGTTTCGATCACCTCCACTACCTTACGGTCCCTAGAGTACATGTGGGCACCACCTAAGTACAGTTACATACCGTTTTGGTTATGTCATAACATTTCATTTTATTTCATTTTTATTTTTTAATTTTTTTTTTAGGACTTTCTACTACGACACTTTCACGACGTGAGTTATACGGTCGTGTAAGCCTTTTGAGTCGTCACCGGTGTCCTGACCTTTTCCAGTCAAAAGTAAGGTTAGGGTTTCTTTCCGTTACGGTTTCTTACGAGTTTGATGGTGTGTTAACGTGAGTAGAGTGTGAACTCATTTCATTACCAGTTTTAAGAGGTTTGGTCCGAAGTTGTCATGCACTTGACCCTTGAAGAACTACAAGTTCGACCAAAATCTTTTCCATCTCCTTGGTCTATAGTTTAACGGTTGTAGGCTACCTAGTACCTTTTTCGTTCTCTCAAGGTCTTTTCGTAGATAAAGACGAAATAACTGATACGGTTTCGGAAATTGACACACCTAGTGCTATTTGACACCTTTTAAGACTTTCTCTACCCTTATAGTCTGGTAGACTGGACGGAGAACTCTTTAGACATACGTCCAGTCCTTCGTTGTCAATCTTGACCTGTGTCTTGTGGTGTGACCAAGGTTTGTCCTTTACCTCATGTAGTTCCGACATATAACAGTGGGACGAATAAATTGAAGATACGTCTCATGTAGTACTGTTTGCGACCTGACCTTCTTTGTGTTCGACCTTAGTTTTAACGGCCCTCTTTATAGTTATTGGAGTCTATACGTCTACTGTGGTGGGAATACCGGCTTTCACTTCTCCTTGATTTTTCGGAGAACTACTTTCACTTTCTCCTGTCACTTTTTCAACCGAATTTCGAGTTGTAAGTCTTTTGCTTCTAGTACCGTAGACCAGGGTAGTGAAGTACCCTTTACCTACCCCTTTGTCACCTTTGTCACAGTCTCAAATAAAAACCCCCGAGGGTTTAGTGACGTCTACCACTAACGTCGACACTTTAATTTTCTGCGAATGAGGAAACTTCATTTCAATACTGGTTGGATCTATCGTATAACTTTTCGTCTCTAATAATGAAACGACTGATTCCAGGTAGATTAGTTCGGATACCAAAAAGGACACCAGTACATACCTACACTCTCAACCTGACACTTCTTCAGACTCGTGGTTTCTTAACTACGAAAACTTGACACCACAACCTCTTCTGAGAACTCTCAGGGAACCTGACGTTCCTCTAGGTTGGTCAGGTAAGACTTCCTTCAGTCGGGACCCTAAAGAAACCTTCCTTACTACGATTTCGACTTTGAGGTTATGAAACCGGAGGAGGACACTTCTCAACTGAGCAACCTTTTCTGAGACTACGACCCCTCCTAACCCCCGTCCTCCTCTTCCCCTGTTGTCTCCTACTCTACCGACCTACCGTAGTGCCTGAGCTACCTTCGCTCAGACTCACTTGAGGTCCTCAACCACTACCTGTCCCTCCGGACCGCACGACTCTAAGTACCCCAACGTTTCTCAGCCTGAGCTGACTCGCTGACTTGACTTGATTTGACTTGACTTGACTCCTTCTATCACTTCCCGTCCTTTAGAACCACACGACGTCAGGTATTCCAACGTCTCAGTCTATGTTGAATTACTGACTTGTTGTTGTTGTTTGGACTGAATTGTCCTTATAACGGAGTTGACCCGATCCGTCTGGTTCCGTCTAAGTTGCTACTTCGGATAAGTCTTTTTACTCGAGTCTAAATAGATTAATTTTAAACCAGTTCCTCTTAAAAACCGTCAACAAGATTCCAGTTTCCATGATCTCATTAATTTGAATGAATTTTTTATTTGGAAATGAAACTGAAAGTTACTCTCAGTTTAATAGCACTCGAGAACTGATAGGTAGTCATTAATTTACTTAGTTGTTATTCGTAATCTTTCTTTACGACCTTTTTTTACCCTGTACTTGTTTTCCGTTAGATATATCGACAGTAACTCTTAGGACTTATAGGTATGGATAGTCTTTCATAGACTCACCAAAGAAATATCTTTTTCTTTATCACTATCTAAAAATTTAATTGTATAAAACATAAGTATTTGGTGCTAGATATTAAAAGTTCGTTGGATTTCCTGGATTTTAAAAGTTCCTTGTACGTTCGATACTGGTGTTATTTTATAAAATTCTCACCTTCGAATATTTTTCAACTTGTAACACACGAAACATTTCGAGAGGTTTAACTTTTTATTTTTACGTACGTTAATCTTGGTGTCCCTAAACTAAAATATCAATCAAATTCGATTACCAAGTACTGAGTGAAACCCCCCTTTTTTTTTCTCCATAACATAAACACTTCTTATTTCCGTCGTTTTTATGAACAAGTGTTTATAGTGAACTTTATAGTTTCCTTTCAATGTCACTTTAATACTAAAGTGATACGTTACTTTTATATATACTGTTAGAAAATTATAACAAAACTACTAATAACTTATCATACATCTCTCTCAAAGTCATTTTCGTTTTGTCATCATAAAACTCCCACACTCCCTATTATATCATCACTTTTATACATGTTATTTAACACTGTCGTAAACAGACTTTTTATGAGAAAGTTTCCATTGAGTTTTCTACTTTTATTATTTCATTCAATATTCTAAAACGTGACCTTTACAAAATACTGTCTTTAAATAAAGATTAAGACAATAAGAATTACTCGTAAACTTTCTGTAGTATAGACCTTTGGTTAAAGTGACGGTAATATATACCTTATTTCCTATTGACTCAGAAGCATTTTGGTGTTTTGACATTAGATCTGTAGAAAAATTAAAGACCACTTACTTTATTTCGTGAGTAATGTGACATATTTAATTAACCGTTGGTACTATTAGGTGTCTGAAGGTTACTTTAGTGTTACTTGAAACACTTTAATTGTCGAAGTCTGGTAGAACATTAATACAATCGTCGAGACAAAGAGTACATTTTTACAGTATTCTTTATTTACTTCAATTATAAATGGAATACTTGTTGTCAAAGTATCAAGTGTACAACTCAATTACCGATTAGTTTTTACTATATTTTTATACCGTTACCTTACTTTGAGTAGTAATCTTTTTTTAACGACACCCGATTAGTTCATGTTAGGTTACACCTTTTGTTCTCTAGAGTTTCTTCAATAAGTTTAACTCTCTACGACACGAAACAATTGCATAATACACGTTATTAGTATAAATCTCCCAATGTGTACTTTTTTCATAATGTACGTTCTTCTCAAACCTTACAATTTAAGGTAAAAAAATAAAATATTATATTTAAAAAATAAAATTAACCTCCGATTAATGAAATGTTATAACATAACCAAAACAGTGTATAACTGTACTTAGGTAAAAGATTTATATTCCAAAATATATAGAGATGGAAGTTAAGATTAAAACCGAAAGGATCCTCTTCAAAAAAAGTTATTATATTACATAGAAACAATATAAAAATATTTTACAACTATTCTAATTTATAAAGACCACACAGGGAAATAAATCTTCAACAATCAAAAAGTATGTACAAACCACCCGAAGTGGTATATAAATAGTATTAGTGTAATATAAATTATTAAGTTTCATGAATCTTATATTTTTTAATTATAAGGTTGTAATATGGAAAATTTGTACTTAACTCTTCAAGGTTTTATCGTATTTGTGTATGTATATGAAAGTACTGTGTCTATGTATATATGTTTGGATGGATGGATTTATGTGTATATATGTGTATGTGAATGTATATTAAACATAAGTCACGTACAAATATACCAACCTACATTAAGTATTACCGTTCATTTAAACTGAAAGAATGACCTACAAGAATTCCAGCTACACGATATATAAGAACCGTCTTATGAGACCATTTCGAAATCAAAGTAGTCTTAAAATAGATGAAGTCGTTTTTACTACTTTTCAAAAATAGAACTCCTGGTTAGTTGTGACTAATTAATCATTGTAGACAGACCTAACAATACAACTCTTTCTAGATTATAATATAAGTCCAAATTATTCTTTCTAAGAATTGTTACCTCTTTTCTTCGGATATACCATAAGAAACAGATAAAGAGATGAGTAATGACTTGGACTTCCTAGTAGAGTCCTTTGGTTTTTACAATAAGTACGGATCCATGATTATTTTTTACTAAAGGGGGTAGAAGACATGTGAGTATCCTAAAATGTTCGTAACATATGAGTATCCATAATAGTGTAGAAAAGTAATAAAATTTTCAGTTAGAAAAGATACTCTTAAGTTCGAAGAGATACCGTAATAAAGATGTATCACGACGACGCACCGAAGTCAACACAGGTTGAGACACACTGTGGTATCTACCGTCGGGTGGTCCGATGGGGCAGGGACCCTAAGAGGTCCGTTCTTGTGACCTCACCCAACGGTAAAGGAAGAGGTAAGATGTGTCATATGAGTTATTCACAAGTAAATTACTGATTTTTCTACTTTTCCACCACATTAAGTCTCCAAACTTGTAATTATAAAATGAACACCTTCGTTGGGGTTTCGTTGATAACTACTATATTAAGTCAGGATCCCGATTTATGTACTAGGTACACAATTTAGTTTAACAGTACTATATATAAAGGATGGGATTACCTGACATATTAAATTAAGTAGTCTTTTCTAGAGAAGAGACGACTTCCGTCGAAAAAGTAAATTGGAATAGTGTACCAAACCTTTCTTGGAAGAAGCAAAGGACTTACTCAAGTCGAACTAAAGAGGACTTACGTCGGTTTAAACTCGGTTTAAACTGTTTCTACATCTTTGCTTCTCTTCTTATGTTGGTTCTAGAAGATGTCTTATTAATAATGAAGTCTCTTCTCGATGACTCATAATCTGTGATAACCTTTTATCGGAACGTTACGGTGAATTTTACTTTTTTCTGTGTCATGGGATTTTGGTTATATAAAGAGTTTAAAGTTTTTATGGTTAAACTTGTATTCTATGCGGTTTATATGAAGTAACTGTCGAAAGATTTCGTTTTAAAATATATAAAAGAGTAGGTGGCAGAGTAAATAAACATGTTGTATAATACTAAAGAAAAAAAAAAAAATTTAAAAAATAAAAAAAAAAAAAATTTAAAATTTTAGTAATTAAGAATGTACGCAAGGGTTTGTACTTGGGGGGAGGGTGGAGGGAGGGGTGTTGTAGAGAGACCCAGTAGGGGTACGTGGTCGGGGTTCGTTCGACGTGGGATGCAGTCTGTACCTGACCGCTAAGTTAAGAATGTACTGTCATATGTACAATATTAAGGGTAAGAGGGTTTAGTAGGGTGGGAGAGGGAGAGGGAGACTCAGGTTTTCAGACCATATGTGTAGACACAGAAAAAAGGACAGAACGTATGTCCCAGCAGTAACGGTAGAAGGATTTAAGGTATATATACACAATACTAAAGAAAAATACCGAGTAGTTGAGAAGTTCTGTGACTCCTAAGTTTCTTATCGTCATGTCTTTTAGAACCTACTTCCAGTAACTGACTGAAACAATCTAACAATACCTCTGACACCGTTCATACCCAAATATGACTACTCCACATCGTAGCCGAAGTATATTACTTTAATAGACTGTAGTGTCCTTGGACTTTAGTAGACCATATGTCTAAATTCGAGGTCGGCAGATTCTGACTAAACCTGGCGGTTCGTAGGTTGACCCGTGGACACTTACAAGGTAACCACTAGAAAATAGAAGTCTCACGGGGTTTTAGGTGAGAGACTTGTACAATTCGACGGGCAAAGACTTGTATATAGAGTACTTCTTCTACTCGAATCAACGTGGACGTGTCTTCCTGACAATGAAGTAAAAAAAGAGTAGAGGTTAATTCGGAAGGGGTGTAAAAGGTGTGGAGTCCGTTGACACAAAGAAATCGAGTATTTATAGTGTTCAGGAGTCTGAAGTCCCTCTACCTAAACTCTGAAAAAGAGAATAGAGTAGAGAACTGACGAAACACCTATTTAGAAAAGACACAACATTTGTGACCTTAGAGTCGTCAACCAAACGACATACAGTTTGTTCGTTTGGACCTAGTCATAGTTATAGTCCATACATAGAATAGGAATACAATTTATGTAGAACTGGGTTTGATTTGTATAAATTTCACGAGTCATCGGTGGAAACCAATGACGTGACCTATCTTGTCAAGATCTCGGGGTTAACCATTAGAAAAAATACAAAATAAAAAGGATAATCTTTAAGTACGATTAGAACGTTTTGTCCCTGGTATAGAATTATTTACACAATAAATAAAATTAAAAAATAATGGAGTGGTAGACTGTACACCCTAGAATCAAGAGATTGGTCCCTAGTTTGGACGTAGGGGACGTAACCTTCGTGTTTCAGAATTGACGACCTGACGGTCCTTTCAGGTATTTACACAACAAACATAAACTTTGAAAATAGTGTCTTTGACCGTTGATAATACTTCGTCGATTTTGATCTAACTCCCTTTCCTCAGTTACACTCCAACGACTCTCGACTACCTGGTTACCTTCCACTCTTTCATCATTTTCGTAAACGTTCGATTAGATCTGATCGACAACAACGACGAGTCAACCCAGGTTTTGAAGCACTTGGGTGCCTGACATTGAGGAGACAGGTACGGTCCGTATAGGGTACGGTCCGAGGAGATAGGTACCCTAAAGGGTCCGTTCTCATGACCTCACCCAACGGTAAAAGAAGAACCCCCCTAGAAGGGTTGGGTCCCTAACTTGGGTGTAGAGAACGTAACCGTCCGCCTAAGAAATAGTGACGTGGTAGACTCTTCAGGTCTTATCGACAATGATATTATTTTAGCATTAATACTCAAATGGAAGGAAAAACATATCCTACGAAGCAATCTAGCGACGACATTGTATAATGGTGTCAAATCACCGAATGTTGTTATTTCTACATTTAGAATTTCAAGACCTCGAACCTTTAGACTTTACTCGAAATTCCCCGGTTTACGTACAACAACCAATCTAGTACGAGACATCCTCTAAAGACCTCTAATGCTCACTTTACTGTATTTTGTATGTTCTGTATGTTTTCTGTCTGTCCTGTGGTGAGACCGGTCTCCTTGTTGACCCGTTTGATTAACGGCAAATAATAATATTTCGGGAGGAATCCGTCTTAAGGTCTGACATTCTTATTCGGAAAAGTCATGTCACGTCCACGTATGTACAATAGCATATCGTTTCCCCTTACTTTAGAGACAGATGACTTCTCAGACGGGTTTCGGGAGTAGAGGAAGAATAGAGTTCTTCCCTTACGAGGGAGCAAACGTTCCCTGGTAATTTGAGTTCCGACACAGGTCTGAGAAACCGTCTTGCGGAGCATACGTTCCTGCGAGTCGGACTCGTCTCTCTAGACAAACGTCCGTATAGAGACGATGGGATAATTGGGAAGTTACGAGGGAGACCTTCGAAATCTTTTATTAATCAAAGAAACGGAAAAGATCGAAGATCTTGACATAAGGAACGTAAGAAAAGGAGAACCGAGGTAAAAGGAAGGAGTTTCAGTCGTAGAATCATAAAAGGTTACAAAAAGACAAAGGAATTAATACAGTTGGAGATCATTAAGTCGACCATTTCTTAGGTGGACGTTACGTCCTCTGGACCAAGTTAAAGACCAAACTTTTCTAGGGGACCTCTTCCCTATCCGATGGATGACGTCATAAGACCTAAGGGGACCACCGAGTCTACCATTTCTTAGGTGGACGTTACACTCTCTGCACCCAAGTTAGTCACCCAATGCTTCTATTGACCTCTTGCCTTACCGATGGGTGAGGTCATAAGAAAGGACCTCTTAAGGTACCTGTCTCCTCGGACCGTCCGATGTTAGGAACCCCAACGTTTCTCAGTCTGTACTGACTCTCTGAAAGTGACAAAGGGACTCGGACGGAGGAGAATCCTCCTAGAAACATTAAAATAGTTCAAGTGGACCTATTGTGGGAATTTTGTCAGTATATACGTTTCCGAGAAAACAATATTTTTCCTGTAAATGTCCCTAATCTTGCACTTGTAGAAACCCCCGGTGATAAGTCGGTTAGTGTATATGGATAACTAAATTTATAAATAAATGACTTTTTCGTATATATTTTTAAAAAATTTATAATACACAGGAATCAGCAAGTCAGTACGGACTGAGAAACGTTGGGGCACCTGACTCGGGTGGTCCGAAGAGACTGGTACCCCTAATAGGTCCGTTCTTGTGACTTCACCTAACGGTACGGGAGGAGGTCCCTTAGATTTTTATACTTATAATTATTTGGTAACTAAGTACTTATAATCATAATTATAAGTATCACAAGTAATCATAATTTAATTAATCGTGATATTCAGACATTCCTAATATACACCAAGAGAAAAAAGATCCAATGTGTCAAAATAGAAAAGATTTATAAAAGGTCTATATGTACATTTTATATGTATATAAAAATCAATCGATTTAACTCATACTAAACTTTCTTCCTTTTTTATTGTGTGGGAACCTTGACATATACACTCTCTGACAATCAGGAAATATAATCGTAACTCAATTACACAAATATAGTATTCCGAACTATCATAAAATTAATTTTGATATGTCTAGTATTTAAAATTAGTAATCACATTAAATTAAATTATGGTTTTCTATACACTCATCGTATATTTAACATAAGGACGAGAAAGAAAAAAGGTTGACGATAGAGTCCATTCCCTTTTTAATAGTATAATAAAAAGTATGTTTCGGGACGAATTAAAAACGGTGGAAGAAGAGTGAGTAAGTCATTCACCTCTAAATTTTCCTATTTCGTGTTACGGTGTCATAACAGTTATTTATAAGACGGACAGTAGTTCTTAAAATATTTAGTCGTCATCTATCACCAATTATTTTTGACTATTCTATCTTTACGAAGTTTGTTAACAAATAACAGTATTGGGGTGATACGTAAAGAAGTCACGACAAATTATTTATTAGTACTAGTTTAAATAGGTCATTGTAAAAAGTTTTCTTGTCTCACCTGAACAGGAATAAATATGTTTGTAACGTGGATCCTAAATTTACGATAAAGTAATAATTTTTAACGTAAAATCCAAGATAACTATACTTAATACTTTGGTTCGTGAAGATATTTACGTTACTCAACCCGACACTCACCTTTTTCATGAAGTGTTATTACATCGTTGTAGTAGTAAAAGTGGATTTAGAAAATATTATTGTATTATGATGACGATTTGGTGATCTTAGTAATGAAATTTACTGAGGAGAATTTAGATGTTTGTTCATAATTTCTTTTATAAAATTCTAAAATTATAAATCCATATTTACTTTCATTTATCTGACTATAGTAAGGAAGGAATATCATAACTAAATGTTAAGTATAAATAGATGATGTTAAATGGATTTTGTATTACGGATCTTTTGTAAGAAACCTATCGTAGATAATAATTAGTCAAACCGACAACACTGTTTTAGAATTGACACGAAAGTAGTAGATCTTTAACAACATTGTAAAACGCTCTGATGGTAATTTAGTTAAGGGGACCATTATTAAAATGAAAAATATTTTCATGTTTGATTATAATAATATGACCTCCAAGAAGTCTAAACGATCCTTATCTTTTAAGAAGAACGGTTGTTCAACTTTCTTTAGTAGTAGTAAACGTTTGTCAGAACTCTTTCTTCTTACCTTGACCTTCTTAGTTAGACGGACTGAAGTCCGAGATGATGTTTTGGTGTCAGTAGTTCTGTCATACCATGACCGTGTTTCTGTCTTTATATCTAGTTACCTTGTTTTATCTTTCGGGTCTCTATTTAGATGCGTGGATACCTGTGAACTAAAAACTGTTTCCTCCGTTTTTATATGTCACCTCTTTTCTGTTAGAGAAATTGTTCACCAGGACCCTTTTGACCAGTTGGTGAACATTTTCTTACTTTAATCTAGTGAAAAATTGTGGTATGTGTCTTTATTTGAGTTTTACCTAATTTCTAAATTTACATTCTGGTCTTTGATATTTTGAGGATCTTCTCTTGTATCCGTTTTGTGAGAGACTATATGTAGTGTCGTCCTAGGAAATACTGGGTGGAGGGTCTTAAGACCTTTATTTCCGTTTTTATTTGTTTACCCTGGATTAATTTTAATTTTCGAAGACGTGTTTTTTCCTTGGATATTCGTTGCACTTTTCTGTCGGAAGTCTTACCCTCTTTTATTATCGTTTACTTCGTTGCCTGTTTCTTAATTAGAGTTTTTATATGTTCGTTGAATACGTCGAGTTAAGGTCTTTTTATTTTCTGGGTCAGTTTTTCACCCGGTTTATTGATTTGTCTTTAAAGAGGTTTCTTCTGTATGTCTACCGGTTGGTTTGTGTACTTTTTCTACGAGTTGTAGTGAGTAATAGTCTCTTTACGTTTAGTTTTGGTGTTACTCCATGGTAAAGTGTGGTCAGTCTTACCGACGATAGGTTCTCAGATGTTCGTTATTTACGACCTCTCCCACGCCTCTTTTCCCTTGGGAGGATGTGACAACCACCCTTACGTTTGATCATGTCGGTGATACCTTTTGTCACACCTCTAAGGAATTTTTTGACCTTTATCTTGACGAAATACTGGGTCGTTAGGGTGACGACCCGTATGTGTGACTCCTTTGGTCTTAACTTTTTCTGTGCACATGGGGTCACAAATAACGTCGTGTCAAATATTATCGGTCCTGTACCTTCGTTGGATCTACAGGTTCCCATCCCATCACAACTTTGTACATTTAATAGTACACACTTTATTTAGTGGTCAGGTCCAAGCTACCTACTATGTCCCACGAGACCCGACCACGTGACCCTACTGGGTCTCCCTACCATACCCATCCCACCACCCTCCCCACAAGTCCTACCCCTTGTTCACATGTGGGTACCGTCTAGGTACAGTTACATACTGCTTTGGTTATGTTATAACATTTCATTTTAATTGTCTCCTTTTTTCTTTTTTTCATTTTATTTTTTGAATTTGATTTACCTATTGACTTTTCTGGACGACATATCGTGTCCCTTGAGACGGGTCACAATACACCGTGGGACCTACCCTCCCTTTAAACCCCCTCTTACCTATGGTACATATACACACTGACTCAGGGAAGTGACAAGTGGACTTTGATAGTGTTATAACAAACAATTAGTTGATTTGGGGTTATGTTTTATTTTTCAATTTTTCTTTTTTCTTTCTTTCTGTTATGTCGTGTTACAAATTCTCAAAGGGATTATCGAGTCAACAATTTCTTAGACGGACGTTCCGTCCCATGGGCGAAACTAAGGACCCAACCCTTCTAGGCGACCTCTTCCCTATCCGATGGGCGAGGTCATAAGAACCCGAAGGGAACACCGAGTCGAGCATTTCTTAGTTGGACGTTACGTCCTCTGGACCCACGTTAGGGACCCAATCCTTCTAGGGGGCCTTTTCCCTTTCCGATGGGTGAGGTCATAAGACCGGACCTCTTAAGGAACCTGGCATACCAGATACCCCAGTGTTTCTCAACCTGTGTTGACTCGCTGAAAGTGAGTGAGAGTGATCGAACTTTTGGACCAAGGTGAATGCACTGGAACCTGTCTAGGTAGTCAAAGGAGTGTATTTGACTCTTACTTTTATCAGGAATGGAATATCACAAAAACACTCCTTGTTTACTTAAGTATTAACATATTCGGAATGTACTGAAGTCACTCATACACGAGTCGACACAGGTTGAGAAACGCTGGAGTACCTGTCAACGGACGGTCAGAGGAGACAGATACTCTAAAGGGTCCGTTCTCATGACCTTACCCAACGGTAAAAGAAGAGGTCCCCAAGAAGGGTTAGGTCCTTACCATGGGTCCAGAGGGAGTAACGTCCATCTAAGAAATGTAGACTCGGTGGTCACGAGTTATTTACAATCAACTACAATCCAGATGACATACTTTTCTGTTACTATCATTAATACTATTCAGTGATATATTGACTACTTTCTTTTGTTTTCTTTTATTTAAATTACCAGTATAAAATTCTTCGAAACTTAATAAGACATTAAGGTCTTAAACATGTTCACTTCTAATATCTATTATGGATGATACACGACGACGACGATTCAGCGAAGTCGGTACAGACAGAGAGACGCTGGGGTGTCTGCCGTCGGGTGGTCCGAGGGGGTAGGGACCCTAAGAAGTCCGTTCTTGTGACCTTACCCAACGGTAAAGGAAGAGGTTACGTACTTTCACTTTTCACTTTCACTTCAGAGAGTCAGCACAGGCTGAGAATCGTTGGAGTATCTGACGTCGGATGGTCTGAGGAGGCAGGTACCCTAAAAGGTCCGTTCTCGTGACCTCACCCCACGGTAGCGGAAGAGGACATGATACACGATTTACGGGTTATATGTATTATTACCAAAGATAGTAATTACTTTGATAATTAACTTAAAAACTCTGACTATTTTAGAACTAGACTTTGACTATTTCCGTCACGTTTATACTTTCTATGTCCAGTTAAAGGGATCCTTTGATTCGTTTTAAAGGTTAAGTTGATGTTTGATTTTACAAAGGTTACGACATAAATTTACTATTTAGTAATGATTTTTCACAAAAGGGTCCTTATTCATCAAATAGTAGTCTTTTTAGATAGGGACATTCTACGGTGTTTCTATTTATTTTTTCTTTCATAAAACTACGTTTGTAAACTACACATAAGTAAGTACAGACTGAGAAACGTTGGAATACCTAACGTTGGGGAGTCCGAGGAGACAGGTAACTTAAAAAGGTCGTTTTATGACCTCATCCAACGGTAAAGGAAGAGGTTCCATAAAGGACTGAGTCTCTAACTTGGACACAGAGGACCCAGAGGACTTAGTGTCCATCTAAGAATGAAGACTCGGTGGTTCCTTCCGTTTGTAAACTACGTAAGTTATTGATAATTAACACATTCCAGAATCCCTTTCTCCTTATTTTCGTCGAAAAAGTAGATTATTTTCTATAGATACACTTTGAACATTTTATAAATAAACATGTATTACCTTTTCCAAACTTGGTAAGGTGAATATTGACCCTTTTAAATTGTAAATGTGATATTATAAATCCCTATCGTTTTGAACGGGTCTTAGTTATGGTTTGTTACTCTAGACTACACCAGTTTAAAGTGACCTTGAGTGGTCGTCTAAAGGGCGGAACGACGTTTATTTTATATTCCTTTGTTGTTACCCTTAGGGATCACCGAGTCACCATGTCTTAAACGGACGGTAACGTTCTTTCAGTCCTCTGAACGACACACGAGTCACCACAGACCGAGACACTGTGCTACCTGACATCGGGCGGTCCAAGGAAACAGGTACCTTAAATGGTCCGTTTTTATGACCTCACCTAACGGTAAAAGATGAGGTCCCCGAGAAGGACTGGGTCCCTAGTTTGGGTGTAGAGAACGTAGAGGAAGTAGTCGTCCGTCTAAGAAGTGTTGACACGGTGGACCCTTCGGACGAAAAGATCATCTATTAAATTAAGAATTTTGTTCTTTATTAATCCTTACTTTTTCATTTTTCTTTACGTCAATTGATCTTTTTGTACAGTATATGATGTGTGTAAACTATGTAAAATAGTTTGTCAGTACCCTTTTTTATCAATATAATTATGTACGCGGTATTCCAAACGTACTTTAATCATAGAAATAATAAAAAGAAAAAAAATTAAAATTAACCTCCGATTAATGAAATGTTATAATACCACAAAAAACGGTATGTAAGTGTACTTAGTCGGTACCCACATGTACACAAAGGTTAGGACTGGGAGGGATAGGGTAGGGAGTCCCAGTAGGGGCACATGGTCGGGACTCGTGGGACGGAGTACGTAGTGTGGACCTGACCACTAATACTTTAATCATAGAAATTTTACTCCAGTAACCCATAATTTTTATTTAGTTTGTTTATTTTTATATAAAAACAAAGAATTAACAGTAAGAGAGTATTTTCACATTCCTGGATATAATGTGTATTTTCTCATATAAAAGATAATTTTAACTGAGTTGAAATTATATATGTAAATTCGCTACCGAAATGTTTTTCTATCCATACATTAGACATCCGGATTCTTGTTTGTATATATATATATATATATACGTGTGTATGTATGTATGTATACACATACACATATTAACAGTATCTTGGTATCCAAAAAACGGAACTTTGACCACCTTGTGACCGGAGTTTAAAATTTTTATCCTATAAGTTATAAGTTCCCTACTCTTGCACTTTCTCAGTAATGAGGTATCCGGTACCCTTTCGAGTCACCCACCGAATCTGTCGACTACTAAAGGTTCCCTTGTTTCTCTTATACGATCAAAAAGATCTTTCGACTTAGACTCAGTACTTCACGACATTAATAACCAAATTTTTAGTTAAGAGAAGTAGAATCCTTCGGTCATACAAGATAGGTTTTAATCTAAATGTACTTTACCATAGACACTCGATCAATTGAAAAACAAAAGAAAAATGACTTAAAGGGAAATTATCAATTTACACATGACTTACGTCCGGTCAACCATCGTTGACTTTACCAATTACAAACTACCGTTATAAGTCATTATTTACCTTTGTAAACTTTCAGTCACTATTGTCAAAGTACTCTATAGTCTTATACTTTTGGTTGGTAGTAAATTGGAACAAGTGGATATAAAATTCAAAAAACTTACGGGACTTAATCTATGATATAAAGACCATGTAGATTTAGAAAATCAGATACAAACAAAACAAACTTCAGTGAGTCAGCACAGGTTGAGAAACGCTGGGACACCTGACATCGGGCGGTCCAAGGAGACAGGTACCCTAAGAGGTCCGTTCTTATGACCTCACCCAACGGTAAAGGAAGAGGTCCCCTAGAAGGGTTGGGTCCCTAGTTTGGGCCCAGAGGACGAAACGTCCGTCTGTGAAATAGGAGACTCGGTCATCCCTTCTGTAACATAATTAAACATAATGATTTTATATGTTTTTCGTAATTTTAATTATGGTCCCTATACTACCGATATCAATTTTCGATTTTATACTGATTTTTACACTTACGCGTACATAAAATAACATGTATGTGTTGATTTTTCCTTCTTTTATTTAACGAAAATCTAAAACACAGAATTCATAAACTTTTGAAACTGTATAAAATGTTGACCAACATTTTACCTCTTTGTAATGTTTTATTTTTATAGAGAGTGAATCCTCTTACGTAAAGTATCGTGTCTGACTTTTCTTTAAAGAAGAAAGACATATGGGAACCTATCTTGATAGACCTAGAGAGAGGGTCTAACTATAGTTCAGTTGTTATTAATAATAAGTTTTTGTTTGAGACTCTCGTCGTTCGGACCGAGTCCGTCGAACAAGTCAAGTCAGCGAGTCATAATAGGTTGAAAAATACTGGTTCATCTGATGTCTTACGGTCCGCAGGGACAGGTAGTGGTTGAGGGTCTCAGACGAGTTTGAGTACAGGTGTCTTAGTCACTACGGTAGGTTGGTAGAGTAGGAGACAACAAGAGAAGAGGAGAACGGAAGTCAGCACGGGTCGTAGTCCTAGGAAAGGTTACTCAGTCAAGAAGGGTAATCCACCTGTTTTATAACCTCAAAGTCGAAGTCGTGATCAGGAAAGTTACCCGTAGGTCCTGACCGAATGAAATCCTACCTGACCAACCTAGAGGAACGTCAGGTTCCCTGAGATTTCTCAAAAGAGGTTATGATGTCGAGTCTTTATAATTAAGAAGTCGTAACTCGAAAGAAATATCGGGGTGAGAGTGTAGTTATGAACTGACGACCTTTTTTTTTTTTGTATCGAAACTGATCTAACTGGAAACAGCCGTTTCATTACGGAGACGAAAACTTATACTACAGATCCAACCAGTATCGAAAAGAAGGTTCCCCGTTCACAGGAAATTAAAGTACCGGTGTCAGTGATAGACATCACTAGAACCTCGGGGATCTTTATTTCAACAGTGACAAAGGGGTAGATAAACGGTACTTCACTACCCTGGTCTACGGTACTAGAATCAAAAAACTTGTAACTCGAAATTCGGTTGAAAAAGTGAGAGGAGAAAGTGAAAGTTGTTCTCTGAGATCGAGAAGAAACGAAAGAAGGTATTCCCACCACAGTAGACACATAAACTCCAATAACTATAAAGAGGGTCTCCAGAATTAAGGTCGACACGAAGTAAGTTAGACCGTAAAGTGTACTTCATGAGACGTATATTCAATTTATTCGTCCCACTGTTATATATCGGACTGTATGAGGAAAGGGTTAAACCGGGGTCAGACAACAAGGTACAGGTCAAGATTGACAACGAAGGACTGGAGGTATGTCTAAAGAGTCCTCCGTCCATTCCACCAGACCATAAGGGTAGTGAACTTCTTAAAAGGTCAAACAACACTAGGTGTGACAGTTTCCGAAACTATATCAGTTATTTCGTCTTCATCTACAAAAAGACCTTGAGAGAACGATAGAGTTATTAGGTTAACTACAACCGTTAAACTAAAGACCAAGGAGACGGAAAAAATTTAGGTCGAACTTGTGCACCTTCGAGTGTCAAGTGTATGACAACTTGGGACCGAACCTCATAAAACTCGTAATAAAACGATCGTACACTCTACTGACGTTCACACGTCATCAACCTCGTAAGAAACCGTAACGGAAAGAAACCCTAGACTTACTATTGACTGGAAAAGGTCGAGACACCGGTGACGACTCAAAAGGTTTAAAAGACCGTATAACTCACGTCGTGAAAGTTTCGTAAGAGAAAATCTTTATCTACTTTTTCGAGTTGACCTTAAGGTAGGGGAGGTGATCGAAACAAACATCACTACGAAGGATTCGGGTGAATTGAAGTGTAAAGTCCTACACACCGAGATCCACTCACCAGTATGGACGCACCAATAGACCCAGTACTTCTAAAAAACACACAGCAGGAAGACACATAAGAACGGTGGAGAAGAATTATAGAAGACGGAGACAATCCAAGTATGTTAAGGATAGGAAATAACACGGGTAGAAACGTACTTCACAAGGAAACCATAGAGATTCAAAGAACTTTTCTACAGAAGTTCTTTAGGACTTCGAACACGAGGTCGGTTTTTAACTCCGTATTGACGGTAGAGACACTAGGAGGACCGAAAGTCTTTACACTCCCTCTCACATTCTTCTCCATAAATGTTTGAGAACTGATATGGTGTTTCCTACTGTTGAGACATTTGGTAGGTTCCTGGTATCTCTACGGTCCCTCACGACTACACGTCTTCTACAGGAATGGTAATACGTAGATCAATGACCTTTTAAACTCTTGTTTAACTTTAAGTATTTTTAGTCATAAATAGTGTTCTTAAACAAGTCATAGAATAAAACCCAATGGACCAGAACTTAGATACTAAATTAATACTTATCAAATAAAGTTTGTACAAAGGTCATTTTAAGACAGCGTCTCATGTTTTCACTCCGTCTTTTTCCTTTAATGAATAAAGAATCCAGATAATACTGTTTAACGATGTTTAAACCAAGGAATTTTATTGTCTATAAGTGGGAGAGAGTGAGTTGCACAACAGTCCCGGTATGAGTGGGATTTCCGAGATCCCAATTCAGTAGAGAACGGAAAAGGTCCGAAACTACCGAGGACCGTAGGAAATCAAACATCGTTGTTTGTAAGTCAGAGATGGTGGGAGAAGAGTCCCGAAAGAAGTGAGACACAGACATTGAAAACGAAGAACATTCCTGTGACAGTAACCTGAATTCCGGGTGAGATTAGGTCACACTAAAATTTTATAAACTGATACAAGTGTTTATCATATTAGACGTTATTAAAGATTCATTTCAGTATAAGACGTAAAGGTTCTAAACCACCCTGTGATAAGTTTTCCTTCAGTTGATTCACGTACTATAATTCGTTCTAGAGGATCGTTCATCCACCTTGAGTCACCGTTTAAAACCTTTGGGTACCTCTTGACCTCGGAGTCTCAATGTCAGGTGTGGGGCTTTCCCTCCTTTAACTGTTATTGAGACAGTTATCAACCGACTCCGAGATCGTCCACTCCTCTCCACAAATGATTTCTCTCTCCCCTTCGTCTCCGTCCAACGAGACTGTAATAAGTTGTATCTCACCCAAGGGGGGTGGTTTTATTCGAGGTCTCCTTTCTCGACGTCTGTAATCGTCGACCTTCAGGAGACCACCCATGATGATACCTCTCTTAACTTCGTTATCTCTCTCCCGTGGTTGTCAAAAACGACGTCTGTCAACTAATGTGTTCATATTAAAAGTAGGTAGTTTTGAAAGAAAGAAAGTCCCCTTTTATAAAGTCGTTTAAAGTCATTTATTTAACTAATTCATTTCATAGATTAATTAATTAATCAATTTTAATTTATGAATTGATTAATTACATATCTATAGGAGATCATCGAGTCAACCATTTCTTAGACGGACATCAAGTCCTCTGGACCCAAGTTAGGGACCCAACCCTTCTAGGGGACCTTTTCCTTTACTGTTGTGTGGGGTCATAAGAACCTTATAACCTGTAGAAGGACTTTTTAAGGTACCTGTCTCCTCGGACCGACAGATGTCAGGTACCCCAGAGTTCTCAACCTGTGTTGAATCACTGATTTGGTGGCGTCTATTTGATATATTTCACTATCTATTATCTTTTTTTTTAGTTGAGTAGATAAAATGAGTGAACATTTTTATAGGTATAAATTCTTACCCATTATCTTTGTCACTTCGATCCGTCTAAAGATGTGTTTTATGACTTCCACACTAGACCCAGGAGGACTGACGTATACCATTTCACTCTTTCAGTACTTCACTTCTACCTTATCAATTATTTTACTGTGGTCTTGAACTTCTAAACCTTTTAAGAGTCGGATAGGTATGACGTGTTTTTTTTTTTCGTTTTCTTTTTTTTTGCCTTTGTCTTACGAATAAGAATTCTCTTATGATCCCACAACGAGGCGTTAGTAGACTCTTCCTTTGATCATACCTATACTTCCTGTTTAAATTAGTCGGTGGTACGTCGTGCAAGGTCTTTTCTTTACTCTGACATTGTTGTCTTTGTGACAGTCTCTCATTTACTTTTACTCTTTACTCCACCTTACTTTCTTCGGACGAGTGTCCTCAATGGAAAGTTCCTTTCCCTTCTCATTGGGGATTCTGTTAAGTGTCTCGTACTCCCGACGGCGAGGGAGGCGTCCGGGTCCCTCACTCCGACGAACGAAAGAGGAGCCAAAGTCTCCCGTCTGGGAGTCTCTTTTCACTCCTTCGGGGTGAGGTGACTCGACTTCTCTGTCGACGGACGTCTGGGTACCCCACTGTCATGGTGGCGTCGGTCGGACCTCCGCCTTGTAGGCCGGTTTCTCTTAGTAAGAAGTCAGAATTCTCGCTTACCTTAAACGGAACGGTCGGAAATCTCAACGAAGTCTGGACAGTAGGGAATAAACAAAAGGGCATCAAGAAGGAAAACCTTACCCTTACAGATAGGAGACGGACAGATAGTAGTGTAAAATTTTCGTGTATTTAACAGACCAAAGTGTCTGAGTCGACCTTTTCTTAAAACGGAGTCCTATATAACGCATAGTTCAATGTGGGTTAGACTAATTTACTATAAATATACTCTGAAACCTGGAATCTGAAATGTCGACTACGACCTTAAACAATTCTGAAATCCCCACAATTTTACCCTACTTACATGAACAGACACTCTTTCTGTATTTAAACTTCTCGAGTCGTTCTCACAATACCTGAGTTACAGACACGGGGCGGGGGTTTGAGTATGTGACTTCGGGAGTAGAGGTGAGACTGACATAAACCTTTACATCGGATCCTCCACTATTTATTCCCAAATAGTATTGCCAAGACGGGATAAATTTATTTGGGAATAGACTTCTCCTTCTCTATGGTCTCGTGAGAGAGAAGTGGTACACTCCTGTCTCTCTTACGTCGTCAGACTTTCGTTCCTTCTCGCGAGAATGGTCTTGAACTGTGCGACCGGGAACTAGATCCTGAAGGTCAGAGATCTTACCATTCTTTTATTTAAAGACAAATTCGGTAAGGTAGATTCCATAAAACAATGTCATCGGACTCGTCTAATTCTGTCATCTGAAGTACAGTGGTGAATGTCAGATCGTTCCTTCGTGGTCGTACTTCTTTTTATCTTGACTTTATAATTATGCTCTCCTTGGTTTAGGTAGACTTTCATATACTCAGAGACTCAGTCTAGTTCGGACACCCTAACAACCCAATATACTGGTTATTTTAAATATATACATACATAGTAAACTTGTTTTAAGGTGAAACTCAAATTAAAGATCTTAAACTTTTGTTTTCGATCGACCCCTAAATTTTTAATCAAGAGAAGTATTTACAGTTATACGGTCATGAAAGACTTGAAGATTTCCAGTTTAACAAGATTACTTCTCATACGTAATCATGGAGAAAAGAATTTCAGAGTCTGAACAGAAACAGACATCTATCAGTATCTGTATAGTAAGATAAATATAGATAGAGAAGAGGATATTTTCACTTATATATGTTCATTCGGAATCTTGACTTTAGGGTCTGAGGGGCCTCTTTTTACATATTTAGTTTTACAAAAATCAATAAAAAAGAGGAAAAAAAAAAGGCCTATATAACGGACCTTGGTAAAGGACACAGTGACAGCAAAACGAAAGGACTTATAGTGGATAAAGAACAATACGATATCTTGAGATTAGTGTACACCTCAATGAGAAGTGTACTAACATGTATAATATTTATTAACATTCAATGAGAAACACCTTTCAGAAATTCTAGACTGTCCAATTTGAAATTACGTCTAGAAACCCAGATGACCATGATAAAGTACCTTCTCAAACATACATTTATGTAATAAGATAGGGACCTCTTCCTTTACCGGTGGGTGAAGACATAAGAACGGACCCTTTAGGGTACTTTTCTCCTCGAACCGACCGATTTCAGGTACCCCAACGTTTCTCAGTCAGTACTGAATCGTTGATTTTTTTGTAAAAAGATAATGTCAAAGTGTTTAAAGTAGTCCAGAATAATTTCTCAGAATAGAGTTTAGATTGATTTTGAGAAAGAAGGTTATCGTTCTTCACCCGAAAGACTACACAATGACTCTCTTTCTGTTAACTAACCTATTGAGCAAGATGTGAATTATAGTGTGGTTTCTCATAAACAGGGAAAGAAGAGAAAATTTTCTATCGGGACGAAAGACAAAAGGTAAATGACCAATTTGATGTCTTTTCTCTACTTGTTCGGTTTTTAGTACCTAAAAGTAGTTTAAGGACTATTTATATATTAAACGGTCAGTAATTTCTCAATTAACAAAATTTCTCGTAACTTTACACCGAATTTTAGGGTTTCCTTAAATCTGATATAGGAGAGAAATTCGTCGACAGTGTCAAAACGTTTTACGAGTATACTGGAGGGGAATCTGACGTAGACAAAGAAGTCTTTCCAGGAACCTCGTAAAGAAATTGATGGCTCTTCACCCTAATAGCACAAGTTACGTGAACGAAAACTTAAATAAAATTCATACAAATCCTGTTTCCAGTCACATTTATCTAGTACACTCCAGTCGGTGGATGAGACCGGGACTGATTTAATGTATTTAAGAAGGAACTCGGTAAAATAATTTGTTATAATAATATAAATAAATTTTCATTTTAATCTTTTTAGATATCGGGTCGGGAGGAAGATTGGGGTCACGGGGTCACATTTAGAGATATAGTCGTACAAAAATCCAAAATAATAGATGTCTTTCTTCCCTAAATAATTTAGGATGTTTATGATACTAGTAACAAAGACTGTTTAGACTATAATAAGACAACGAGAAAAGTTTTACGACTTTTCTATGTAATGAAGTGTGACAGGTATAACGAAGGGTTTATAATCAAGACGGAGTAATTAAAGAGTTGATCCAATTAATTAATTTCCGTCTCTCTTACTCTTTAGTTGGGACTTATAAGTAACCTTCCTGACTACGACTGCGACTTCGAGGTAATGAAACCGGTGGACTACGTTTGTAGACCGAGTGACCTTTTCTGACTACGATCCTTTCTTACTCCGGTCCTTCTCTTCTCCCACTGTCTCCTAACCTACAAACCTACCGTAGTGACTAAGTCACCTGTACTCGTTCCCGTTTGAGGTCCTCTACCACTTCCTGTCTTTTCGGACTGACGACTTCAGGTACCCCAACACTTCTCAAGCTGTACTAAACCGTTGGTTTGTTGTTACTCTCTCTCTTATCATTTCACTTGGGTACATGATCGAACGATCCCAACGGTATTGTTTTATAATATCTGACCCACAGTATTTGTTGTTTGTAAATATAAGAGTGTCAAGACCTCCTATATTCAGGTTCTAATTCCACAGTCGTCCCAATAAAGAAGACTCCCGAGAGAAGACCCGAACATCTACCGACATCTACATAAGAGTGTACCAGAAAGGAACCCCGTCCGTGCAGGTACAACAGATACCCACAGGTTTTAATAAGAATATTCCTGTGTTCAGTATACCCTAGTAATATTATAGAAGTAAAAATTAATGAGTGGGGAAATGTTTCGAAGGTCGAGGTTTGTCACATTACATGACTCGAATCCCGAAGTTGTATGTTTAAACCCCCATTGTACAGAGTCGGGAATTTTTGTACATGTAATAATATACAGTTCTACGAAAACACCTATTTTCCCTTTTAATAATTGTTAAGGTGTCGTCGTTATAACTACTCTGTTTTGACAGGTTCCGATTCTCAGATTAGTAAGAACGTAAACCTCTGAGATACTTTACAGAAGTGTTAGGTCTTAAGTTCAATAAGTCACATGGAGGGATAACGAAGGTAACACTGATTTGTTAAAACAACTATATTCATCGTTAGTCCATCACTTCTTAGGTGAACCAGTCTCTCCGGGTCTTGGAGTCTCAAGGACGGAAAAGGTAGTAAAACCCAACTATCATCCTACGTATCATTTCAACGAGTCAGTACAGACTGAGAAACGCTAGGCACCTGACATCGGGTGGTTCGAGGAGGTAGGCACCCTAAGAGGTCCGTTCTTATGACCTCACCCAACGGTAAAGGAAGAGGTTCCTTACGTATAGTCAAGAGTTTCTGACTAGGATTCCGTAAATAACGAAAAAAAAGAATAATGTAAGACTTCATAAGTCACAGAAGGATACAGTGACCAGGATTTCCTTCGACATGATACAAACTACTGTCGAAGTAAACGTTTGACGACAAAACACAAAAGATACCTCGATATGTGATAGTTTGAAAACTTTTCCTTTTACAGGTTTTATCAATGAAGACAAAAAATTCGACGGTGTTCAGGTCTACCCGAAACTTTATATACCGAAAGGTTTAAAATTTCTCTATTTTCGTATAAATATAGTATAAAATACGTCGTAGTGGTTATGTCAGAATCCCGATGAGGTAATTTTTTTATGTAATTGAAAATACTTCGTTGTACACGTAAGTGGAACCCATTCTTTTAAAATTTTTCAATACTTATGTGTGTATGTGCACATATGTATTTAAACACATACACATACATAAGTCAGTGAGTCAGTACACAATGAGAAACACTGGGATACCTGAACTCGGACGGATCGAGGAGACATGTACCTTAAAAGGTCCGTTCCTATGACCTCGGTCGACGGTAAGATGAGGTCCACTAGAACGGTTGGGTCTCTGACTTGACTGTATCGAACTTAGAGGACGTACCCGTCCACCTAAGAAATGGGGACACGGTGGACCCTTTGGGGTATATATGTTGTATACGGTGTGTGTCTCTCTCTACTTATTACATCCAGTCAAGTCCAGTTCAAAACGATGGTCTGGTTAGACTGTGTTCGTGTCTGATACATAATGAACTGACAAGGAGTCTTGAGGACGTTCAAAGAGAGAATTTTCAGGGTTCACTTCATCCTGAATGAAAGAGTTTAGACACAAAAGGGGAGGACAATGAAACGAGTGGTTTAAGAAGTTTCTTTGAAAGATGCGATCGATGGACGAGGAGAAATAAAGTAAGTAAGTAAAAATTAACGAAGACAGATGCGAGAGGAAACGGGTCAGAGATACCTTCCCGTCCTACAGTCATAGAACACCCACTACTACTCCGACTGAACTCCTACCCTTTGGATAAGGAGTCTATGGTTTATAGTCCTGAATAATAAATACATTAATAACCAATTTCCGTATATAATCTGATTTATCAGACACTCCAGACTCTAAGATAAAGAGAATGTTATGACATAGGGAACGTAGAAAATATTACTAATCATGTATTATTACAACTATACTTTGTTTGACTGACGGTCTATAAATAGGTCGTTTCTACCCTACTCGTCTCACAACGTGAAACCCCAGACGTTGGTACCTCTCGTTTCACTTCCAAAGGTCCCCTGTTTCCTTCCTATTACGAAAACATGTCTCCTTTCTTTCAACCCTCCCGACATCATTTCTTTGTCAAATACCGAAAAGTGTGACTCAAGAACCGTCCTTCTTCTCTTCAGAAAGACGAAGAAGAACCCGAGACGATAATACTGTTCTATACTCTCGAGACGAAGTCCAGAGGGTCCAGATAAATTACCTCAAAAGATAAGTGATAAAAAAAAGAAAAAATTTTATAATGTTTCGTTTTTTTATTTCTTTCTTTTGAACATTTTCCTTCGTTCATGTCTATCTATTTTCTTCACTACTTTATTATCTCCTCAGTTTATAGAGATTTCAAAATTTGGAACGATGAATTGTCTGTCTTTTTATTACTTCACAAGTACCCTTCGACGAGATATCGTGTTCCTCGAGTCGAGTCACAAGATTCTACTCGATCTTCACACCCTACCTCCCCCTACCTTTCCTCCAGGTTCTCCCTTCCCTATACATAGATATATACCTACTAAACGAAGTAGCACGTCGTCTTTGACTGTGTTGTAACATTCCGTTGAGATGGGGTAAATTTTTTTTTTTTCACGTTCTTTCTTACTATTCACGTAAATATATATAATGTAAACTTTAACACCGTCTTTTACATTTTTCTGTTTACATAAGTAAAGGATCCCGACTGTATCTTTTAATGGTGTTTGAACTACTGAATCTTGTTGTCTTTCAACGTAAGGTCCATCTGCGAAATTGGAGACTCGGTGGTCCCTTCGGGTGAAAACCTCCGGTCTTCAGGATTTAGTTCAACTACCCAAACACGAAAGAGGTCCCCAAAATTCCCTTTTAGTGAAGTGGAAAAGCACCGGACACCACCGAGTCCGTAAGGAATCGAACACCGACGAATTGAAGTTATAGACGGGCGTAGAAAAGTAAGGCAAAGTAAGGTAGAGTAAAAGTAAGGTGTGAAAGAGAAGGTAAACAGAGAGAAGACGAACAGAGAGTTTTCCTTTGAACAGTGACCCAAAGACCAGTCTGGACTATTATGTTCCATATACAGTTAAGATCTAGAAATTAGTGTAGATGTTTTTGTGAAAAAGGTTCATTCCAGTATAGATATCTAAGACCCAAAATCCTACACCTGTATTGAAACCACCCCATCACCCCACTCCAGTAATAAGTCAGGTGATATTAAACAGGTTACCTATAAATCTAGATTTTAAATTCATTATCAAACCCTTAACTTGATAGTTAAAACCCAAATACACGTATACTAATAATCAAAAAGAGGAGATTTATAATTTTACGTCTTAATTGTAAATAAAGATTTCAGGAGGTATTACCTTGGTTTAGTACTGGTTTCTATTCATACATATGTCTAAATCAGGTATGTAAATCAGGTTCAGAATGACATAACCTAATGAAAATCGTGTCATAGTACCCAAGATCTGGATTGTATCATGGGACTACCAGACTTGTAAACTCCATCAATGAACCCATTTATTTTAGATTCCTAGAAAGTCTTAAACAATGGTTATCTAAACCTTTTGAGAAAATCGTTGGTTGACTCATTATTTTAGTACCACATAGTAATGTCGTTTTCTATACCACTCATATTTGTACTTAAAAGTCCTTTTTTTCGGACTCAAACTTAGGTCCGAGGTTCTAAATAGTGGAAAGTATAGAGTTGTTCAGTAATTTACGTGACTCAAGAGAAGATAGTTTGACATTATGAGTATAAAGTACTCTGACAATATTTCAAATTTACTAATTCTATGGAATCTATGTGAAAACGTAGAACATATATAAGTCAAAAGGTACTCTTAAGATTATCGATATATTATACCTGTGTTTGTTTTAATTGTTTTATACATCCACGTTGGATATTCTCTTTTTACATGTCATTTATCTACACTAAAAATACAGAAGTTGTTTTAACACTTGCTTTACTTTACCCAAAAACTACGGGATTAATTTTTTAGGGTGGAATGTATTGTAAAGAAGACGAGAGTCCGAAAGAGATCAGGTCAGATGGTTTAGTTTGGGGTTGATCAATAGTATTTAGGTCCAATTCCATAGTCAAGTCAAGTCAAGTCAAGTAAGCGAGTCAGCACAGGCTGAGAAACGTTGGGGTACTTAACGTCGTGCGGTCCGGAGGGACAGGTAGTGGTCAAGGACCTCAAGTGAGTCTGATTACAGGTAGTTCAGTCACTACGGTAGGTCGGTAGAGTAGGAGTCAGCAGGGGAAGAGGAGGACGGGGGTAAAGGAGGGTCGTAGTCTCAGAAAAGTTTACTTAGTTGAGAAGCGTACTCCACCGGTTTCATGACCTCGAAGTCGAAAGCGTAGTAAGGAAGGTTTGTTTAGGCTCCCAACTAGAGGAAGTCTTACCCAACCAACCTAGAGGAACGTCAGGTTCCATGAGAGTTCTCAGAAGAGGTTGTGGTGTCAAGTTTTCGTAGTTAAGAAGCCGTGAGTCGGAAGAAGTGTCAGATTGAGAGTGTAGGTATTTACTGGTGTCCTTTTCGGTATCGGAACTGATCTACCTGTCTTTACCATACCTGGATTGTCTTCGTCTTCTATAATTCTTCTCCACCGTTCTTATGTGCCTTCTTGACATGTTTTTTCTAGAAGTGCTGGGTCTATTAGTACTACTACACTAGTGATTAGATCTCGGTCTGTAGAACCTTACACTTCAGTTCACCCGGAATCTTTCGTAGTGATGTTTGTTTCGATCACCTCCCCTACCTTAAGGTCAACTCGACAAAGTTTAGAACTTTCTACTACGATACTTTCACGATACGAGTTACACGGTCGTTTAAACCTTTTGAGTCGTCACCGGTGTTCTGACCTTTTCCAATCAAAAGTAAGGTTAGGGTTTCTTTCCGTTACGGTTTCTTACGAGTTTGATGACGTGTTGACGTGAATAGAGTGTACGATTATTTCATTACGAGTTTTAAGAGGTTCGGTCCGAAGTCGTCATGCACTTGGCACTTGAGGGACTACAAGTTCGACCAAAATCTTTTCCGTCTCCTTGGTCTCTAGTTTAACGGTTGTACGCGACCTAGTACCTTTTTCTTTGTCTCAAGGTCTCTTTGTAGATAAAGACGAAATAACTGATACGGTTTAGGAAACTGACACACCTAGTGTTATTTGACACCTTTTAAGACTTTCTCTACCCTTATGGTCTGGTGGACTGGACGGAGAACTCTTTAGACATACGTCCAGTCCTTCGTTGTCAATCTTGACCTGTACCTTGTTGTCTGACCAAGGTTTATCCTTTTCCTCATACAGTTCCGACATATAACAGTGGGACGAATAAATTAAATATACGTCTCATGTAGTACTCTTTGCGACCTGACCTTCTTCGTGTTCGACCTTAGTTCTAACGGCCCTCTTTATAGTTATTGGAGTCTGTACGTCTAGTGTGGTGGGAATACCGTCTTTCACTTCTCCTCGATTTTTCGGAGAACTACTTTCACTTTCTCCTATCACTTTTTCAACCGAATTTCGAGTTATAAGTCTTTTGCTTTTAGTACCGTAGGCCAGGGTAGTGAAGTACCCTTTGCCTACCCCTTTGTCACCTTTGTTACACTCTGAAATGCAAAACCCCGAGGTTTTAGTGACGTCTACCACTGACACCGGTACTTTAATTTTCTGCGAATGAGGAACCTTCTTTTCAATACTGGTTGGATCTATCATATAAGTTTTCGTCTCTGTAGTGAAACGGTTGATTCCAGGTAGATCAGTTCCGATACCAAAAAGGACACCAGTACATACCTACACTCTCAACCTGACACTTCTTCCGACTCGCGGCTTCTTAACTACGAAAACTTGACACCACAACCTCTTCTGAGATCGTGTTAAACATTTTTTAATCGTTTCTCCAGATCTTTCTCATTAAGATTTTAAGTTTTTTACGTTTAATTTACTTTACTTAAATTAATGATTATTCCTGTAGACCCAAATTAGTAAAGTTTCTATCACTGTAAAATGTACTGGATAATTGACGGGTGAAAATCCACGTTATATTTACAGGTATTTTTGAAGAACCAGTGGCCGTCTTAGATTTTAACGGTCAACTTCTCTTACTGTCTTTTTTAATTAAATAGTTTCTTATAAACTCTCGAGTGATTTAGAGACGTCCTATGTCTCGGTTTATGTTGTGAATGTGTCGGTCCTAGCTACAGTTTGGTATGTACCTACCGACATCGACTCGATGGTCATTAGTACAAGGATTACACCTACGATACGTAGAGGGACATGAGAGTCTGGTGGTTGTGGTAACACAGACTTTCAAATCCCAGGGGGTCTTAAAGATCTTCTTTTAAAGACATGTAGTAAAGGAAGAATGTAACAAGAAGACGTTTTGTCCGATCACGTCTACACACTCCCGGATTCAGTGTACAGATATGTACCAGTGTTTCTTCTGACTCTCTTGTCTTGAGTATTTATAACCTAAATACCTTTTTGGGTTTACTTGGGAATTCGGTTGTGTTATATTTACTTACATTAATTTTACGCTCAACAAGATCCAATCGAAAGAGCTTTATATCTGTCTAAAACGAGTTATTTTCGACTTTTACCGGACTTAACAGTTTTGTCAATGAAAAGATAGTAATCATAATTGATTTTTGTCCTTCACTTTTATATAATACTAATTCATTCGATTTTTTCTTTGTTTTTTTCAAATAAAGGAGATTGTTATAATAGATAGAAAATTCTTAGAGTAACATTGTTTTTCTGTAAAAAGATCTAAGATATAAAATGGGAATCATTTTTTTTTCTTTAACACATAAATTCATTATTTTAGTTTTACTTGAATCCCTATATAAAATGGGAGTTCGAAGACACATTCAATAGTTCACGGTTATCACCGGACGAGTTTATTTGTATATGTAGACTTTTTAGTTACTAGACTACGACTTTTTTTCTCAGACAAATATAATGGATTATTGAAATGGTACGAAGTATCAAGGAATAATGTTAAAACTAATAAATGAACAGTCACCTTCTCAACAATAGATAACTCTAATGATATTTGTCGAAGTCCCGAAGACAATTCTCGCGAATTTACCTCATAGGTAATATGTAATCACCTTTATTAAATAGATTGTCCCCAGTAGGTTCACAGAAAATCCCATTTAAAGAAATGAAAATTTTGAGGGAAAAGTTAAAAATAAAAAGACTTAACACAATGTTAGACTAAAGATAGTACAAGGGAAGAATTATTTTATATATTATTAACTGTGACAGGACATAGTCTTGACTTCGGATACGGGGGTGTCTTAAAGAACCTTCAGAAATTTTTGACTTGTTATAGGAGGTCGTCGTATCAACATCTTGTACGTAAATAATTTTATTTATTTATTTATTTTACCGTTTTACCATTAATTATCTCATATGATTCTTTACTGTTTCGTATATTATTTACCAGTCAGAATATGAAATTTTATTTCAGTATCTATGAATACTATTGTCAAAGTTTTCAAAATTTTAATTTACGATAGAGAGAGATGTGTTTATGAATCCTCTTTTTATATACGTGTATCAAACCATGTTCAAATATAAGAAACCTGTAAAAGGTCCGTCAAAAGGTAAACATGATTATTAGGCGGACTGTAATTGTATGTGAAACTCGTCGTTTAAAAATGTTCGGTAACCATTAATTTGTCCTTAGTAAGAAACACTATACCCTGAGACTTACACAAATTCTACGTTCCCTTTCCGAAAGTAATTGAGGAATATTTAAATACTACACTGTTCTATAACAGACAAAGTAAAAGTGTCCTCTGGAGGGTCTCGGTACTCTCCGAGTCGAGCTCGATAATCAATGGAAAGTCCCCATCGTCTCGATGACCTCTCAACTTACCTTAGGCGTCATAGTACGACGTGTATTCTTGTTCCCGTATTTTATAATTAGTGAGGTCGAGGTGTACACTTTACAATGTTTTCTCTTTCAGTTTCTCATTTCCCCTTTTTTAGTGACGTCCCACGGTATATAATCGTAGTTGTTTGGTGGTCATTACCGATTTCGTTTTACACCACCGGGCTCAGGGTGTACGATTATTAAAAGTTTGAAAGCAGTACCAATTTATTACTGGAGCGGTGTCACCCTACGGGACGATATTTTCCTACCCCGAGACAGGATTACTTTTGTCGGGACCACGGTTATACTGTTGACTTTGCTGAGTAGTCTTTACTTCACTTTACGATTCGACTCTTGTCCCAGAAGGATTTCGACTATACCTTCTCTCGTCAAAAGAAACTGAGATTATTTTTATAATAGTAAAAATTGGTTGAATAGAGTGCATTAGGTGAATCGTTCGGTTTTTCCAACCATAATCATAGGGGTTAAAAGTCAACTTATTTGAACGGTCAAACATTCACTCATAAGATCCTAAGTTTTGGTCCAAATAGGTTAAGATTGGGTATTCTGAAATCGGTGAATTATCTTCTAAATCGATGTGGAGGGAAAGTAGAAGTTCCTTCAAATTATAGTAAAACCGTAATACTTCTCATACTGACGAAATAAATTTACGTTACGTATATGACTTATAATAATGTTTCACGGGTGTTCGGTAAGACTTCCCTACTCATCAATTTAATAGAAGGTTGTGACAATGTGTTATTGTTACATGTCTTCACCTTATTTTTTTAGATATCTAAAAATTATTTTAAATTTGAACGAAATTTTTAGTTAAACAATCGTAGTGTATATACATATATATTGTGCTGACTCGCTGAAGTGAAAGTGAAAAGTTAAAAGTGAAAGTACGTAACCTCTTCCTTTACCGTTGGGTGAGGGCACAAGAACGGACCTCTTAGGGTCCCTGCCCCCTCGGCCCACCCGACGACAGATACCCCAGCGTCTCAGCCTGTGTTGACTTCACTGAATCGTCGTCGTCGTTGTATATAAATAAATTTATATACAATATATAAAATTTATATATAACGTAATGTATAAAAATCCAAGGTTTTATAAATGTACATTTTGAAAGATTACACTCTGTTACTGGAATTTTACTCTCTTTTTGCAAATTCAGTTATTAGTCAGATGTTTTATATAACTTTTATATATGGACAAGTCTCGACGGTAGGATTTGAAACGTACTTCAACGTTTCTCTTTTATCTAACGATTGATATAGTAGATATATTTCTACGGAATTATCCATGCACTTACATTTGTTTTCTCTTACCTTCAACCTTTCTATTCTCCAATACCCCTCCATTTCTCTTCCCTACAATGACCCTCACGAATTCTTAGTCCCACGGACTGTCTCTTACCCGAACGAAATCGTTCCGAATTACCTTATTCCTTCTTCTCAAGGAAGTCCAGTGTTTGGATAGTTTGGACTTTGAGGGAATGACTTCAAATTCGTAGGAGAGAAGACTCTTATTTCCGACGATCTAACAACTGAGTTAGATGAATCTAGGGGGTCTTTTTTTTTCTAGAAATTGATTTTCGAAAGAAATAGTTCAGTTTCCAATACAAACCTACTTAACTTTGTTTATAACAAAGTGAATTATCCTTAATTCTTTTCTCTAGTTCTCAAGATGTTTAGTTAGTTTATCATAAATTGACCGGTTTCGTATAGATAATCATACTATTGTTATTCTATTGAGTCTGAATGATTTATAAACGAAACTTTTCGTGACAAGATTCACGAAATGGTCTTAATCAAGTAAATTTATAATGGTATTAAAATATTCCAATTTATTAGACGGATTCCAACTTTACAGTGACATCTCTCTAATAGTCGTAAGTTCAAGTCCGTCAGATTTGAAGTAACATGTATCTGACACAAAATTAGCGACATGAGATGTCGGAAGGAATCGTTGCTAGAAAATTTTAATAAAAGAAGAACGTTCGATGAAATGGTAGACATTTCTTCCGTCTTACTATTGGGTATTCATATAGGTCCATAGAATTTTTATTTTGTTAATATTATAGAACTATAACAGTCTTCGTTCTTACCCAAGCCTCTTTATCACAAACATTTATTCTCTTTGTTAATCCCATGTCAGACTCCAACAACCGGACTTTAAAACTGACTCACTTTGTTTCTCTTTTGAGACAAATATTTTTCCTTACGTAAGGAAACATTAACAACCTATAATTAAGTTTAAACCACTCTTCCTTAGTTCCTTGGACTTCCCAAAGACATTACTCTGTCCTCACAGATAGTTATATCACCATATGTACACTCAATGGTAACTTCCTTTTAAGGTAAAACTGAGTCACTCCGTGACAAATACTTCAATCCTTATTAATACTGAGATTCTCGTTTTGATTCTAAATTACTTATGTAAAAAATATCTCACTAAAAACTTATCCTTCAGTATCATTTAACAAAGTTCCTTTTTTTTTTTACATACAATTCTCAAGACCTTAAATTTCACAACTTGAGGGTTAACCATAAACAAACATAAGATGTTGCACTTTTCAACTTAAAATTTAAATCAAACACGAAAGGTATAACTATATTTTTACATGAAATATATTTGAGTTCATATTCTAACTTGGTATACTTTGATACAAGTTGATTAACCAAGACGTTTTTCACCCTTAAAGGATATAAAGTTAAATTATACACAGTGTTACACTAACAGTGTGTAACATTATCTCCTTTTAAACTTGTATACTTAATCTAAGTTATTCTTACACATACTGAACCAAAAGGACTAAAGAACTAATATTCGATTAAAGGTTTTTTTTTTTTCTGATTATCAATTTGATACTACAATATCTGAGTGGTACAATCTGAATAAAACGGAAAACCGTGGTTATTCGGGACACAAACAAATAAATTGGTGTTATCTTGAAGTGAAGAACTATGTCTCGTACGTCCCTCAAAAGGAACCAAACACCCATCAAAAGACGGTGAATTATAAGTATCTAAGTCTGTTGAAGTAGAAACTAAGACGATGGTGGCACGGGAGTAATAGTTACCCCGTGGAGCGTGGTCTTCCCATGTTTCTAATATCATATTTTGTGAAAAGTCTTTGTGACAGAACCTGTACTAGGTGTAGTGTCACAAGTATAAGATAAGTACTCTTGAGCCGTGTCTGAAACCAAACTAGGGACCCCACACTTCTACAGGACCTCCTCCTTTACCGTTAGGTAAGGTCATAAGAACGGACCTTTTAGAGTACCTATCTTCTGGGACCGTCCGATGTCAGGTACCCCAGAGTTTCTCAACCCGTGTTGACTCACGTGTACGTCCGTGACTCGGTGTAAATTTACGATTCCTTTGACCCTATACGTTAGGTCGACTCACGGAACCTTCTCTTTAATCTGGAAACTCTCCGATTGTCCTGGTCGGTGTAGTGTTGCATCTTTGTACAAATAAATTGAATACACGTTTCATGTAGTACGTTTTAAACCCCAACTTACTTCGTTTTCGACCTTTTTTCTAACGGTTCTCTGTATGGTTATTGGAGTCTATAAGTCTACTGTGATGTGATTACCGTTTTTCACTTCTCCTTGACTTCTCGGAGAACTACTTTCACTTTCTCCTCTCACTTTTTGGACCGAATTTTGAGTTTTAAATTTTTTTTTTTTTTTTCTAGTACAGTAGGTCAGGGTAGTGAAGTACCGTTTATCCATCCCTTTGTTTCCTTTGTTACTGTCTGATAAAACCCCCGAGGTTTTAGTGACGTCTATCACTGACGTCGGTACTTTAATTTTCTACGAACGAGGAACCATCTTTTCGATACTGGTTGGATCTGTCGTATAATTTTTCGTCTCTGTAATGAAACGACTGTTTCCAGACAGATCAGTTTCGATACCAAAAAGGTCATCAGTACATACCTACACTCTCAACCTGGTATTTCTTTCGACTCGTGGTTTCTTAACTATGAAATCTTGACACCACAACCTATTCTGAGAACTCTCAGGGAACCTGACGTTCTAGTTTGGTCAGTTAGGATTTCCTTTGGTCAGGACTTACGAGTAACTTTCCTACCTACGACTTCGACTTTGAGGTTATAAAACCGGTGGACTATACTACTTGACTGAGTAAACTTTTCTGGGACTCCGACCCTTTCTAACTTCCGTCCTCTTCTTCCCCTACTGTCTCCTACTCTACTAACCTACCGTAGTGGTTGAGCTACCTATACTCGAACTCGTTCGAGATCCTCAATCACTACCTGTCCCTTCGGACCACACGACGTCAGGTACTCCAGTGTTTCTCAACCTGTACTGACTCAATGACTTGACTTGACTTGTCCTGGACAGGTAGTGTTACGTCTTCGTAATTTATAAAATAGAGATTGCACCTTCTAGAAAGAATTTCGTAAAGATTCTCGATATTTTAAAAAAAATGACTCTTAATAAACTACAAAGACCAAGTGAGACATCAAAATAGATTGAGAATTAAGTAATTACCCGAAGGGACCACCGAGTCTCCAATTTCGAAGACGGACCTTACGCCCTCTGGGCCCAAGCTAGGGACCCAGCCCTTCTAGGGGACCTCTTCCTTTACCGTTGGGTGAGGTCATGAGAACGGACCTTTTAGGGTACCTCCCTCCTCGGACCATACGATGTCAGGTACCCCAGGGTTTCTCAACCTGTGCTGACTCGCTGAAGTAAAGTGAAAATTAAGTAATTACCTAGATCATTAGAAAAGTTGTCGTATACATTACCTCTTAATAACAGTGATGGAAAGAGAGACTTAAAATGACCGTTTTAACACAAAACATTTGTGAAAATTTTAGACTATACGTTTATACTTTAGGTATGGAAAGATAAAATATTTTTTTTCACTTAAACTCTTGTATATAGGTTCGTTCATAAAAACTTTATAACAACAATCGATAAAATTTAGTAAATTATTATTCATCTAAGTCTAAGAATTAACTTATTCATTGTAAATCATCAGATGAATTAAATCTCCCGTTTGATTTTCACTTCAGCGAGTCAGCACAGACTGAAAAGCGCTGGGGTACCTGACATCGGATGGTCCGAAGAGACAGGTACCCTAAAAGGTCCGTTATCATGACCTCACCTAACGGTAAATGAAGAGGTCCCCTAGAAGGGTTGGGTCCCTAACTTGGGTCCAGAGGGCGTGACATCTGTCTGCGAAATGGTAGACTCGGTGGTCTCTTCAGGGTTTGATTTTTATCGTTTAATATTTTTAACTTACTATCTTACAGTAAGTTGTCTTTTCTTACGTATACACATCGGTGATAGACATTTTGTTTTTAAGAAAAATCGAGAGTGAGACAGAGGCATAAGATGAAACTTCACACTTTTGAAGTAGGAACAAACCATGTGATTGTTAAGACTTAAAAACAAAGAGTTAAAGGTAAAAGGTAAATGGGTCAAGAAGTTTAATCAGATTTACTAGATTAGAGGCACAATCCCTTTTACAACTGACTTTGGTGGGTGGGACCGATCCGTGGTATCATTGGTAGACGTACTTAATAAAATGTTGTCCTCCAGTAAAATCCCTCGTATCTTTATTGTTCAATGGTAGTTGGTCTTATTAAGTCTTTTTCAGGTTTCTTCTGCGGTGTACAGGATGGTTGGAAGATCTTAGGAGGAGCGACCTTAGGTAGAACTGGCTAGTTACATATACGGTGGTCTTTCCTGGGATTCAGTCTTACTGTCCTATCTCTGTTGGGTCTTTGATCGGGTTAGTGGTATTTGGGACTCTTAAACTCGGTGTACCATCTCGTCAGGACGACAAAGGGAATGAGAGGTCGAGAACTGGGTCCAAGGGGAAGAGTTAATTAAGAGAACGAAACAGTTGCGTACACAAAGGAGATCGTTAAGTAACAACTCACAATCTGTTCTCGGGTGAGAGTCCGGGTTCTTTCTCATGGGTAAGGACGTTGTAAGTCTGTTGTGAGTATTTTGTTCAATGAAAAAAAAAATTAAATTGTTTCTTTAACAAAACAATGAACAAAAGATTCAATATATATAAATGTATAATAAATAATGTATAGATAGGTAGAAATGTACAAGTATACATATAAGAAAACAAATCCAGTTAAGGAAAAAAAGACAGGTTATGTAAAACAACAACAACAAAAACGAGAGAAAACAAAAAGAAAAACAAAAGAAAACGAAAGTGATTTCAGTAAATGAAATTGGAGAACACCAATCCAAGAAAGAGGAGATGAGTGGATGGGAGACAAAAGTTGTAAATTACCCCTTCTTGTCTATTTGTCGTCTATTGTAATGATAAATGTGTGTCGTAGACTATGTGGAATTCACAATGTAAAAGACCATGTAGTTGTGAATTGAAAGGGAGAAACCAGAACCACCTCTTTTTTATCGTTAGTCCTTTCATCCATCGATTTCCTTCTCGTTTCTTTAATACCTTGAGGTTTTTCAGTAACTATTAGGTATTTAGGATAAGGTATGACACCCACAAAACCTCCATCTTCGTTTTAGAATCAAAAAAAGGACACTTACGTCGTACAACTAATGATGAATCATTCGTCGTATTATTTATATATAACCTATTTCTTTACTTGTTAAACTGAGACCTATTAATTATAAATTGACTATTGTCTTACAACCTTTCCTTGAGGACATCTTTATGAAATAGACTGAATGTAGAAAAAACAGTCTCTATTGTTTTATATTACATATTTCTATATAAATAAAAAAATGGAAATTTTTCAATAACATTATTTGTAAAATCTATGAGATTCTCCGATCTATAAACTATATTAATTAAAACATTTACATTGAATGAATCGATCTTATATGTCCATACTAAAACGATCTTCCATGATTGAAACGTATAAATGAATTTTTTATGAAAGAATTAGGTTATCGTGAAAGGTATTTATATATTTAATTCGGTCGGTAACCAGTGTAAAACTCCTTTTCTATATAAAAAGTCTCAAAATTATTAATATCAATTTCGGATAACGGTTAATCTTAAATTCGTGTGTTTTATCAGTGGGTTCTGTAGTTTTATAACTAGAGATATTTTTCTTTGTATCGATCTAGTATCAATACCTTTACACACACACACACACACACACACACACACGAAATAAACCGAAGATAGAAATTCTAAAAAATTAAATAAGTAAGAGAGTAATACTATAACCAAGAGGATGTAGGATTGATACGGAGATTAAAAGAAGTCTACACAAATCGTGAGACAGTGTGACTCTTGAGAAGTATTTATTTACTTTTATCTTCTTTCTAGAAGAACTTATCTCAATGTACTTAATTTATGAGAGTAATTTTTGAGAATAGTAATCATTCTTTGAAATAGGACAAAGGACAGTGAACTTTCTTAAAGAAAGAGAAACTATTAGAAGTAGTTAGAGATTAGTTATTGTCTTAACTTCCAATGAAAGAGGTATTTAATATTGGTAGGACACTCCTTTATTAATCATAAGTCAGTTTTATATATTACTTCATTCCTTTCTTACAAGTGTATGTACTAATATCATATTACGGATACGTATTTAAGTATATATGTTCTCTTACATGTAAAATTTATGAGAGTTGTAATTGAATAAGGAAGAAGTGGAGGTTTAGTTAGAAAAACTTAAGAAAATTTATAAGATCACAAGTTTAGGGTACAAGAAACTTAATCAAATTTTATAGAGTGGGTATCTATTATGAGTTGTGTACTTTTGTTCAACAAAACACCCTATATGCGTAGTGAAACAATTCTATGTAAGGAAGAGAAGAGAGGAACACGAAAAAACACAAACAAACCAAAATGATAAGTAGAATTGTTTCTTGTCAGACGATCACTTTTCTTAGAACGGTAAAAACATCTTTAATTAAAGTGTTGACTTGTATTCAGAAAAAAGTGACGTTCGTCCACTTACCGATCTTAAAAAAAGTCATTTACTTGATATAGTCTATATGTTACGTAAATCAAGACGGAGTCGTCTGACCCTAAAAAGAAAGAAAAGATAATGACACATACCTTATATCTATTCCTACCGATATTATCCGGGACCAGTTTTTAAGTTGTACCAACGGTTTTTGTGTACAGACAGGTTGTGTGTTCCCTTTACTATCGGAAATAGAAATTCGAGGTTTTTAACGGTCACGAAATAATTTTAGAATAAAGTAGGAATAAGTTAATATCCACGTATAAAAAAAAATTTATTACTTGATGTATGGGTGCTGGGTCGTTAATGAGAATAAAGTGTCCCAAGAGTCGGGATTAAACTAGATCGGTTTCCTACCAACATTCCAAAATAAACTAAACCGAAACCGAACATAAGAAAACATTTTCTCTAATTTGTTATACGAAGGTTTCGAACTAAATTAATAAACACTTTGTGTTAGAGAGGTCGATTACTATCAGAACCTTCCTTTAAATATTAAAACCCGGTCCGATATGTATACAAAAAGGAGGTGTTAAGAAACTCCTTCTACGAAGGTTAAGACCTGACATCTATGAACCTTAACTTTACCTTGTTAAAAACGGTGTCCTAAACGTTGGTTTCCGTTTTTAGATCTTCGATTTAATCTTTCTTTTTTTTTTTTTGGTGATGAATATATTACACCTATCTATCAAGTATGAGTAATACTTAATTATACATTTTAATTTCATATTTACATCCGTATGATGTTAATTTAAACGTTTTATTGGTTTTCTTCTGATTGTAAATTTGATTACTAATATTTATTATTATTATTTTATTTTGAAAATTTGTCAATGATACCCTATCCGTGACAGAAGACAACACAGCCGTATGGGCTGAGAAACACTAAGAAAATCTGACATCGGGTGATCCGATGAGACAGGTACCCTAAAAAGTCCGTTCTTATGACCTCACTCAACGGTAAAGGAGGAGATCCCAAAGAAACACTGGGTCTCTAACTTGTGCACAGAGGTAACAGAGGAAAAAACGTCCGTCTAAGAAATGGACGACTCTGTGACCCTTCGAATAAGAAAAATTTAGTTCCCTCGTCACACTGATCTCTTTGAAAACTCATTATACAAGAGATAGGTATAAATTAAGTAAATTAGAGTTTTCGTTTAAATACTTCATCTATGTCACTAATATAAGTACTCTCAAATTCATTGTACCAATTCCAGAACCGAAAAGTACTTGAATTTGATCCCTCAAACTCAATTAAATTGAAAATCGGTGTAGATTTTACAAAGGTGTGACTTAGATTACATTCACTTGAATAAATTTAATATTAATCGATTGTTAGTTACATCTGTTACCATCCTCTACAGTTAAACTAGATCATTTGCACATCTCCACATCCCGAAAGAAACCCGATGTCTAGGACAGAGAAAGTCGATTTGTATATAGAAACCCCTCTTATGTCTCAGTAATCATGATTCTGGTCTCGATTGGGTAAGTCTCCTCCAGACACCTATATGGATGGTGTAAAGTTGATCAGATCTATAACCACACATACCTTTGTCACACTCCAATAACTATAGGTGTATTGTGATCTTTAAAAACAATTATTGGTATCAAGTCACGTCAGTGAGTCAACACAGACTGAGAAACGCTGGGGTACTTAGAGTCGTTCGGTCCTGAGGGACAGGTAGTGGTTGAGGGTCTCAGGTGGGTTTGGGTACACGTAACTCAACCACTACGGTAGGTTGGTAGAGTAGGAGGCAACAGGGGAAGAGGAGGACGGGAGTTAGAAAGGGTCGTAGTCCCAGAAAAGGTTACTCGGTCTAGAAACGTAGTCCACCAGTTTCATAACCTCAAAGTCGAAGTTGTAGTCAGAAAGGTTACTTGTGGGTCCTGACTAGACTAAATCCTACCTGACCAACCCAGAGGAACGTCAGGTTCCCTGAGAGTTCTCAGAAGAGGTTGTGGTGTCAAGTTTTCGTAGTTAAGAACCGTGAGTCCAAAGAAATATCAGGTTAAGAGTGTAGGTATGTACTATGACCTTTTCGGTATCGGAACTGATCTGTCTGGAAACACCTGTTTCATTACGGAAACGAAAAATTATACGCAGGTCCAACCAGTATTGAAAGAAAGGTTCCTCATTCACAGAAAATTAAAGTACCGACGTTAGTGTTAGACGTCACTAAAATCTCGGGTTTTTTTATTTCAGTCGGTGACAAAGGGGTAGATAAACGGTACTTCACTACCCTGGCATACGGTACTAGAATCAAGAGACTTACAACTCGAAATTCGGTCGAAAAGTGAGAAGATAAGGTGAAAGTAGTTCTCCGAAAAATCAAGAAGAAGTGAAAGACGGTATTCTCACCATAGTAGACGTACAGACCCCAATAACTATAAAGAGGACCGTTAGAACTCAGGTCGAACACGAAGGAGGTCGGGTCGTAAAGAGTAATACATGAGACGTCTATTCAATTTATACGTCCTACTGTTACCTGTCGGAACTGTATGAGGAAAAGGATAAACTTAGGTCAGACAACAAGGTACAGGTCAAGATTGACAACGAAGGACTGGACGTATGTCCAAAGAGTTCTCCGTCCAGTCTACCAGACATAAGGGTAGAGAGAGTCTTAAAAGGTGTCAAATAACACTGGGTGTGTCAGTTTCAGAAAGTACATCACTTATTTCATCCTTATCTACAAAAAGACCTGGAGAGAACGAAAAAACTACTAGGTCTCCTATAACCGTTAAACTAGTGACCAAGGAGACGGAAAAGATTTTGGTCGAACCTGTATACCTTCAAGTACCAAGTACATAACGACTTCGGACCGAACCTCTTAAAACTCGTAATGAAATGTTCGCACACTCTACTCACGTCAACACGTCATCAAAAGCGTAAGAAACCGTAACAGAAAGAAACCCTAACCTTACTTTTGACTGTAAAAGGTCAGGGTACCGGTGACGACTCAAAAGGTTTAAACTACCGTATAACTTACGTCGTGAAAGTGTCGTAGTAGAAAGTCGTAAACTTTATCGAGTTGACCTTAAGGTAATAGAGGTGATCGAAACAAGTATCACTACGAAGGATTCCGGGTGAACTGAAGTGTAAGGTCCTACAGAGCGAGATGTACTCACACTCAATAGTGTGGTAACACTAATGACGTAGTACTTCTACAAAAAACATGTCAAGAAAACACATCAAAACGGTGGAGAAGAATTATAGAAGACGAAGACAATCCAGGTATATTAAAGACAGGAAATAACTCGAGTAGAAACGTACTTTACAAGGGAAAAATAGAGATTAAAAGTACTTCACTAGAGATCAGAAAGGGTAAGATAATAAAAGGAGATAAAGAAACGTGACTAGTGACTCCTTCCGAAAGAATAGAAAGGAACGATAAGAAACCTTGAGACGTAATTTTATCCATATAGAAAGGAAAAGAGAAAACGAAAAGTGAAGAGAAAACAAGTGTCGATAAACATTCCGGAAGAGTCTGTCGGTAAAATGAAAAAACGTAAAGAAAAAGAACCCCTACCAGAACTAAAGACAGAGGACATGTTACAGTACTTGAAGGGTCCAGTACTTGAGGGGTCCAACCATCCACAGGTTGTACGATGACCTCTAGTCACCTCTTTATTGAGGTCTCTCTTACTTCTCTACCTCGGTTTCGTTTTTGTTGTGGGTCAACACCTATCCTGACATTATCTTCGTTCCAGGCTACGACATTTCTCGTTATAATGTATCCTTAGACCTTACAACCCAGGCACTTAGTTCCGTTTTACCTTCACCAGTTTGTCATCTACTGTTCTCACTTGTAACTGTAAGATCATTAGTCGCTTGATTTTACCTGACCTTTCCCACCTAAATTGAGTCTACTGGTAACATAGATGATGACACCTTTCCTTATGGAACCTTCTTTACCTCACCGGTAGTATCAGTTGTTTTCTCAGACTTTACGTCATGAACCTACGTTAGAGTTTTTGTTGTCTTACTAGAGACAAAAGTTCCGGATTGGTAAGTTATAGTACGATTAGGTTCAGATACGGGGTCGGTCATTACGATTTCTTCGACTTCATCTTGTCAAGACATTTCTTGATGTTCTTCTTGGATTTTCTGGAAGATCTTGATTGTGTCGTTTTTCTACTGGAAAAGTAATATCCCCTGACCTTACGTTTTCATTCTTCAGTTCTTTGCGGATCTCATTGTCCGTTTAAACCGGGACCTCATGTCTTGCTTCGTCCCGTTTCCGAGTATCTTAAGACGGTTCTCTTTCGTGACCAGTATCGTTCGTGGGAGAAGGTTTTTGTGTCCTCTTCTGAGATGTGTACGTGTAGTAGTGTCCCAGTTTTGACTTTAGTTTAACTAAAATAAAAAACGTCGGTTGATACATCTTCGAGATATGTCAGTCGGTATTTTTCTGGTCCTCAACTGACACCGAGTCTAGTACTTGAGGAATAACGGTTTAAGTCTGAATTTAACTTCTTTCACCCCTTTTGGTGATCTGGTAAGTCCATACCGGATTTAGTTTAGGGAATACTAATATGTTACCTTCACTTTTTATCTAAATTCTCTGATTTAGACTATCTGTCTCATTTGTATCTCCCGTAAAATAAAGTCACTATCCTTTAAAAGGTCTATAACAAAATAGTCTTAGAATACACTTGTTACATCTAATGGTTAAACACCACGTGCTATCTGAGATAATCCGAAGATGGTCCTATACTATTTGAATATACCGGTGAAGTTACTGAGGATTTCAGAGGTTTCTCTCCTTCGACTAAACACGGGTGAGTTCAGAAATCTTCACCATTTCTTTGTATTTCTTGCTCCTCTGTTCAATCTTTGTTAATTTTAGTATAGACACATAACTGACGTAGGAATATACATTCTTATAAGGTCTCTCAAGGACTTTGTTTGACCGTCCTTACACTCCGAAAGGATGTACATATAGAATTAACACAATATTTGATGACAGTGGTCTATAGGATGGAATATCCACTATACGTCTGTGACCTTTTGTCTACGGTTGACCTTACGGATAGTCTCGGTCTCGAAAATCCCGTGATCGGAGAAAAACTTTACTTTGAGACGTATACTATCTACTAAACGTTTCAAATATTGATATACATTCGGAAGATATCGAAAAAGAGACCAGAGAGAAGATTAAAGTTTTATAGGGAAGATAGATATGTTACAGTAAAATTTTGAACGACTATTCGTCACCCAATATCGACAAGTAGGGAGTAGGTCCTAGTTTAACAAGTTAGGTTATAGTTTACACACGGTCACGAAGAGTCAAGTCAAGTCAAGTCAAGTCAGTAAGTCAGTACATGCTGAGAAACACTGGGGTACTTAGTGTCGAACGGTCCGGAGGGACAGGTAGTGGTTGAGGGCCTCAAGTGAGTCCGAGTGCAGGTAGCTCAGGCACTACGGTAGGTCGATAGAGTAGGAGCCAGCAGGGGAAGAGGAGGATGGGGGTTAGGGAGGATCGTAGTCTCAGAAGAGGTTACTCAGTTGAGAAGCGTACTCCACCGGTTTCATGACCTCAAAGTCGAAATCGTAGTATGGAAAGTTTCTATAGGGTCCCAACTAGAGGAAGTCTTACCTGACCAACCTAGAGGAACGTCAGGTTCCCTGAGAGTTCTCAGAAGAGGTTGTGGTGTCAAGTTTACGTAGTTAAGAAACCACGAGTCCCAAGAAGTGTCAGGTTGAGTGTGTAGGTATGGTTCATTAGGAACACGAAGACGTTCTTTTGAAGTCTGTTAGACAGACAAGTTTTGTGAAGACATTGTCATAATGTTACGATAAACGGAAAAGAGAGTACAATTATGAACGTGATTTTCCCCAATTTCTCACTTGTAAAACTGTCCTTAGTTCCGTCGTGGTGGTTTAAGATGATTCAGTAAGTTAGAAGTGGTTTTGTTTCAAGCTCAAGGTGAAATTTTCTAAGAACTACTTCGTCATATTTAATAAATTTATAACTAAGAACTCATCCATAGAAAAATTATAAGACAAACTATTTTGTCCTTTGTGTACATTTCATAAAGACTACGTATGGTTTAATTTTGCTAACAGAGTTCCCTTTGTTAAACCCGTTAAAGAACTTAACACTCGATTTGATCAGGGGATGGGGTGGTGGTACCTTATGGTAAAACAAGCCTCTTGTAGACATTTTGATACCCATAAACCTGAACTTTCCATGAAAGAGTTTCCTGACTCACTTAGGTAGATAGTGAAATTTCTTTTTCTAAGTTGTATAAATAAAGTACAAAAACCTTAAACCCTTTAAAAAAGAACTATAGTTTCAAGGGTAATAAATTTCCGAATGATACTCCAACCACCCTTATTGTTTACCTTAAAATAAACTATAAAATATTAATTTAGATGGTTGTGATATTAGGTTAATTAGTAATAAAAGGTTTACTGGTCATATACTATAATATTATAATATATACTTATATTATGGGTAAGTTGTTTGTTTTATATCTTTACCTAAAATAACCTTGTCTTGTACTTTTCAAGCGAGTACACAAAAGTTTAAGGTGTAACTTCGTTTGAAAATTCTTTAACGACAAACATGTCAACACTACATCATAATTGTCGTTTTTTAGAATTTATAAGTATCAATAGACTTTTAATAATACTTTTATAATAAGTAGAAAGGTTAACGTATAGATGTACTCCGGTATAATAGAAGTATACGAAGTTAGATTTGTCGTGTAACTTTATACAACCAACACTTTTGAGTAAACTCTTACGTTTATCCTAGATGAATCGGACTTTAATTCCTTTAAACGTTTTATATTTTGAGAAACAGTATTTAAAAAAAAAAAAACCAAAACCTTTTATGTCATTACTAAATACAATTTTACAATACATAAAAGGACAATAAAATTTACTTAATTATGAAATCTTATAATTAAAATTAAGAGTTACACTAAACTATATATATATACATATATTATTATGTTTATATGTATATCCATATTTATATCTATGTCTATATCTGTGTCTACTCGAAGGGTTCACCGTGTTCACCATTTTTAGGGCGGACGGTTACGTCCTCTGTATTTTCTACGCCCAAGTTAGGGACTCAACCCTTCTAGGGAACCTCTTCCAGTACCGTTAGGTGAGGTCATAAGAAAGGACCTCGTAAGGTACCTGTCTCTTCGGAACACCATGTGTCTTTGGGATGTGAAGTGTCCCAGTGTCTCAGTTTGTGCTGACTTTACTGAATCGTACGTGTGTGTATTTGTATCTGTATCCGTATCCGATCTTCATCTATACCAAGTGTATGTTCAAGAAACCCTAGAAGTTATTAAAATTCTCTCATTTCCTCAGGATTCTAGTTGAGCAAACTCTTTACACACAAATAAGAAGGTATATAGTATAGTATCGAAGGAGGGTATCGTCTAAATGGAAAGACAAGTTTTAATTGAATGATTCTCTCCAAAAGATTGAATTACTGTAATGGTGTAAACCGGATAAAATAACGAGTCGTAACGTAAATGTGATACGTCCTAAAATATAAACGTAAATTTTAACAAATAAAAGACGTAAAGGGTGACTTTAAAAGACATAGTGGGTTGAGGTAAAGCACTCTTAAAGTAAGCAAGTGTTAACATAGACGTCACAGGTCTGTTCACGAGTTATTTATGGACAGTGTATTTACTTACTTATTTTTAATTGTTTTACCACTGTAAGAAAGTTTAGAGAACAGAAGGATATGGTTTGTATAAAAAGGGTCAATATGTAAACTACTATAGTAAGTTTTCGCATTTTATAAAGTAATGAAAAGACGGTCAGTTTAAAGAATCGTTCTGTAAGTTTCGTAAGGTACCAGGTGTACTTAGTTAAATTCAGAACTTGAATATGGAGGTAGGAGTAACGGAATATTATATACTAGATTAGTGAACCTTAATATACATATATATTATTTGATGTATAGTATACCAATAACCGATAGAAAAGATGACAAATATGTCAAACAAACAACAAGAACAACAAAAATCAGGGATTCGTTACAGTCTATAAAAACACTGGGTTACCTGACATTGGGTGGACCGAGGAGAGAGGTTTCCTAAATGGTTCGTTCTTATAACCCCACCCAACGGTAAAGGTAGAGTTCCCCTAGAAGGACTAGATCCTTAACCTGGACACAGAGGACGTTACCCTCGTCTAAGAAATAGTGACGTAGTGGACACTTCGGGAAAGAAGTCATATTTATCGATGTAATATGTCTCATTACGTCAATGAAAAAAAAAGTAAGTCGGGAAGTTGAAAAATTATACATTTATCATGGTACAGAAAGAGGACGATTTTAAAGAGACCACCAAATATTAACACAAATCTTATCTTTATTTTAAGAAAGGGTTTCAGACGTAGGTTGATGTAGTAGAACTGGACTGGACCATAAAACTGGAATTAAGTATGATACGAGGAAGCACGAGTAACCGAGCTCGGTAGGACTTGGAGAAGTCAACACTCCTATATGTTTTGTAAAATGGTGTAGTTACTGAAACGAAATAAAAGGAATCGAGAAGTTTATAAACAAGGATTATAACATGTCCTTAATCACTGGTTTTGGCAGGGTTTCTTTTTCTTTACGTTCTTCCGTTTCGGCTATAGACTCCTCCGAAGTGTTTCTCGACTCCTTTCTCTTCTTCATTTTTCGTTTCCTCTTTCCCTTTCTATATGGGTTGACTTATGTCTGAAGATCCCTGATCGTTCCTTTCTATTCCGGAAGAATTTACTTGTTACGTTTCTTTATCTCCCTTTGTTATCTTACCCTTTCTGATCTCTAGAGAAGTCCTTTTGTCTCCGTAGTTCCCTTGTAAAATACGTTCCTACTCGTGTTATTTGCTGTCTTTAACCTACCTGGATTGTCTTCGTCTTCTCTAATTCTACTCCACCGTTATTATGTACCTTCTTGACATGTTCTTTTCAGAATTACTGACCTATTGGTACTACCACACCAATGAATGGATCTCTGTTCGTAGGACCTTACAGTTCAGTGCACTCGGAATCGTTCGTAATAATATTTGTTTCGATCACCTCCCCTACCTTAAGGTTGACTCGATAAATTTTAAGATTTTCTACTACGACAATTTGAGAACGTGAGTTTTATAATAGTTTAAACCTTTTGAGTCGTTACCGGTGTCTTTACCTTTTATAGTCAAAACTAGGGTCAGGGGTTGTTCCCGTTTCGTTTTCTTGTAAAAGTTGTATGGTATGTTAACGTGAGTAAAGTGTACGATCGTACTATTACGAGCTTTAGAAAGTTCGATCCGAAGTCACATGTACTTGATACTTGAAGGTCTATATATTTGACCCAAATCTTTTTCGTTTTCTTGGTTACTAGTTTAACGGTTGTAAGTGTCCTAGTAACACTTACGATTCCTTAAGGTCTTTTTGTAGACGAAGACGAAGGAACTGATACGAGTTCGTAAACTGACATACCTAGTACTTTTTACCACCTTTTAAGAATTTCTCTTTCCTTATGGTCTGGTGTATTGGACATAGGACTCTTTGTACAAGTGTCCAGTTCTTCATTGTTAATTTTGACCTGTACCTCGTTGACTGATCAAGGTTTAACCCTTTCCTCATGTAGTTCCGACAATATAACAGTGGGACAAACAAATTGAATATACGTCTCATGTAGTATACTTTACAACTCGACCTACTTAGTGTTTGACCTTAGTTCCAACAACCCTCTTTGTAGTTGTTTAATTATATACGTCTACTATGGTGACATTACTATCTTTCACTTCTCCTTGATTTCTCGAAGAACTACTCCCACTTTCTCTTCTCATCTTTACGACCGAATTTTGAGGTGAGAGTTTTTTTATTTTAGTACCGTAGGTCAGGGTAGTGAAGTACGTTTATCTTCCCCTTTGCACCTTCGTCACTGTCTCAGATAAAAGAACCCGAGGTTTTAGTGACGTCACTGAAGTCGGTGCTCTAATTTTCTACGACGAGGATCCTTCCTTTTTATACTGTTTAAATCTGTCGTAAAATTTTTCATCTCTGTAATAAACGACTGTTTTCAAGTATTTTAGTCTCCATACCAAAAAGGTTGTCAGTACATGTCGATACTGTCAACTTGGTATTTCTTCCGACTCGTAGTTTCTTAACTACGAAAACTTAACACCATGACCTCTTCTGACAACTGTCAAAGGACCTGACGTTCCTCTAGTTTGGTCAGTCAGGATTTCTTTTGTTGGGACTTGTAAGTAATCTTCCTGACTATGACTTCGACTTCAAGGTTTTGAAAATGGTGGACGACGTTTCTCGACTGATATCTTTTCTGAGACTACGACCCTTTCTAGTTTCCGTTTTCTTCTTCACTCATTGTCCTACTCTATCTATCGTAGTGACTGAGTTTTCTGTACTTAAACTCGTTTGGGACATTTTATTACCTACTATCTCGTCGAACCGTTCGACGTCAGGTACCCCAACGTTTCTCAGTCTATACTGAATCACCGACTTGTTGTTATAAAGAAATCCTATTTTCTTTAAGTCTCTATTGGGGTAATTTAGAAAGGATTTTTATAGGGGTTGGTCCATAAGTTAGAGAGAGAAAGAAATCAGCGATTCAGCACAGGCTGAGAAAGTTGGGGCACCTGACATCGGACGGTCCGAGGAGACAGGTACCATAAGAGGTCCGTTCTTGTGACCTCACCCAACGGTAAAGGAAGAGGTCCCCTAGAAGGACTGGGTGTCTAGTTTGGGTCTAGAAGACGTAATGTCCGTCTAAGAAATGGTCGACTCGATACTCCCTTCGGGGTTATGTATGACGATTAAAAATATATACACTTTTATAATGTATATATAATATCGACACTTAGTGTATATATACTTTTAAACGTTCTCCTTCTCCTATTTCAACGCATGTTCAATTTGTTAAATCTATTGAAAATACGACGAAAAAGTCACTATGTGTGATATGAATGAAAATTCCACATATACTATATCAAAAATCTTATTAAAACATCAAAATTTGGATGGTTATCCTAAGATTGTCACAAGAGGTTTGAGTATTCTAAATTTACTCTTTATATACACGAAAGTATGTATTTCTTTGTAAGGACCAGAGGTGTCCCGGTATTGAAAATAGAGTGGTCGGTGACTACGAGTGATAATATATAAACTTGGTTTACATAGAAAGTCCTTGTGTAGTTTTTCCAGTGCACGCGATTCATGAGGGATTATTCTTGAAGTTCCAGGGAAAACTAGAAGACAGTAAAGGTTGGAAAGTGTGAAATCTGACCTGAGTCCCTGAGAAATTACGTGGTAGGAATTCACTTCAAAAAGATACTGTGTACGAACAGATAACAAGATGGGACTCTTCAGTCTGACAGTCGGTGTAGACGAGACCTAAAAAATGATCACCCAAAAGAGAGAGTAAAGGGGTGGGAATTACATCCCTCTAAAATCCATGAATAAAAGAAATACAATCCCTTTACAAGGGTAATCTATAAGGTAGGAAGGAAAACTGAAAAGAGAAACTCCTCCCTTTTAAGATGAATTTACAGATATATCGAGAAACAAAGTAACCCTTTTGAGATGTATAAAACTAAGTTGTTACAAGATTGAAAATAAATTTTAATTATAAAGTCTTAGTTTGAATTTATCAGAAAGTTCTCAGACCTAGATTGTGGAAGTAACGTTTTATAACAGAACGGTGTTGGAATCTTTGTTCTTTAGAAAGTGTCTTTTAGTACTTCGTTACGATAAATAATAAGATAAACCTAGGTAAAAGAACCATTTTCTTATTTCGGATGACCAAGTCACTCACTTTACAAAATTAGTTCATCCTCATTCTTAATGACTCTTATTTTATATAACTAGTGATATACTTTTATTTTCGTACATAAGTGGTCCCTTTCGAAATTTAGATCTTAATGTTATATATTCACATACCGTTGAAATGTTTCTCGTAGAAAATTATAAACTTTTATTATACCTCTAGGTCTTTCTTTTTTTATAACTTTCATGCTGACTTGACTTGACTTGACTTACATTTAAATGTGGTTTAATCGTTAGAGAGTAGATTTGTTTTATTATTTTACAACATCTTTAAATATAAGACACTTATTTAAATTTTAGAATCTGAAAAATATAATCTTTTGTACTGCTAACATCATTTGGAGGTCACTTTCACTATCCTTAGGTACAAAATCCTAAAGGAAAAAACAACTTCGTCTTTTAGAGTTCCAATTATAAATTTATGTGTATTAAGGAAAATATTATCTTATTTTTATGTTCCTTTCTTTTATATACTTATTTTTATTATTTGTCATTATATCGAAGAATATTACGGTATTTCACACTACTTAGAAAAATAGTAGTTTTAAAATATATAGCGATTGACGAAATATCGATCATTCTCTAGTGGTAATACTTTTCAATATTTTGAACAGTGAAAAATTACGTCTGTCAAGTAAAAATGTCTTAGTAGGTAGTCTAAAGATTAAGAAGTATTTTGAATAAGGAACGGAATACTTATAAAGTCAAAAACACTTGTGAATATACGGTTAATATTTACGTTTACGAAATCTGTAACTTACAATACATTTTACCGTGGAATAATTTTTCAGCATAAAGAAAGTCTCCAGAACTATACACTATCGTTATCGTGTTTAACAAATATTTAAGTGACAGTGATTATACATTAGATAGTAAATAAACGTATACACCGGTATCTAAGGCATATAAAAGAGTCAGTACATGATATATATCTTAATAAAGAAATAAACCTTTACACTCAAAAAACCGTTTTTAATGATATTCGTGAAAAAGTGCACGTATATGATTCTATAGTGAATGTATCGGTTATTTATCCTTTTCGATAAATGTTTTTGATAAATAAATATAAAATATTTATTTTATCCTTTTCGAGTTAGACAAAAGTTCCGAATAAAAATTTCTGTTAGATAGACTAGGACCACCGGACCTTATCTTAAAGGGTTTCTTCTGAAAAAAAATTGGTAAATAGTAAATAAATAATAATAATAATAATAAATGAAATGTTATAACATAACCAAAACGGTATGTAGTTGTACTTAGGACCTCGGATAATATGTCTCACTTCATTCGGTCTTTCTTTTTGTGGTTATGTCATATGGTTTCTTCTGAAATAGTGGTCTTAATGTACCTTACAAACAATTTTTGTTGCTTAAGAAAGACGATAGAATCTGTATGATTTGTTCTGAGAGCTTACCTTTTTTTTAGTCTTAGACTCTTGTATGTAAAAAACCACTAAAATGAACAAGAATGTATCTTGTTTTAATTCATGATAACGAGATCTCCTATCCTGAAGGGACCACCAAGTCTGTCATTTGGTAGACGGATGTTACGACCTCTGGGCCCGAGTCAGGGACCAAATCCTTCTAGAGGACTTCTTCCTTTACCGTTCGTTGAGACCATAAGAGGGGACCTTTTAGGGTCCCTGCCTCCTCGGACCACCCGATGTCACATACCCCAGCGTTTCTCAGCCTGTGCTGACTCACTGAAGTGAAAGAGAGGAGTCAAGTCAAGTCAGCTAGTCAGCTCAGGCTGAGAAACGCTGGGGTACTTAGAGTCGTGCGGTACGGAGGGACAGGTAGTGGTTGAGGGCCTCAAGTGAGTTTGAGTGCAGGTAACTCAGTCACTACGGTAGGTCGGTAGAGTAGAAGGCAGCAGGGGAAGAGGAGGGCGGGGATTAGGGAGGGTCGTAGTCTCAGAAAAGGTTACTCGGTTGAGAAGCGCACTCCACCGGTATCATGATCTCAAAGTCGAAATCGTTGTCAGGAAGGTTTCTTGTGGGTCCTGACTAGAGGAAATCTTACCTGACCAACCTAGAGGAACGTCAGGTTCCCTGAGAGTTCTCAGAAGAGGTTGTAGTGTCAAGTTTTCGTAGTTAAGAAACTGTGAGTCACAAGAAGTGTCAGGTTGAGAGTGTAGGTATGTACTGATGACCTTTTTGGAATCGGAACTGATCTACCTGGAAACAACCGTTTCATTACAGAGACGAAAACTTGTACGATAGATCCAACCAGTATTGAAAGTGAGATCTCCTATTATATTGTATCAGGAACCATATCATGTGTTTAGAAAAATAAGTCAAAGGTCGGACTAACTAAGAAGTTTAGTTAAAGTATAGGGTTGCATGGTTGATATGTCAAAATGTGTTCAATATTGAAAGGTATTAACAGTTGAAAGTTGTTTACAAGTACAAAACGGGTTTGACGAGTACAAAGAAACCTTTGACTGATTTGTTGTAAGAGTCGTCGTTTCACTTCTATACATAGAAACGGAGAATTAACGTAAGAAATATTATATAGATGGAAGGTTCATTAAATTTTATATTTTTACTACACTCGTCGTAACCTACTATAAGTCTCTTTCGGAGATAGGTATGAAAACTCTTTAAAACAAAGTCTGGATTAATTTTTGACCTTTCGAATGTAAATTACGTAAATTCTTCTTACAAGACTTTATGTAATTTTGATCTACAGTCAACATGAACACTTATACAATAAAAAGACGTAAAATTTGGTATTGAGTTGTAAATAAATATTTGGAAATGAAATAAGACTAAAATATTAAAATGTAACTAGATGTACGTGATTGGGACCTTATTCTAGTAAATTAAAAGTTTATGGAAGTTCTTATAAACCAACTTGTCTGAGTTAATTTACAAGTTTTCAATGTCTAACATTTACCTTTAAAGTAATTCATTTTGATTTCACAATAACTAATTAATATATATGTCCTTAATTTTATCCTAATTTAAATTATCTTAATAAAAGTTAGAAATGAAAGTTATACAAAGAACTGTAACTCATAAACTTATCAAAAAATTTCTAAAACTAATATTAGAAAATGACAATACGTTTTATGACAGAACAGTTTTGTATGAAAAAGTTATAAAAGGTGTAAATAAAATTCCATATAAAATACACTGGTATTCACTAACTGACGTCCGTACCTTTCAAAAGTGTAAGTGTTTCTTTTAAGGTACTTGGGTCGTTTAGAAGAAACGACCTTATGAGAAGTTATTCGTTAAAGTGTAGTTCTTAAATAGTAAAACTGGTTTTATTACAGTCTCGGACCACCTGTAAAAGTTTTTAAGATATTATACACTTCTGTTTTTATAGTAATAGTTCAACCTGTTTTCTCAGACTTCCTTCGTAAACCCCGGTACTTCATCTCCTAACCATTAAACTTATTACTACTTTCACTAGTCCGGTACTTTTTATTTCCGTAAACGTCGAGAGACCCCTGTCTCTTTTAGACCCCTATCTCCTTTGTGGTTTTTACATGAAGTTTTACAAAAAACGAATCACAATCGGATCTAAAACCTGTACCTATGTATAGACGGTATAATACCTTGGTAAAAATGTAAGTTTCCTTATCTTTTGGTAACTGTTAAACATTCGTTTACCTATTAAGATGACCTAAACATAAAACTTCAGTCTTTAGACTAAATTTACTCTTTTTGAAAAACTGACACAAAATCTCACACACACCAATTGGGCAAATCCCTTTATGTCTTGACTAAGACTAGTCAAGTCAAGTCAGTGAGTCAACACAGACTGAGACGTTGGGTCACCTGACGTCGTACGGTCAGAAGGGGCGGGTAGTAGTTGAGGGTCCCAGATGAGTTTGAGTCCAGGTAACTCAGTCACTACGGTAGGTTGGTGAAGTAGGGGACAGTAGGGAAAGAGGAGAGCGGAGTCAGGAAGGGTCGTAGTCCCAGAATAGATTACTCGATCAAGAAACGTAGTCCACCGGCTTCATAACTTCAAAGTCGAAGTCGTAGTCAGGAAGTTTACTTATAAGTCCTGACTAAAGGAAAGTCTATATGACCAACCTAGAGGAACGTCAGGTTCCCTGAGAGTTCTCAGAAGAGGTTGTGGTGTCAAGTTTTCATAGTTAAGAAACCACGAGTCAAAAGAAATATTAGATTGAGAATATAGGTATGTACTGATGACCTTTTTGGTATCGAAACTGATCTACCTGGAAACAACTGTTTCATTACAGAGACGAAAAATTATACAACAGATCCAATTAGTATCGACAAGAAGGTTCCATCTTACTTGTTACTACTGTTCATGATCTGTTTCTCCTGAGTATTATGTATTTTCTGAAGTAATATAAAGACTTCACCTTATTTCTCCTAAATTATCCGACTTATTCTCAGATAGTTCTCACAAATAAAAATGATTTTTTTAATGAACTTTTTAATTATATTTTTGTTATATAGAAGATTACCATGTGATACATAAACACTTTTTCAATAAAAGGACCTTACTTTAATGGTGTAACTAAAAAGAAGACCTATAGAATTCGAATGACTTAGTAATTCCGTAAGATTTCATTAACTTACACTTTCATAGTGTTCGATAGACCTTTCTATAAAAAATTTTGATGTGACTTTTGGTTACCGTGTTAGTTCAGTCCCGATAAATGAAGGACTGTCATCAGATTGATAAGTAAATTTTTCTTCAAAACTGGTTTGGAGAGTTGCAAATAAAAGGGGTCACTAGTAATTCACGTCGGTTCCGACACTAGGTGACGGAATATTTTATTTTGTGTAAATTAATTTTTTTTGTATTGGATGTTTGATATACAGATATAATACATCTATCTATAAATAACAACAAATCACCGACAGTACAGACTAAGAAACACTGGGGTACGTGACATCGTACGGTCCGAGGAGACAGGAGGTGATAGAGGGTCTCAAATCTTCTTAGACTGTCTTATCCCGTATATTTTCCTTAATTCTTTTTTGTTTCTAAGGTTTACACTATACATAGGAATAAAGAAACGTCTCGGTTTGAATAACCTCCCCTACCTATTACAGAAATTTTACTTATGTCTTCTCATCACCTCGTCTACTTTCTGTGTGTCTAAAGATTTAATAAATTTGAAAATATGTAGTGGTCCCTTTAGTTTACACGTTTTTCAGGATTCTTAAACTGTACTATCCTTTAAAAATTCCGATCACTTTCGTAAACGAAAAATTTTAGATGTATTGTTTAAAAGACACTCAAATTTTTAAGAGACACTCAAATTTTCAGGTATTAAAACTGAACGTTATACCAATATTAAAACTAATTTAAACTAAGTAGACAATACTCAACTTATCATAGGAGGTTTTTTGTACAACTTCAGAATTAGACGTCATGGACTCTTACACTGAAATAACCTTTATCCTAGAAATGTTTCCATTAGTTCAACTATATTGATCCCACTTGAGATTCGGTTATACTGTCCACAGGAATACTTTTTCCTTTAAACCTGTGTTTCTATCTGGACGTGTTTCCCTTCTGATACACTTCTATATGTCCCCTTCATAATACACTTTTACTTCCGTCTCTGACCTCTTTGTGTAGATATTTTGTTCCTTTCAGTTTCTAACGACGTTTGGTGTTCTCCGACCCTCTCTTCGTTCCTTCTCCATAGACCAAACCCTAAAAAAATTAAATGTATAAAAATAACCTCCTATTAATGAAATATTATAACACAACCAAAGATTTTGTATTGTTTATTTAGTCGGTATCCATATGTATAGAGGGGAGAGAGAACATAAAGGGTGAAGAATGAGGTAGGGTGAGGAGATTCAACAGTGTTTTGTGGTCCAAAAATTCTGTGTGTGAATAACCATAAAATAATACGGTTTGGATCCTTTAATTGTGTAAATGAGTCTATTTATCTAAAAGAAGTCCTATAACCCATTTATATAAAAAAGACTTATAACTGTCCTACTTCTTTGTGAATGGAAGGTATTATAGGAACATTATAAAGTATGATTAACTTGTAGTAACAAATTTTATAATATTTGATATATTTAATAATTGTTTTATATCGGTGGACCGGTGGTAAGTTTCGGAATTCGTACTTTCATGAATCGTATCGTCTTTCTCATTTTATAATATTAGACTTAAATGAATGATGACCTTTTAATACAATTTTAGTTAGAACAAGTTCGATCGTATGTATGAAAATTAGAAAACTTAAATTCTAGAGATTCAGAAAAATCTTGGAAACAGAGTTTGGACGTAGAGTATATTATAAGTTGTTTATAAACAATACATATAGTTTTATCTCTATTTTTGTTCCTATTTATATATAACAATAATTCAAAAATTTTCATCTGATCCTATGTCAATTTAGAGAGAGAGAAAAAATAACTTTAAATCGACTAAATGTTATAACACAATCGAAGACCACATTTTGTTTCACTAAGTCAATGTGCATACATATCGAGTCAAGTCAGCGAGTTAGCACAGGCTGAGAAATTCTGGGGTACTTAGCGTCGTACGGTCCGGAGGGACAGGTAGTGGCAGAGGACCTCAAGTGAGTCTGAGTTCAGGTAACTCAGGCACTACGGTAGGTCGGTAGAGTAGGAGCCAGCAGGGGAAGAGGAAGACGAGGGTTAGGGAGGGTCGTAGTCTCAGAAAAGGTTACTCAGTTGAGAAGAGTACTCCACCGGTTTCATGGCCTTGAAGTCGAAGTCGTAGTAAGGAAGGTTTCTTTAGAGTCCCAACTAGAGGAAGTCTTACCTGACTAACCTAGAGAAACATCAGGTTCCCTGAGAGTTCTCAGAAGAGGTTGTGGTGTCAAGTTTTCGTAGTTAATAAGCCGCGAGTCTGAAGAAGTGTCAGGTTGAGAGTGTAGATATGTACTGGTGACCTTTTTGGTATCGGAACTGATCTGCCTGGAATCAGTCGTTTCACTACAGAGACGAAAACTTATGTGATAGATCCAACCAGTATTGAAAAGAAGGTTCCTCATTCGCAGAAAATTAAAGTACCGATGTCAGTGGTAGACGTCACTAAAACCTCGGGTTTTTTATTTCAGACTGTGACAAAGGTGACAAAGGGATAGATAAACGGTATTTCACTACCCTGGTCTACGGTACTAGAAGCAAAAGACTTACGACTCGAAATTCGGTTGAAAAAGTGAAAGGAGAAAGTGAAAGTAATTCTCCGAAAAATCAAGGAGAAGTGAAAGACGGTATTCCCACCACAGTAGATGTATAGACTCCAATAACTATAAAGAGGACCGTTAGAACTAAGGTCGAACACGAAGAAGGTCAGGTCGCAAAGAGTACTACGTGAGACGTATATTCAATTTATTCGTCCTACTGTTATATGTCGGAACTACATGAGGAAAAGGATAAACCTTTGTCAGACAACAAGGTACAGGTCAAGATTGACAACAAGAGACTGGACGTATGTCTAAAGAGTTCTCCGTCCAATCCACCAGACCATAAGGTTAGAGAAAGTCTTAAAAGGTCAAATAAAACTAGGTGTGTCAGTTTCCGAAACCGTATCAGTTTTTTGTCTGTATCTACAAAAAGACCTTGAGACAAAGAAAAAGGTACTAGGTCGCCTACAACCGTTAAACTAGAGACCAAGGAGACGGAAAAGATTTTAGTCGAACTTGTAGTCCCTCAAGTGCCAAGTGCATAAAGACTTCGGACCGAACCTCTTAAAACTCGTAATGAAATGATCGTACACTCTACTCACGTTAACACACCATCAAACTCGCAAGAAACCGTAACGGAAAGAAACCCTAACCTTACTTTTGACTGGAAAAGGTCAGGACACCGGGGACGACTCAAAAGGTTTAAACGACCGTATAACTCACGTCGTGAAAGTGTCGTAGTAGAAAGTCCTAAACTTTATCGAGTTGACCTTAAGGTAGCGGAGGTGATCGAAACAAGCATCACTACGAAAGATTCCGGGCGAACTGAAGTGTAAGGTTCTACAGACCGAGATCTAATCACTAGTGTAGTAGTACTAATAGACCCAACACTTCTAGAAAAAACATGTCAAGAAGGCACATAAGGACGGTGGAGAAGAATTACAAAAGATGAAGACAATCCAGGTCTGGTAAAGACAGGAAATAGCTCGGTAAGAAACGTACTTTACAAGGGAACCACAGAGATTAAAAGAACTTCTCTAGAGATCAGAAAGGGTGAGACAATAAAAGGAGATAAAGAAACATAACTAGTGACTCCTTCCGAAAGAATAGAGAAGAACGATAAGAAACCTTGAGACGTAAGTCTACGAATATAGAAAGGAAAAGAGGAAACGAAAAGTGGAGAGAAGAAAAGTGTCGACAAACATTCCGGAGGGGTCTGTCGGTAAAACGAATAAAACGTAAAGAAAAGGTACCCCTCCCAGAACTAGAGACAGAGGACATGTTACAGTGCTTGGAGTAACGTATCAAGTAGTCCGTGAGATAGATAGTCTAGATCCGGGAATTTAGATAAAGAGTGAAGGTACATATTAGTATTCCCTAAATTAAATCCAGTATGGACTTACCAGATCGTCAAAAGGGATGAAAGAAGTTATACTCAGTCTTAAACCATTATTTCACAAGTACTAGACTCGGTGTCAGTCGAGGACCAGAACAAAAACAACTGACATATCTCGAAGAGGTAGACACCGACGTTTCTTATATTAGTTAGACTAAAACCACAACTGGTAGACCACTACAGGTACACATCTCAGAAGAGAACACAACAACCTTCTCCCACAAACGATACTGGTCACGTAAAAGGACCGTTTTGAGATAATTAGAAACGGGACGAAGTAAGACGTAAGGTTCCGTTTTAAACGGACAATGAGATCTACAAAGAACTGAAGGATGAAAATGTAAGGTCAGGGGGTATTACTTTTCCTGTAGAAAAAACCCACAATCAAGATTTTCCAGAACATACAGAAGTATTTTGACAAGTTGAAGTCGAAGAAATCGTAATGACCAACCCCGTATCTGAACCTAATGACACTATAACTTACCAAACGGAACCTCTGTTTGTCTCTAGTAAGACAGCAAAAACTCTAACGTAGGTTCATGACGTAAAGCCTGAGAAAACAACTGCTACTACCGATAAGGTAAAGAAGATTCCCTAAGGACGGGCGTTATCATCTATATTACCAGTAGACTCAATTTAAGTGAGTAAGGTCAGGTAAACTCAAGTGACTTAGGATCTTACAGTTGCAAATGGGAACGGTAGAGAACAAACTGGTAAAAGTTAAACGGAACTTAGTACCTGGACTGTAAGGTCCAAGGATACGTTATAACGAGAAATGTCGTAGTCTAGAATGAAGACAGTGGTCAGTGTAGGTGTTGACTCATAACAAAAACGAAACCGAGGTAGGGAAGTAAGAAAGACCTCAATAAAGAGGCGACTAGAAGTCATCGTATAACCCGTCACGTGATTCGAGTCCCCCACCGCCGTTCGGTCGTGTGATTTACGTCCACCACCGCTCGGTCACGTGATTCACGCCGACTTTCCTCGGTGGGGTGTAGGCTCCAGTCCCCGTCTCCGGATCTCACGGTCCGACGTTACCGTGTCCTTACCGGTTCTCCTCGATGGGTCGCAGGTTCCAGTCCCCGTCGCCGACTCTTCTCGATGGGGCGCAGGCTCCAGTCCCCACCGCCGACTCTCCTCGATGGGGCACAGGCTCCGGTCACCGTCGGTCCTCCTCTTTGGGACGGAGGCTCCAGTCCCCGTTAGTCCTCTTCGGTGGAGCGTGGGTTCCGGTCCAACACCACTGGGACTCCTCGGTGAGACTCGGGCTCCGGTCCCCGTCGTCGACCCTCCTCGGTGGGTGCGGACTTTGGTCTCGATCGTCGGCCCTCCTCGTTGGGCTCTTCGTCACCGACGCGTCCCTGTCCTCCCGGATCCCCTCGATAGGGTACAACTTCCAGTACTTGCCACCGCCATTCCTCTATGGGGAGCAGGTTCTATTCCTCGTCGCCGACACGAAACGACCTCGTCGGTACTTCTCTATGGGGTAAGGGTTCCATTCTCTTTGGGTTCATTCTACCATCCACAACGTTCTCCCGTAGTTTCCCGTCTGTGTGACTTTGGTATGAGTGTCTTTTACTCAGTTAGATTAGTGTGATCCTGGTGTCGGAAGAGATTGAGTTACTTTGGTTCGGTACGGACACCCCGTTGGGTTCTACCCGTCCAGTACCACCTCTACAGACTGTCTTACACTAGGTGACCTCTTCCATTACCGTTCGGTGAAGTCATAAGAAAGGAACTCTTGTGTATACATATGTATAACAAAAAGTACAAGAAAAGGTAGTATCAGTGTCTTATAACTTATATCGAGGGACACGAATTACAAAATATATAAATGGATAAAATATCTATCACCAACGTAGACGATTAGGGTTGGAGGATTAAATAGGTAGTAGGTAGTGACATAAAAATTAATATTTTCTTTGTCTATGTATTTCGTTTACACATTCAATGACAAAGACATCTTCACCATCATTAGGGGAACTTTATTCATAAAAGTTCATACGACGAACTTTTATTCAGTCCTCTAAGGAAATGTTTATTGATCACAGGAGAAATCTTAGACGACGGGTTGAAGAGAACGTCGAAGGTACGAATATAACGTGTATCCTAGTTTATTATTTTTTAGAATCGGTTTTTACACCCAGTGGATTACTTTTTTTATTTTCCTAATATAGAATTTATTTGAACTTCTGGTCGGTCTTTTTAGTCTTCCTCGTTCCTCCCATTCGTACCCTAATCAAAACCTCCCAATAAACTAGTTTCCCTCTTTAAGTTTTTGTTTCATATTATTTCTTTTTTAAAGTTCCCGAAAAAGAGAACTATACCCTATATTTTGAGACAGTTCTTGAGGTCCTCCACTACATTTGAACGAAGATCATATAGAGAATCTTCAATCCTTCGTACTACTAGGGTACGATTTATCTTCAAGTCCTTAACAGTACTACCTTTCCTCTGGGATAATTTTCTTAGTCTTATCATGTTTCTGATCTCAACTATATGATACAGTGGGACCTTTCGGTACTTTACTGTGACAAAGTGTCTACCAGACCTCCGGGTAGTGGTTGTTTTATTCGTAGTGACTCTCCGTACCTCCAACAAGAAGAGACGTGTGGTCCCTACTACCATCCTCTCTACCAATGTGTCAAACAGATGACTATCGTCACCCTTATCTATAATCCTGGGGTCTTATTACTCTGGTTTACCGTCGTCAATTTTTAGTTAACTTATTTTGAGATTACTGCAGACTCCCCACCAGTTCCCCGGAATATCACTTCTCAATACCTCAACAACTGGTTTTGGTCCAGGTCTCCATGTGTTATCGACCCGTAGGTCATTTTCCCTTACCCGTTGTCTGACTGTCCTAATCAGGACCAATTTTCGGTATCAGAGAAGGGATGAAAAGGTTAGACACGTTCAAAAACTGGACCTTGGGGTACAGACCTCTTCTCTGGTTCAGGGATTCTCCTTCCTGGAGTGTCATCTACACACACATGTACCTTTGTTAATATAATTATAAGGGTTTCACTTTAGGGTGGTAAATGAGTTTCTTAATATATGAAATATACATTTTCCTTATAGGTTTGTAAAACTCCAACTAACAGGACTGTGACTATAAGTCTCTGGGGTTTCATACTACTGTCGTTGGACAAATTTCGACGGTCGTAGCTAAGACTGTCTTTATTTGTGTAAACAGTTTGTATCCAGTCGAAAAAGGTGAGTGTCAGGTATCGGTCGTAATCATAGTTTCCCGAATACCTCATAAACTAGATAGTCGTACCCTAAGGTGTGTCATAGTAGAGTCTCTTTTCTTAGGTGAAATGTGTTCGTCCCACGTACTGGGTCCGTAAGTCAGGAAGAACCCTTCCCATTTCAATGACTTAAGATTGTTGGACAATTACAACCGACTATTTGAGATTTTAAAGTGTTTCTTAAATCTTTTAGTAAATCCTTTATAGAACAACATGTATTTGTACTTTCCTCCCAAAGTGACCACCGAGTCTCTCATTTCTTAGACGGAAGTTACTTCCTCTGGACCAAGTTAGGACCGAACCCTTTTAGGTGACCTCTTCCTTTACTGTGGGGCGAGGTAATAAGAACAGACCTTTTAAGGCACCCGTCTCCTGGGACCACCCGATGTCAGGTACCCCAGCGTTTTCTCAACCTGTACTGAATCGTTGATTTGTTGTTGTAGTTATCTTAAGCATAGTATAAAGTGATTCGTGGTATCTTACTGAACGTACAAAACTCATTCTGACCTTTACCTGAGGTCATGTGTGAAACTTTACTTAACGAATTGCAAAAAGTTCGATACCCACTCGGATAACCAAAACGAATTAAGATACATAAACATACATAAAGGACGAATCTGAACAGACAGGAGTGAAAGACACAAGGGGTTAGGGTACAACACTTAGCATAACTCGTATGGGTGTGTATTGTTCTCCAGTTCAACCTGGGTGGACAGGTACATCTGTCGGTAAGTACCGAATGGGTTGTGAGGAGGTGAACCAAAGTGGTGAACTGTTATTTTGAATTTAACTTTTTTAAGACAACTCAGTGTTCTTTACCCTGTTTTGAAATTCTCTGTGACTTTTGATTAAGTCTTGTAAATATAGAAAGAGTATCCTCTCGAAGGGACCACCGTGTCACCATTTCTTAGACGAACGGTCATGTCCTCTGCGTCCTCTGGGTCCAAACTAGGGACCCAGTCCTTCCATGGGACCTTCTCCTTTGCCGTTGGGTAAAGGACCTTTTAGGCGACCTCTTCCTTTACTGTGGAGCGAGGTAATAAGAACAGACCTTTTAAGGCACCCGTCTCCTGGGACCACCCGATGTCAGGTACCCCAGCGTTTTCTCACTGTGTAAGAATGGACCTTTTGAGGTACTGTCTCCTCGGACCGTCCGATGTCAGATACCCCGACGTTTCTTGACCTGTGTTGACTCGTGTGTGTGTGTGTGTGTGTGTGTGTGTGTGTAGATCATCCTTAAAACTTCTTTTTTTTTATTATCTTCTTTTAAAGGGTTCCTACCTATTTCCCACTCTTCTAATAATAATCTCACTCTGCGAACGGATCTACGTCAGGATGTTCTAAAGTTTTATTATTTTATATTTCTTTTGTTTTCGGGGACAAATGGGTGGAGAATTCTAGAAAATCTCTGTCCTTTATTCTTTTTTTCTTTCCTGTGATTAATGAGCCGGTACTTATACTTTTTTTTTTTACTAGTATACACCATACACAGTTTAAAAATAGTTAAGATTCAGGATCTTCAACTCTCTTGTTACAGAAATTTAATAGTCGTTTTATTAAAACTCAGATATTAAATTGACGTTTTACTTATAAAAACCCACCCTCGTCTTATATCTATGTATCTTAAAATTTCATAAAAAAATTTCAGTAAACTATTATTTATGATCTTTTACATTTTGTCTGATTTCATTTTTCCTTTATACTCTGTCCTTTGTTACTTTCATTAGGTTCTCACTTCTTTTTTCTCTCTTTTACGGGTCCTACTGTTGACACAACACCAGAATTTTAGTTAGTTTACGTCTTCTCCTTCAGTTTCCTCAGATTCTTACAGAAGTTGTTATTACACCTAAAATAATAAGTTTAACATACTAATTGCTCCCTTACCGTCATGAATCACTTATCTCTCCTTTCGTTAGTTCCCCTTTTTTTCGATTTGTGTTATTCAGTACTAAGTTCATGTTTTATGTAATTTTATACTTCACAAAAACTCATTGACCTCCTCATTTAGTTTCTTTTTTCTTAACTAAAAACTTGTGAGAAGTCAATGGGATGTAAATGACCGTAAAAAGAAAGTTATTCAGACAAGTGTCATGAACTGTTGTGTCTTAGTTTCCATATCGAGTGACAACAACGAACAATTGTCTAATGGTGTTTAATTTCGAATGAACATTAAGTAATATTCGTTGATGTCCTTTAATTATGTAAAAAGACACGGAATTTGTTGTCTAAATTTCGTTGTCTGTACATTAAATTTTGTTGTCTATACATAAGGTAGTGTCAATATCTCCGGTCTGTCTTCAGAACTTGGTTCCACAACTCTCCCAGTGTGAGGGAGATTTCCAAGGTCCCGTCTTAGGAAGGAGTGAGGGAGATCAAAGAACATCGGTAACCGTAAGAACTGAATATCGACGGAGTGATCCTAGAAACGAAGACAGAAGTGTATCAGAAGAGAGACACGCACAGATATATTGAATAACTATTTAAGAAGACGGAGAGAAATTATTCCTATGAATATCGACATAAACCCGAAGGGTCCACCTCAATCACCACTTCTTGGGAGGACGGTTACGTCCTAAGTATTTTCTACGTCCAAGTTAGAGACCTAGTCCTTCTAGGGGACCTCCTCCCGTACTGTTGGGTGAGGTCATAAGAACGGACCTATTAGAGTTCCTGTCTCCTCGGACCACCCGATGTCAGGTATCCCAGTGTTTCCCAACCTGTGTTGACTTCGTGAGTCGTACGTATATATATATCGGCATAAATCTGGGTGGGTCAATTCAGTCGTATTTGAGGAGACTAGCTTATTTGATTAAGAGTGTCCAAAATCCCTAATCCTGTGATTGTGTGGAAACCTCTTGAACAAGGACGACTGGAGTAGGTTGAGTGTGTTTTTGTTACCACTTAACTACCACTTACTCAATTCTTTAAGGTGTAAGGTGAAACGAGTTGGGAGTTATCTCCAAGACAAATTCCAACAACCTACTTCTTCACCACCAAATTAATATAAGTTTCAGGATTTTGAGTCATAATCTTCACATATTAAACCTTCTTCCTGTACTACTTATCCGCACTTATCATTTTCTCTGATTTACGAGTCATAAACTATTTCATGTCGGGTGACAAATCATAAATAGATCTACTAGATTTACGGGTAATAAACTTCAATACTTTATTGATGTCTTTCATACTTTTATCTTTCACATTTCAGTGAAACCACCTATACCGAGCTTTGTCCACCTTTAAACCGACCCATGTTGTTCTTACAAATAAAACGTGAAATATACCAAATATAACGGAAAAACATAGTAAGTGTAATATGGTAATAATAATATTTGAATACCTATTGTTTTTATAAGAATAATTACAAGTTTCATTAAAATAAGAATTATCTTTTTCCTCTCTCTCCTTTTTCTCTTTATGGCAGAAATGTATAAAAGGGGTACCGGTAACGAGTAAACCGGTGGTCGAAGACGGGTATTAAAACTTACGTGTTCGATACAAAAGAAAACGTACCTTTTTTATTTGGATGAGTCTTAGGTTATAAGGAAAAAATAGGGTCCCTTTGATTTATTCTTTCCCTACTTTTCACATAAGTGATGTAGTAGAAAGACGACTTACTCAAAGAAATGGATACTGATCATAAACTTAGGGTGACCTTTAGTATACAAAAATAGACAATCTCCTTACACCTGAAGAGTTGTATCTTGAGATTGTCTTAAAAAGATTAAGTATTGTCGATAAGGACATTTACGGACAATCGTTTGTAAAGAGGACTATCTAATTTGTACTGATGATTAGTTACTGACTTTTAAAGTCAGGACTTTATAATCATTGTTACTGTGACAAGAGTATAAGTAATAATTCTTTTATGTGAATCTTAGAAAGATTTTACATAGTATGTTCGCCTTACTTTACCGTGCAATAAACAAGAGTACTCAAATTTACCGAGTAGAGTCATCGACCGACACTCTCTCTTAGAGTCACTGATTAGGGTCTTCGAAACGTTTTATCTTATAAGTTTAAAATAAATGACCAAATACGTAAATAATGTTAACTAGTTGTAGAATTAACTTGAACTCAAACTGGTGACAGAAACCGAATAAAAACTGTCGAGATCGAACTGTTTTAAACAGTACCGACTTTACGATACGAAATCGACCAGGTTGAATGTTTTTGGACCTTTTATGACGACTATAGATCCTAATGTCTAGTAATATCATCTTACTTATGTATACCTCATAATACAAGTCAAGAAGTAACTTCTCGTTCACTAACGTATCACAAGTCGTCTTTCCTAGTACCGTCGTCACACATATATCACACACACAGACACACACACACACACACACACTATAGAATTTACTTATTCGTTTACTACTTCTCCTTCATAGTGATCTTCTTGTGCCTCAATAAATGATCTTAGTCTTATTTGACTTATGGTATTTTACGACTGGTCGTCGTTTTTAAGAGAGTCTATACTGTAAGTGTCAACCTTTGACTCTAAAAACATTGACGTCTAAGAAATTTCTATCTCATAGTCAAAGTAGTGAACTGAGTAATGTTTTTCACATATTTCCCTGTTACCTTTGATATAAAAATTGTTATATTTTATATATAAAAATGTATGTTCAATATTTTTATTCTTTTACGACACACGAACGACTATCTGTCATCTAGATTATTTGAAGAGTAAGAGATTAACAATCGTGAGAGAGAAGAGAAGGTCCGGATTACAAGTCATATGTACCGTTTAAATTGCATGTATTATCAATGTCTTAGGAACTAAGACACTCAACTCTAATTCTAAGTTATATACAGATAAAAATGGTCTAAAGAACGTTGATCCGAAAAGAGTTTTTAATTGTATGGATACTATGATGTAGACATCCTTATCGTCAAACCCCTCTTTTACACTACTTTAACTATTAAAAATTCTAAAAACGAGACGTTACAAATGCCTTTACCTCGTCCTCGAACCTTCTTCCTAACTGTGTGAATCTGAACTGACAATAACTGAGATGTTTGAGGAGAGAACTTACTTACTGGTTTCTACGGATACATTTCTTCTCCCATTCTCAAGTATAAACCCTTCTATAAAGGTAAGTCTTACATTTGTTTCTTTTATCTCGGTTTTAATCACTGGTGTCTCCGTCCCTCCGTTTGTTGTATTCAAGATATTCCATTGGATCTTCGGTTCCCTTCTTTTACAGGTTCTACTTAAACTGTTACGTTTGTTTTACTACTTTTTACACTTCCTCCTTCGGGAATTTTTCCGGTGACCTAAGTGACTGTACTGTCAATAATCAATGGAAGGAACTTTCATATAAGTTACTTCATCATTCTCTTTATGAGTTCAAGATTCCACAAGTATGAAAATTTGACACCACAACCTCTTCTGAGAACTCTCAGGGAACTTGACGTTTCTGTAGGTTGGTCAGGTAAGATTTCCTCTAGTCAGGACCCACAAGAAATCTTCCTGACTACGATTTCGACTTTGAAGTTATGAGACCGGTTGAGTACGTTTCTCAACTGAGTAACCTTTTCTGAGACTACGACCCTCCCTAACTCCAATCCTCCTCTTCCCCTGCTGTCTCCTACTTTACTGACCTACCGTAGTGGTTGAGCTACCTGTTCTCAAACCCACTTAAGGTCTTCAACCACTATCTGTCCCTCCGGACCGTACGACGTTAAGTACCCCAGAGTTTCTCAGCCTGTGCTGACTCACTGACTTGACTTGACTGACTTGACTTCCACAAGTCTCATAGAGTGACTTCCTGTTCTTCATCTCTATTTGTGACATGTAAATTTTTACAATAACTGATCTCTCATCATGGTACCATCTAGTTCTTTATTCCATGATGCTGTCTATGCCCACACAAATGACAACTTTTTTCTTCATCGAGGATCTCTCACTCTAAAAAAAATACTTTAACGTTTTCAACCAAATACACCGTATACATACCTTACCTTATACTGATTCGTACTTAGTAGTTTAATCCTTTATTATTTGTTACGTCGTCGACAATAATAAAAAGTCAATTATGTACCGAGTTTTCAGTTACCGATTAAATCTATTTGGTAGTTGTGCCCAAATTAGAGATCCTTTTAAAGTAAACGTTATCATTCAGATAAGTCAATATTTATCAACTGACATTCTTCTCGGTATCTTACCACTACTAGAACGGACTTTTTAGGGTATCTGTCTCCTCGGACCGGTCGTTGTCAGGTTCCCAGTATTTCTCAGTCTGTACTGACTCGACGATTTGTTATAAACAAATAAACGAAGTATCTGATAAACACTAAGAAACAGGTAAGTTATAAACTTAGAGGAATGATACTTCTAAGGGGGATCTCCGTATAGGTCTTATATAACCTACGAATGGTAGGGTTAAGTAATATCAATTTCTTGTTTGTGGACTTCAAGACGGTTAGTGTGTAACTGAGACTTTGTCTTCGATCAATATAATAAATATTTAATCAAATAAGTAAACATTACATTTACGGACGATAGACCTGTGGATAAGTTTGACTTTACTGAATAACTAAACCGAAAAAAACACACTGAAGGAGGGATAAGTGGTTAAAAAATACGACATTATGAGGTATCAACCTCCTTCTCTTTTGTCGATATTAACGTACTATAGAAAAGTAAGAGAAAACGACATAAGTGAGATGACCGTTTGTAAACGATGAGATTAAGAGTAGGACACAACCAATCAGTAGTAATAACTGAGTCTTGTCACGACACGACACATTATATAGAGACGACGTTTTTAGTAAGAAGAAGCAATTTAGGAGAAGTGAACGTCGACGAACGACTCAAAGTGAGAAGGGGTTCGACGTCTGCGACGTAAAAGAGACTAACATAAACACCATGTAAGTACTTACGAAGAACTCATTTTTTAGTAAGGTTTGGTTATTTAGTTTAGTTATTTCTTCAGTTATTTAGAGAAAACGAAATGTTTGTAATAGTTAGAAATCGTCTTACTTAGTCATCACGAACGGGGATAGAAAATCTGGGAAACTTTGATAAAGTAGATTATAGTCTTCGAGAAAATTAGGACACAATTACGAATGTAATTTATTGCGTGAACTGGAATATGTTCTAGGTTTCTGAAAACTGGGATACTCAGTTAAAGTTACTTGAGACAAAAATGATTCATTGAAGGGTGACTCTTGTCTTATACAGCTTCTTTGTTTTAGTACATATCTATACATACATACACACATATATATATAAATATATATTACATTAAATTAAGAACCACATAATATAAGAGTTACAGTATAGACTCTTAATTTGACCCTACAATATACATATATAAATTAAGAATCTTATAGTTAACGGATTCTTAATTTAAAGTATAAAATACAGATATTATACACCAATTCGGATAGGAAAAACTTTAAAATAATTTAATTATGTTCTCACCTTGAAAGTCATATGTCGAAAGTAAGAATTTATAATTGGTTTTTCAAATAGCTGAGTTGGTGAATTACTAAGGTTTTCTAATATAAAATCAATCTGACCTATGGAAATATGGGTTGAGAATAGACGATAAGGTGGGTGTATGTATAAGAATAAGGAATTTTGGAGACGGGACGAATACGGAAATTCTCTGACTAGGGACGTTTAATGTAGTGGATCCGAGAGAACGGGAGACCGAAGGTTGACCTAAACCACTCCCCCTCCGAGTCTTATTTTCTAAACTCCCAAACTGGTTCAAGTCCTATAAAGGAGGGATAAACAAGGTTGTCACCAATTCGGGAGATCCAACCCGTTTTAGAAGACACTTTAGCAAAGTAAAGATACCAGACTGAAACTTGATCAAGACTGTTGTATTATCAGAGAGCAGGGAAGTCCTCATACCCGCCGAAAGACGACGACGATCAAGGACCTCCAAATAACTACACACACACACTCCAAGGACCTCCAAATAACTATACACACACACACATACATGTACACACAATGTGTGTGTGTGTGCGTGCGTGTGTGAAGAGCATTCGAAGAGAAGTTTTAAGGTCAAACCAAAGACACAGGAAGATCGTGAAAGTGACTCCGTCTGACACGAATAAAATTCTTATTCTAGTCCCGTCTGGAATTCTTAGTCTTTGTTCCTAATTTTGTTAACAGTGACTAAATTTTAAACCAGTGCGAAAATTCCAGAATCACTGGTAATTAAGTCGAGGGGCACTAAAGACTGATTGACTTATTAAGTGGAGAAGGTGATCCTGGAACACATTAGTTGATTAATGAAGACTCTTAGGGGAGTCAGAAGACGTGAATTAAAATCACAGACACCAAAAGGAAAGGACGAGACACTGGACGAAGACTAAAGGGTCTACAGATACTTACCGTTCACTTGAGTTTTAAAGAAACGAGATTCTTTATAACTAACTGAGGTCGAAGTGTCTAACATTAAAGAGGTCGTTCGTCGTAAAAGGTAGAAAGGATCATTTCAGCTTTTTGTGATAGATGGTTCAATACTTAAAAGGACAAGATATCGAAAATCGAAAGAGTCGACCCAGTGTTCTTAAAATTCAAAAGATGGAATAGTACAGTATAGTAGTATTTCAGATAGACGGAGTTTACAACGATGTCAAGATCTTATCAGGAACTGTTACGTTCTAAGACATCGATATACTGGTTTCTTCCCGAAGGGTCCTCCGTGATCACCATTTCTTGGGTGGACGGTTACGTCCTCTGTATCCTCGACGACCCATGTTTGGACCTAACCCTTCTAGAGGACCTCCTCCCGTACTGTTAGGTGAGGTCATAAGAACGGACCTCTTAAGGTACTTGTCTCCTCGGACCGTCCGATGTCAGGTATCCCAAAGTGTCTTAGTCTGTGCTGACTTCCCTGAAGTCAAGTCAGCGAGTCAGTACAGGTTGACAAACACTGGGGTACTTAGTGTCGTGCGGTCCGGAGGGACAGGTAGTGGTTGAGGGTCTCAAGTGGGTCTGAGTGCAGGTAGCTCAGTCACTACGGTAGGTCGGTAAATCGTGATAAGTTTCTATCAAAGTGTTTCTTACATCAGAACATCGAACTTGAGTTTTACGTCCTACACTGATCTCACCATAAGAACTATATTTGTTACTAAACGAACATATGTATCCTCTGTATCAAAAATTTAACAGGTTAGTTCTTTTACTCTGGATGCCTCCGTTAAGTGAAACGATGAGTCTATCTGTCTTCCAACTCTAATCTATAGTACAGAGGGTTCAAGAATAAGATGTTTTGTCGTATTCTTTATGTATAAAAATATATAAAGAGTAAAGTCACCGTCCATGTTTGACTATATAATTTTACCTATTGGTAGTCCAAGGACGACATATCGTGTCCCTTGAGACGGATTATAATGTACCGTCCGACCTACCCTCCGCTCAAACTCCCTCTTACCTATATACATGTATATGGCGATTCAGCGAGACGACACGTGGACTCTGGTAGTGTAACAATTAGTCCCGATATGAGGTTATTTTATTTTTCATTTTTCTTTCTTTCTTTCTGTATAAAATTGAATTTCATTTAATTATTTACACATAATTAGTTTTAAATTATTTGTACATTCTGAATGTTTACATAAAAAGAGTAACTCCAAAAAGATGTACAAAAACTCATAAAATATTAGATTATCGTTGCAAGTACTTAAAGAGCCATTTCATCCTTGATGACATACATATTTTTATTAAGGTGATATTCCACCGAGTCTCCTATTTCGTAGACGGACGTTACATCCTCTGGACCCAAGTTAGGGACTCAACCCTTCTAGGGGACTTCTTCCTTTACCGTTGAGTGAGGTCATAAGAACAGACCTCTTAGGGTACCTGTCTCCTCGGAACATCCGATGTCAGGTGCCCCAGCGTTTCTCAGCCTGTACTGACTGACTGAAGTTAAAGTGAAAATGAAAGCGATATTATTATATTAATCAACGAGTTAGTACAGGTCGAGAAACTCTGGGGTACCGATCAGGCAGATACCTTAAGACGTCCGTTCTTATAACCTCACACATCGGCAAGGGTAGAAGTCCCCTAGAAAGGTTGGGTTCCTAACTTGGACCCAGAGATCGTGACGTCTGTCTAAAAAATGGTAGACTCGGTGGTTCCTTTGTGATATATGTATAAAATTTATATATTTTGAAAGACATAAATTCTTGATCACCCGAAGGAGTTTAATATGAATGATATAGTATAACGTACAAAATTAAAACATTATATGTTTACCCGGGTTACGGGTCTTGTCTGCATAAATAATTTAAATCAATGATCGTACTGATAAGTGAAGTATAGGAATATTAAAATAGGTGACGACATACCTTTTCACTATGAATTTTATAGTTATTTACTTGTCTACGTTTAATTATAGAAATTAAAAAGTAAAAGTCTCACACTTTTCAATTGCCTTTAAAGTCTTTAGTATTTTTTGTCCTCTGAACACGAGATAAAAGACCACAATGTCATGATCCTATCAATTTTAAGAATTCGTCGGGTCGAACACGTTTGTAATTGTATCAAAAATAAGACCATAACGACGACACCCAAATAGTTCATAAGTACTACAAGTGTCTATACCACCTAACTGCGACACAGGTCCCTGACTCTCCTTTGGACACACGTATCGATCTTCAATTGTCACTCGTTAAAACAATGTACAAATTAAAATCATGAGAGAGAGAGGAGGGGTTACAGAATCGATATTCCTACTCTACAGGACTCCTTTAGTACGAAATTAATTACAAAAAAAAAAAGAAAACCATTGTATAAGACTACGAAAAACATTCTTTTGAATATTTCTTTAGGTGATCATTTCTTTTTCATCTCTAAATCTTTTACTACAAGTGATAGTTTGTGATATAGTTCTTTTACAAAGGAAACTTACTGTAAATCTTAGACCCTGAGTACGGTCCTTCATTTTCGTAAAACCGACATACCAAAGTTCTAGTTTTCTAGTTTACAAAAAGTGTTAGATAGTACGTTTTCAATAAACGAACTAAATATCAGACAAAGGAAGTAAGAGTCTCCCCCTTTTATTTACTATATTTCGGTGTTTTATATAATTCCTTTACTGAACCGACGCAGTATATTCATAGTCCTAAACCGCGAGTAAACCTATCGGACTATGGAGACTTAAATACTTCATATATACCGTGAAACAGAAAATAGACATGAGAATTATTACGTATATTAATATTATACATCCGTTTCATTCGTTTTTGGGTAATATAATATAAGATTTATATAAACTCACATAAAATGTAAGAAATTTTAATTGTGTCTCGACCATAATTCATAAAAACGTACATAAAGGGTACCTGTCTCCTTGGACCATCCGATGTCAGGTACCCCAACGTTTCTCAGCCTGTGCTGACTCGTTGAAGTGAGTGAAAGTGAAAATTACGATTTCATAATTTTTTTATCTTGTAATAAAAATTTACAAGTTATCAAAAAAAATTAAGTAAAGTTCTAATACTCCTTTTAGTAGTGTTGTCGTTTATTTTTAATGGGTTTCTTTGGTAACCTAAAACGATGACAAAGATGGGTCTGGAGATGGTAAAGGTGTTGAATAAGTAATTATTTTTAGAAAAATTTTTAGAGAGTGAAATTTAGACCGTATACCTATGTGTGAACCAAAAGATACTTTTTAATATATAAATAATCATATCATATTGGTCACTTCCCGAAGGGACCACCGAGTCTACCATTTCGTAGACGGACGTTACGCCCTCTGGGCCCAAGCTAAGGACCCAGCCCTACTAGGGGACCTCTTCCTTTACCGTTAGGTGAGGTCGTGAGGACGAACCTTTTAGGGTACCTGTCTCCTCGGACTATCCGATGTCAGGTACCCCAGTGTTTCTCAGTCTGTGTTGACTCACTGAAGTCAAGTGAAGTGAAGTGAAGTATTGGTCACTTCTAAAGAAGATGAAAGTATACAAAATGAGTGTACTGCGTAAGAATGAAGATACTAAGTCATTGGTTTTTTTTAGTTATACCTTCATTCTTTTAGACAGTTCAGGAAATGACTATATTGACACATTGAACAGTCTAAGATTTTGCGAGAGATAAGTCTTATTGATATTAAACGGGTCTCATATCTACACGTGACTGTAGTAGACACTATAAAAGAGAACAGTTGATGTCAGGGAGAAATGGTCTTATCTAATACAAAACTGGGACATCGATATAAAAAGGTTATTGATAATAAACCATTTATGACTCACATACATTGAATTATACCAGGTTGTGTCAATTTGACCATACCTTTTTAATAAAGGAAAATAAACATTAATTTTCCCTGTAAAATAATCGTTAAAAAAATCTTCGATAACTGAACTCTTAACATTTACCCTAAGTCACAAACTATTGTGTGTCATACCCTCTAATCCTGGGATGGAACTTAAATTGATTCATATTAATTCAAATAATTTATTAAAATAACGGTACGAATTTTGAATTTTCCTTATTATTATATATAATAATCACATAATTACGTCAGTGTAATAACAAAAATTGATAAAGTTCACAATTCCTTTGACAGGGATTTCAAAACGATTTCCTTGAATCCTGTTTATGAATCCGACAATTTTATGAAATATAGGAAATTAAGTAAATCGAGAGTACTGTTGAGACAATCCAACTAGGGTAATAATGTAGAGAAAATGTCTACCCTTTAAACTCTTTTCTTCCAACAATTCCAGTATGTGGATCACTTATGTACACACGGTTCAGTGAAGTCAGTACAGGTTGAAAAACGTTGGTACACCTGACGTTGGCAGGTTCGAGTCGACAGGTACCCTGAGAGGTCTTTTCTTGTGACCTCACCCAACGATACGGGAGGAGGTCCCAAGAGAGACTGGGTCCCTAGTTTTGTCGTTGAGGATACAGAGGACGTGACCGTCCACCCAAGAAATGGTAATGATGGTGGACCTTTCGTACTGTGTATGACTTATTGGTAAGAGTTTTCTTGACAAACATTGTTCCTTGAAGTGGTTCAAATCTTACAATATTTTTCTCAAAATCTCTACAACGATACATTGTGTGTCTGGGGTCGGACCGTTAGCCACTACTGTATCTTTCCACCCTATTCCTCTCCCCTCCCTCCAAAAATAATGTCTTCGGTTGTTTTTTAATATTTCGTTTAAAGGAAGTTAATTTTTTATTCTCAAAGTATTCGTTTCGAGACAACCGTGACGGTAGGAACTTAGACACGGGAAATGATGTACCTATAATTTTGAAGATACAGAATTGAGTATTTAATAAATGAACCGATCTCATTGATACAACAACAAGTCAGTATAGGTCGAGAAACGCTGGGGTACCTGATGTCGTGTAGTCCGAAAGACCAACAAATGAGAGATGTCTCAAAAGAAGTTGAGTACAAGTAACTCAGCTACTACAGTAGGTTGGTAGAGTAGGAGACAATGGGAGAGAGAACAGGAATTAGAAAGGATCGTAGTCCCAGAAAAGACCACTCAACCGAGAAACGTCGTCCACCAGTTTCATAACCTCGAAGTCGAAGTTGTAGTCAGGAAGGTTACTTATAAGTTCAAACTAAGGGAAATCCAACTAACCAAACTAGAAGAACGATAGGTTCCCTGTGAGTTCTCAGAAGAGGTTGGGGTATCAAGTTTCGTAGTTAAAAAGCCGTGAGTCGGAAGGAATACCAGGTTGAGAGTGTAGGTATGTTCTGATGACCCTTTCAGTATCGAAACTGATATATCTCGTTTAAATCGACGGGTGTTTACTGTAATTAGGGTCGTGTTCTTCCTACTACACAAAATTCCTCCAATAGTCACAGAGTGTCTTGTATCATCGTTCTTCGATCGAGTTAAAGTATCTGATTTGGGTTCTACACTTTCAGTATCCCTGGAGATCTCTCTACAAAGAGAGAGAAAGAATAAAAAAGAAGAAAGACACTCAGACGAAGGACATACATAGAGATCTACATATCACAGGTGACAAGAGTCTTTATCGATTTTTATAACCGTCCAACCGTTATAGACTGTACACAAATGTTCCTCGGGGTACCTGAATAAGAGGTCACTTTGTTGGTATTGAGTACTTTTAATATTTTCTGTGTCTACACATATTGTCTGAAAACCTGAGTCTCCCTCTCCCTCTCCCACCCTACTAAACCCTCTTACCCTTAAGATTGTACATATGACAGTACATTCTTAACTTAGCGGTCAGGTACAGACTGCATCCCACGTCGAACGAACCCCGACCACGTACCCCTACTGGGTCTCTCTACAACACCCCTCCCTCCACCCTCCCCCCAAGTACAAACCCTTGCGTACATTCTTAATTTCTAAAATTTTAAATTTTTTATTTTTTTTTATTTTTTATTTTTTTATTTTTTTATTTTATTTTATTTTATTTTTTATTTTCGTTAAAGAGTTAAATTTTTTTTTTTTCCTTTAATATTTTTATCGGTGGTGAATTTTAGAGACCTTTCATAATACTCCCGTATGTCGTTTACTCCTTTGTAAACAAACTCTTTTAGATGATTCGGAGTCATTCTTGTCGTATCAGAATGTCTTTGTACTGGGTAGGGGAAGAAAGGGGATAGGGTCGAAGAGTCCTCAAGGTGTGGCTCGGTCACAACGGTTCTACCGAGAAGAAGTTTCTTCTTATTCAGGTGTGAGTTTATGTAGTGTAAGTCAAGTCAAGTCAAGTCAGGGAGTCAGCACAGACTGTGATACTGGGGTGCTTGGCGTCGTGTGGTCCTGGGGACAGGTAGTGGTTGAGGGTCTCAGATGGGTTTGGGTACAGGTAGCTCAGCTACTACGGTAGGTTGGTAGATTAGGAGACAATAGGGGAGGAGGAGGACGGGAGTTAGAAAGGGTCGTAGTCTCCGAAAAGGTTACTCAATCGATAAGCGTGGTCCACCGGATTCATAACCTCGAAGTCGGAGTTATAGTCAGGAAGGTTACTTGTGAGTCCTGACTAGAGGAAATCCTACCTGACCAACCTAGAGGAACGTCAGGTTCCCTGAGAGTTCTCAGAAGAGGTTGTGGTGTCAAATTTTCGTAGCTAAGAAACCGTGAGTAGAAAGAAATATCAAGTTGAGAGTGTAGGTATGTACTGATGACCTTTTTGGTATCGGAACTGATCTGTATGGAAACAACCGTTTCATTACAGAACCGAAAAATTATACGACAGATCCAACCAATATTGAAAAGAAGGTTCCTCATTCGCAGGAAATTAAAGTACCGACGTTAGTGGTAGACGTCACTAAAATCTCGGAGGAGTTTATTTCAGTCGGTGACAAAGGGGTAGATAAAAGGTACTTCACTACCCCGGTCTACAGTACTAGAATTAAAAGACTTACAACTCGAAATTCGGTTCAAAAAGTGAGAAAAGAAAGTGAAAGTAGTTCTCCGAGAAATCAAGAAGAAGTGAAAAACGGTATTCCCACCACAGTAGACGTATAGACTCCAATAACTATAAAGAGGGTCGTTAGAACTAAGGTCGAACATGAAGGAGATCGGGGCTAAAGAGTACTACATGAGACGTATATTCAATTTCTTCGTCCCACTGTTATATGTCGGAACTACATGAGGAAAAGGATAAACCTTGGTCAGAAAACAAGGTACAGGTCAAGATTGACAACGAAGGACTGGATGTATGTACAAAGAGTTCTCCGAACAGTCCACCAGGTCATATGGGTAGAGAAAGTCTTAAAAGGTGTCAAATAACACTAGGTGTGTCAGTTTCCGAAACCGTATCAGTTATTTCGTCTTTATCTACAAAAAGACCTTGAGAGAACGAAAAAATTATTAGGTCGTCTACAACCGTTAAACTAGAGACCAAGGAGACGGAAAAGGTTATGGTCGAACTTGTAGACCTTCAAGTACCAAGTACATAACGATTTCGGACCGAACCTCTTAAAATTCGTAATTTTATGTAGTGTAATTTTTACGACTTTAGGGTTTTGATTTGTTTGTTTGTTTTTTAAGGTTGGAAACTTTTGTTGTTCTCTTTTTTACTAAGTAGTGAATTTTCCTAAGGTCTTTCCTTTCCTTGTCGAGACAGAATAGTCTTCGTTATCCCTGGTCTTCAGTTTCTCTAAAGGACTGTTCGTTTTCGACTTACTAAAACAAGGGTCTTCTAGGTGAAAATGTATTTCATGATTTCCTTCAAGGAGTTCCACTGTCGTTCAGTGAAGACTTTGGAGGGGGGTTTTTTTGTTGTCGTGGTCATTTCTGCCAGTACACAAATCTGTTCTCTAGTTTTATACACAAAAAGAAAAGAAAGGACTTGACTAAAATGTTTGTCGATATATTTGTTATACGTATATGAACATTATTTGTAATCCGGACTTTGTATGTATTTACGTTATATAAACTTTTGTTTTTTATGTTGTGTTACTATACAGTAGTTTTGATATAACCCTTTTCCTTGTGGTCCACCACTAAATTTAGATATCATTTTTATTTTTCTTGTCATATACTATTTATTCTTACAATTATGTCGTTTGAAATATGTAAACAAGAAGGGGGAAGTTTTGTGATTTTTTGTCTTTTGTATCATCGGGTTTAGAGGACTCAAATATCCAATCTCCATGTCCGGTCTTTTCAGTTGTTTGTTTATTGTTTTCTTAATGACCAAAACCAACAAACACAAAAAAAACCATACAGGTAAGGGGTAAGTCCTTTATCTCTAAATAACTGAACCAATTAAGGTCGAAGTTAGGGTGAAAAAGATGGTCGGTTTGTTCTGACTGAGACCTCCAGCCAAGTACAAAAGATATCCCCTAAAGTAACTTGGTTTTCGGTGACTTTAGTCCCTTCTTTGTAGAATGGGTCCCTTTCCCGATAAGACTCCTTGACTCTACGGGTCTTTATACTTCTGTCAGAACTTGGAATACTTATAACATGCTAAAGAAGACCGTTTGACAAAAGTGTAGAGTTTGGGATCACCTACGAAGACACGGGTGTCTCGTACCCGTTGATTGAGATAGACCCACTCCCGACCGTCCGAAGGGTCTGTTCTACTGTGTACTCAGTTCACAACTTCCTACGTGTTCTCGGTTCGTCCTACCTCTAGCAAAAAGATCGTCACCCCCCGTCTTACCCGTTTCGTAGTCTCTGTACTTGTCTATACACATTTTCCGTCCTATACCCTAACCGTCTGATCGACTAAAAACATATAAAGAGTTTAATCTGATAATTCTGGTTGAGTTACTATGAAATTCGATCTCTGACTGTAATTGTCTAAGTTTAACATCTTCTAGTAGGTTCGTCGTAATGTCCCATATGTTACTTTCTACTTTCTCCTTTGGTAAGGTCCCCGACGCTGTCACTAAGGTGACTGAACTATAATACGAGAGTTTAGTAGTACAATGTACGTCCATCCTCGGACACTCGAAAATGATTCTTGGGTGACGGAAATCATTGGTCCTTGTTACGACCCGGCCTGGTGAACCCTTTACGTTTATCTGTAAGTAAAGTAATTAAAACACATAGGATACTGTATACTTAATATGTGATATGTAATGAGAACGACTTACAAATCATAATATTCTTTTTAATTTAAATTATAATATAAAATTAATAACGGACCAACAATTAACTCAAGTTGTAAAAATTATAAGTTCGATCTGGATAATTCTTCTTTATACCCTCCGATCCATCTTTTTATGTGGATGTCGTTAATTACGTTCTTGTTTATAAATAGGATTCTTATTAAAATCATTAGTTACGTCTTTTATCGAAGTCCGGGTGGTCTTTTAAAAATGTATAAACTCAAGAAATACACTGAGTGGAAGATCGAATCGATGACCATTCTTAACAAAAGTGTTGACTAATTCACTAAAGTCGGTTTTATATAAGTCTATATCTTTATATTGCCGGAATATTAAAAGAGTAAAAAATATTTCTTTTGTTCTTACTGTCGAAGTTTATTTCTTTATAAGTTTAATTTTTCTTTATAAACATCATGATTCGTCTTTAAGTACAGTATATTTTGACCTTTATATTAAGAATGTATATTGTTAGTCATTCCCGTTAACAGCGTGATCTCCCAATACAAAATGTTGTAAATTTCCTGCAGACGAACTACAGATAAAGGTCAGACAACCAAACAATATTACATTTATAAAACTCTTTCTTATGTAAAGTATTGAACAAATATAGGAAATTAAAACTCTGTCATGAGTAACATTTTATACAGTGTTGATTTCTGTTTCTGTAAAATCCCAAATATTAAAGGTTCCTTTTGAGAACCCTAAATACAATAGTTCTTAAATGATAAAACAAAGTTATTTTATGTAAATGTATGTCTGTAACTCTATAGTGATTTTACAATTATAGACAGATCTAAAATCTCAGGTATAATTTAAGTTACAACTTAAAACGATATTTTGTGTAATTAAATCCAAAGTTGATAATATGTCACCCAATATTTTATCTCATCCAATATTTTAAACTTACACTCGTGTGTCTTCTCTCGACATGTTTAGTGTTAATCTTTCGTTCCAAGTTAAACAGATAACGTCTTTTATTACCTTATTATTGAGTCTCACACATCCAAAGGTGAGGTTTATTTATTTTTCTTAATCAAAGTTGACTTTCATTTTACATATCTAAAACTTTGTGTAAGAAGTCTTTTATAACGTCCATTACCGAGTTTATAATTATTAAATCAATTGTAAAAAAATCAAGTCAAGTCAACGAGTCAGCATAGACTGAGAAACGTTGGGGTACCTGACGTCATGTGGTCCGAGAGGACAGGTAGTGTTTGAAAAATACTTTATATGTTCCTGATAAAAACTAGTTTCTTTAAATAGATACATTGTGAATTCCTTGTGACCTAATTTATGTAATTGACACACACGATTTGAAATAATTGACCGGGAACTATTAGGAAAGGGTTTAGTGTAAGAGTTTGTTTATATTCTAAAATAAAAGGAAGTTGTGTATAAGTCTTTCCAAATAACTAATTTATCTTCTTTTTTTTTTAATATGTCACACAGAAATCACTTAATGTAGCTGTCTTGTAAACTGAATCCGGGTTCCATACCGGACTTCATTGAGTAATTTAGATCACATGAGTCACACTACGTGGTCATATTGATAATAATTCTAACGAAACCCTTTACTGTAGTGACTTTAGTTATCATCAGCACATCCGTTTCGGAATAAGAGTACCATACTAAATAATATCTAGGTTAATATAAATGAGTCTCTAAACGATTCCCGATCAATATACATGAGGGTTTAACATTAAACGAGTCTTTTCCTTCTCCAGTACAATTGATGCTGTGTAAATTTGTCCATACCGGTGTAAAAAACGAAGTAAGTCACGTTCCAAGATACATGACTAACAGATAGGAATTTTTTCCCTCCCCTTCCCTTTACACCTGACGTTTAAATACAAAATTAATATTTTGAAGGTAGAGAACTGTTATTGACTATAAAATTTTAACTACGTAATATAATCTTTGTATTCTTTCTCAACTCTTTTGGACTTGAGTAGTATATCTTACTTAAAATTTGTCAGGATGTTTCAATAGTATTTAGACACATATCTGTCTGTAATCCTTAACGATTAAATGAGGAGACAACCTCCTCTTCCCCTGCTGTCTCCTGTTTTACCAACCTGCCGTAGTGACTGAGTTACCTGTACTCAAATTTGTTCAAGGTCCTCTACCACTTCCTGTCCCTCCGGACCGTACGACTTCAGGTACCCCAGTGTCTCAGTCTGTGCTGACTCACTGACTTGTTATTAAATAACTTTACATATTGACTAATTTCGTTGTAAATAAGTATAATGACATAAAAATCTAACAAAAAGGGATCGTTGTATACGTCTGAGGTGGAGTAAAGACTTTTCGACTCTATTTACTAAATATCTAAATATGTAAAAAAAGTCAGAGATAAGACTGAGATGACTGATACGAAAGAGTCGAATCTCACCGACCCGTGACTGACAGGATTAAGACTAGTCTTAGAAAAGAAAGTAAGGGACAAACACAGAGATTAAATACGACAAGTGAGGTGTCGTGTGGTCTAAATAATACAAGAATTTTACCAAGGTTACGTCCCTAAAGTTTCCCATAGGATGTGCGTATAATGTGTTGTCTGTAACCCGGATGGTCTGTGAGTGGGATATGTCCATTGTAGATCCGTCTTTTTTAACCCACTGGACAGAGACTCAAAGGTACTGTTGGTTGTGAATTACGGTAGATTCGGGTGTAGTGTCACAGATCACTGACATTGGTACACATAAACAACGTAGGAATTACCGTCCTAACACATAAAATAGTAATGTACCGATCACTAAACGTGTCATATACCTGACCTCACCTAGACTCGTTTACAAACACTTACTAAAATACTTATTTGACTTTATTGTCATGGAGATTAGCGTTTAACAAATCTGAAGTCTCAACTGTCTGTTCTTTTAGTTATTGTCATAACTTGTGATTGTCTTTTTACGTGTCCATCGTCACGTTTCTAAACCGTGGATAGAGTAAGACTTAATGTTTGTCTTTCGAAGGATCTCCTGTCCTCTGTGCTTGACTTAGAACTTCTTACTTATGCTCAATAAGTCCGACTCTTTTATCTTTTACCAAAGGTCCATCTTCTTCGTTATGACGTTTCCGTACCTTCGACTCTCTAGTGTCTCTTACCCGTTTAGACCCTGTGACTTTATACGACAAACACAGGATATAATTCCTCAAACTTACCCTGAAGGGACCATCGAGTCGACCATTTCTTAGACGGACGTTACGCCCTCTGGACCCAAACTAGGGATCCAACCCTTCTAGGGGACCTCCTCCCGTACCTTTGGTTAAGGACATAAAAACGGGTCTCTTAGGGGTACCTGTCTCCTCAGAGTACCCGATGTCAAGTATCCCAGTGTTTCTCAACTTGTATTGACTCACTGATTCGTGTGTTTTCAAACTTATATCGGGAAGTTACTCCCCTCTTAGTATTATAAAAATTTATATCTTATAATAACAGTCTAAAAAAAGGATTTAAGTAAAATTAATTTACATAAATCGTCGTTCCATCTTCGGACCCAACCTTCTTCCTACTCTACTCCTACTGCTCTAGTATAAGATTGGTCCACGGTATCCGGTTCACCCTTTATTAGTCCTAAGATATTATTTTACTATCGTAACCCTTAACTATTATAATTTCACCATAGTTTATCACCGAAACCCTTTGTTCTGTAATTTTACCTTCTCAAATACAATTAGACATCTATCTACATGTCCTTGATGTTCTGGTTTCTAGATGGATGGGGACTATAAAAACCTCAAACCCAGTTTTTATAATTCCCTCCCAATATATAAGGTACAGATTTTTACATCTTCGAAATTTAATTCTACGTTTTAGTAAGGTGCGTTATATAGATAGGAAGATGGAACCTTTACATGGAAGTATTACTGAACTTTCTGGTCTAATTTCTGACTTTAAGATTATCAGAAACCTCAAGGCACGACCTTTGACTGTTCAGTTTCTCTAGAGTAGGATTTAAACTGAGGTAAGACGTACTATTTTCCAGAGTTTGTAAGTGTACACCTTAAAGTTCAAGATAAGTTAGGAGAGAAAGGACTTTTTCTAGAGAAACCCGGGAGGGAACCCGGAATCTCCAGATGGGGGACCTGTTGATGGGTCCTTTCCTCCAGGGTGTCCGGACTTTCCGTCTGAGTCCCAATCAACCCTAAGGTCCATGAGTCTTGTACCAGCTGTCCTCCCGGGGTCAGAGATACCCCAGTACAGAGAACTAGGACGTCTAGAAAACGGGACTGGAATATTTGGTACACATGACACCCCACCAGAATCTAAACCAGGTTCCCTTATAAAATCATATCTCTCGAAGAAGCAACACATACACATACACACACACACACACACACACACACACGTGCGAGTCAGTACAGGTCGAGAAACACTGAGGTACCTAACATCGGACGATACGAGGAGAAAGGTACCCTAAGAGGTCCCTTTCTTATAAACTCACCCAACGGTACGGAAAGAGGTTCCCTAAAAGGGTTGGGTCCTTACCTTGGGCGTAGAGAATACAGAGGACGTAACCGTCCCCCTAAGAAATGGTGACTCGGTGGACCCTTTGGGTCTCTCGAAGAATTGTCATAATTTATCTAAAGTCACAGATGAAAAAAAAAAAAAAGTATAAACCGAAAACAAAGAGAAAGACCGACAAATAACAGGACAAAAGATAAGACAATTTACGACCTATACTTCGACGGATTCACAACAAGAGAAACTTACACTCACAAAAGACTATTATGAAAAATGTTTAAGGGAATTTGTTTTTCTGACGTCGAGGACTCTTACGTACAATGACGACGTTACTTTTTCCACTTTTCGAGCAGCAAAATTCGTCCATTTATACTAGAACGTCGGACAAAAACAGTAAAATTAAGTAAGGACTCGTAGTAATAGTTTACGGTGTCGACATATTTACCCCCAATTCTCGGGACCTTAAAGAAAGAGTAACACAAAAAGGACAAATTGATAGTAAATCGATTCGTATACTTACAATGTAATCAGGTTTCTAGAAACAAAAATAAGGTCAGAGGTGATAATTGGTAATTCTACTGGAACCTGTTTAACGAATTAATGAGACAAAAATGGAACAAGAGAATAGACGAATCGGTACAGTTTATCAACGGTATAATTCTCTTTCACTCCATCTTTTGGAATGAAAATCTACACCACACACATGTTTACGACACTTTTAATATTTTGTGACATCGTTTTATAAAAAATTTCAGAGTATAGAGAGCAAGTACTTTTTCAGAGATACGATCTAAAATAAAAACAGAATAAATGACTCTACTCACCTCTAAGTATACGTGATACCTTAATTTAGTATAATAGGATAGAACCAGAACAATTGTGCTCACAAATATCACTTAATCATATAATGAAGTTTGGTTTATTACTAACAGTAACAGTTATTATATTTGTACTGTTAATTAATAAAATGGTTTTTGATTGTATTTTCAAGAATCCAAAGTGTACTTAAAAGAGTATAAATTCGTCTATTTTCATATAAAGTAACTTTACTAAGATTTTCTAAGTATTAATACGAATTAATTACTTTTTAAGATTTTTATCTTTGTAAATTTTTGAAAGTCTCTGACATTTTATTTTTAATTACAAGGTATAAAATACATTCAAAATTACTATATAAGATCCCTCGAAATATATAGTTGATAGAGTAGTTAAGTTCAATAGTTTCTCGATTTATGTCTGTCACTTTCCATTGATATTAATAAGGTTAGAGAGATTTTGATATTTTAGAAACGACGACGACGACGATTCAGTGAAGTCAGCACAGACTGTGACACGCTGGGGTATCTACCGTCGGGTGATCCGACGCGGCAGGGACCCTAAGAGGTCCGTTCTTGTGACCTCACCCAATGGTAAAGGAAGAGGTTACGTACTTTCACTTTTCTCTTTCACTTCAGCGAGTCATCACAGGATGAGAATCGCTGGGGTACCTGACGTCGGAAGGTTCGAGGAGACAGGTACCCTAAAAGGTCCGTTCAAAATGACCTCACCCCACGGTAACGGAAGAGGTTACGTACTTTCACTTTTCACTTTCACTTCAGCGAGTCAGCACAGGTTGAGAATCGCTGGGGTACCTGACGTCGGGTGGTCCGAGGAGGGAGGTACCCTAAAAGGTCCGTTCTGTCCATGTATTTTTATACTACAGTAAATTTAAAACGAGTACGAGGGGATAAAAGGAATATCAAAGACTTTACGAATGACACCCTCTAAGGTCTAAGTCAAACTTTAAGTCCACTTCTCAGTACTTTACCTATATCCAGTTGAAACTATCTTCCCCGAGTTTCCACTTTGTCATCCAGGTTTCACATTAAGAGTTTGTAAAGTTCTCAGTTCTAGTGTGAAACAATTCCTTTTCTTTACAAACGTGAAGATACTGAGTCCTCTCATGAACATGAAAATCGTATATAACTGATTTTGTTTTGGTTTTTGTTTTGTTTTTAAAATATCGTAGATTTAAATTATGTACCTGACGTCGGGTGGTCCGAGGAGACAGGTACTCTAAAAGGTCCGTTCCTATGACCTCACCCAACGGTAAAGGAAGAGGTTTGTGTACTAATCTCCATCGTTTTAACTGACTTTCTTATTTTATTAATTCTTTTTAGAAAAGTTGATGTTAATTAGAGTCGAGACTAAAATGGATATTTACAGGGATCACCTCCTGTTTTTCCACTTTTTTGTAAAAATGAAAAAATAATCCCACGTACGAGTTACAAAGTACTAAAAAGAAAGTTTACTTGAAAAATTAAAAAGGACACACCGTAAAACCATATCATTCTTCAAATACGTGTTAGTGACACTCCACATTAGAGACCAGATATACAACAATGTATAACAGAGGAGACCTATTAATCTCGACTCCCTTCGAGTTCAGTAGAAAAAGCTCGTAACTAGAGACAGGACACTCGTAGGTGTCTTCACGGACGTCGACCACACCAACTAACGAGAGAACCTTCCTGTTTTGGTGGTACTGATGAGTGTCGTTCGAGAAGGTAATGGGGAACGACTGTGATGATAAATTGTTCGTGTGTGTGTGTCGTGAATGGTACGGGTCCATATAAGTTTACACAATATCAATATCGGTTAAATCAAATTATTGTCGGGATTTCCCTTCCGAGATAATTATTAGAGTTTATTTATTACCTTACCTCTAGATTACTCCAGTCCATTGAACGATCGTGTCGATCATTGTCCATACCGACCTAAATTTGGGTTCGTCAGGGAGGAAACTCAGGTGTGTCAAGTGTGAGACGATACTATAGGGGGATGAGGAAAAGTGTTGGGAGACCACCACGATTTGAGCTTCTTAGGTGACACAAGAAGAACATTGACACCGAATGTTGACGGGGTCGTCCACCGAGACAATTCCTGGGAGAAGAGTCTGAGGTCGACTTGGGATCCGTGTTGGTAGTGAGTTAGGAGTCGAAGAATTTTCGGTGTGTTCCTAGGTTCAGAAATAAGTCAAAGTGTGCGTCAGATAAACCTTTGACTTGAGAATAGAACCCGTAAGAAAGACGGATTTGTAAAGAACAATAGTGGAGACAAAATTACGTCGATAAAAGTACTCGAGGTTTTTCATTTACCCTGTTTTAGAGAGGTGAAATACGAAGGAGAAGTTGGATCTACCTCCCTACCTACATCGACTACATACGAACGTAGGACGACTCTCAGAGACCGTCTTAACACTGTACCATAGTAGTCCTTCATATTCCTGAAGGGTGAGGAAGGATACCCCCTCTTACAAGGAATATAAATATGAGAAGTTTATTACTGTATATCGTCCGAAACGACGACTTCTAAAAATTCTTTTTTTTAGAGAGATGTCCATCGGATAAACCCCTTAGACAATAAAGAGTCAACTGAGTTTTTTAGTTCACTTTTAAGTCTACTCGACAAGAGAAAAATATCAAGATCGATTGAGGAAGTTGGTTAATCGTATATGAGTTACCGAACCCCGTTCCATTCCAATACTATCATTTTTACAGAACCGAAATATAGAGTTTATAGACGTATCAAGATAACATAACAGTGGAAATTTATATAAACATATAATACAAAGTTTTTTCGTAGAAGTATATCAATACTTCCAAACTATGATTTACTTACTCTGTTGTAAAGAAATCAGATAATCGTTTTAAACTACCTGTGTCTGTAAACTTCTGAGAAATATTATTGGGTACTAATTGGAGAAACGAGTCTCTCAGACTACTCGGACTATCTTTTGACCATCATGTACCTGGAGTCACCATGTTCCGTCGAAGTGTGACACCCCTTAAACCTGAAGACATTTTTGTTTCTTACTTTATTCCCTTTGACTACCGTAGGAATTTCTTTTCCATCTTCCAATTACCTGAGCGCAAGTTAAAAGTAGGTGTAAATCCTCCGATATTATACCTAGTCGATAAGATTTCGATCGGTCACGTAAAAATCTTTTGATTAACTAAACCGACTCTTCTTTTACATCTTTAGAATCAAAGTATAACAGTCTTTCTAGGACCATACACTGTCGTCCCCGTTATCGTCGTCGTTAAACTACCGTCAAGAGGTTTATAGAACAAAAGGACAAATCTCGAGAGTCAAGTCAAGTCAAGTCAGTGAGTCAACATAGACTGAGGAACGAGTTTTCCAAGGTTTACCATACTTATGAAATTATTGTAAATCTGAAGTGTTCCATCGAAGAAAGGTACCTATTTTTGTTGTTGTTGTTGTTTCCGTGAGTCCCTAAGGTCGAAGTGAGTGTAGACATCGAAGACGAAAACAAATTTAAACTAAAAAAACTGTTACGTGGGAAGTCCTTTTTCGAAGTTGTCGAAACATTAATAATTGTGCTCACGACGTTTGGAAAACATGACATGAATTCTCAACGGTTGGAAGTCACAGTCCTTTTAGTACCTTTTAATTTAATCCTGTTATCTACTTTATTACCTACACACCCTCACTTTAGGGATTCACGAGACCAGTACGACGATTACTTCTTTCTGAAGGGGGGTGTGTGTGTGTGTAAAGGAGAGTCAACACTCACAGTCTAGAGTCGGTATTGTTATATGGAATATGTATAAAAGAAAAGATATACTCGACGATTACTAAAGAACTCACCAAAGAAATTTTACTCGAGAAAGTTATGTCACAAAGTTTTGGTGACAACGAAATTGTCTGACGAAATTTTATGTGGTTGAAAGTCTATTTGTTTTTTCTCTCTACGTCTTTATCTCTTTCTCTACTTTTCTTTCGGTAGTCTAGTCCGGACAAAAATATTATACACAGATTTTCGTAAAAATATACCGGGAGATAATTTTTAATGTATTTCACTGGGTTTATATCGATACCAGGTGGTTAGTGGATGGTGTACTGTACTATCTAATGAGTAAGTCAGTCCATATTTTTGTTTCGAAGGGTGTCTTTGTTACTTCCTTTATTAAGTACATTATAATTTATACTACTGACCCCTAACTATATAAAAGATCTCAAACGAAATAAAAAGATTATAATACACTCAGAAATATAGTTAAAAATTAATTAACCCTTTATAATCAGATTTGTCTCCCCCTGTGAAAAAATTAAAGAGTCTTTTACACTTGGTAATCACTTTCTGTTTACCTAAATCAACTACCAACTCTAATTAATTTTTTTTTTTTGACCTCTGTATTAACCTCTTAAGTTTTTGTCTCTTATACCTATTTACTAACTCCATCACCACGACCAAATTAACCATTCAGTACAGATTGAGAACGTCGGAGTACCTGACATAGGGTGGTCCAAGGAGACAGTACCTTAAAAAGTCCGTTCTTATAACCTCATCCAACAGTAAAGGAGGACGTCCCCTAGAGGGACTGGGTCGGTTTTAACTTGTACCAGAGGGTGTAACGTTCGTCTAAGAAATGGTTCACTCGGTGGTCCCTTCTGTACTCTTGTCCCTATTGTATGTACAAACTCTTTTTGTCTGGATAGGACAGGCAATGGTTGTACTTGTCTCAATTATATTATATGACGACAAAACTATGGGGAAGGTCTCCCGAATCTTTATAACCCAACCGGTTTTTCAAGTAAACCCAAAGGCATTACACAATTCCTTTTGGGTTTGTTTTAAAAACCATTTGAGTTATGTTCAGATCGATGGTAAGTTGTTATACAGGGAAACCACCCACCGTGGACTGTCTCTACTAGGTCCTCCTACCACCGTCTCAACTACCGTAGTGAAGGAGTTTCCGTACATTTCAGATCCTTTTATCAAGAGTCCATAGAGTCCTTTTTTTTTTTTTTTGAAGGAAAATCATCATTTATAAAATATTGTGGAAAAAATAACGTGTTTGTATAAGATTTCGTGTGATTTAAATTATATTTCTACTCTTTTTTGTTACATTAAATGTTTTAAAGAACAACAAAAACAATTCAGTGTTTCAGTACAGGTTGAGAAACGAAGAGATACCTGACGTCGTACGGTCTTGAGGGACAGGGAGTGATAGAGGGTCTCAAACGGGTTCAAGTACAGGTAACTTAGGTCCAACAGTAGGTTGGTAAAGTAGGAGACAGTGGGAGAAAAGGAAGACAAGAGTTAGAAAGGGTCGTAGTCACAGAAAAGGCCTCTCAGTCGACAAGTGTAGTCCACTAGTTTCATAACCTTTAAGTCGTAGTCAGGAAGGTTACTACCGACGTCAGTGGTAGGTGTTATTAAAATCTGGGGTTCTGTTCTTTTAGACAGTGACGGACATGAACAAAGGCTAGATAAACGGTACTTCGCTACCTTGGTCTACTTTGCTAGAATCAAAAAAATTATGACTCAAAATTCGGTCGAAAAAGGTGAAAGGAGAATATTTACTTTGTTTCATCAAAGTAAACATTTACGAGTTTAGACTGATGTTATCTTTTTAGGGTACTTACTCCGAACATGTGTGTCTGTCTGTGTGTGTGTGTGTGCAAATATCCGTAGTATTTTAGGTCGATGTTTACGTAGCACCGTGTTCTTACAAGATACCTCTTGAGTTTGTGGTATTAATGTCGACTGCAGTCAAAGAACTTCACTTTTGATTAAGAATCAATAAGACTTTTTATTATTGTTTTATTGCAAGACTACAGTTACATAAAATATCATTAGATAAGAACTTTACAACCATACGTCATTTTTGACTTGTTTATGTAAACTGATGTTTCGTACGACACATAGTCTATAAATTTATCCGAAAAGGGTCTTGACTAATCGGTCTCCTCCTAAAAATTTAAAACACTTGAAGTCTCACTAAGAAGTAATACTTTTTAACAGGGTCTGTCAAGTCATAACAGATTCTCTGGACCGGAGACGGGCAATTTTCTAAAATTGTGGTTTATGCATAGAGGGTGGTGTAAAACCATTCTTTTTGTCACGGGGTCTTAAAGGTTTTGAAAGAAACCTCCCACTATGGAAGTGACAACTCTTCGTTACGAGATCCTTTTACATGTTTTATGAAAGTCAACCTTAAGTCAATACATAAAGTTTGGTATACTTTAGATATCACTCGTCTCCAGGACCCTGACAATCCGTAGAGAACCATCTTCTACTGACGGGACACGTGAGACTGATGTGAATTTCTTACCTACAGGTCACGTACGGATGGACTATAGGAGTTTTAGACATGTTTCTGTACTAAAGACGGACGACAAATGTCGTAGTGTAGACCTTTAAGAACAGAAACAACAATAACACAGGGTAAGAATATAACATGTTGTTTACTCTTAGAAACTGGAACAAGAAATCGATATCTACTCGATGACACGATTGTGTGGTACTTTATATGAAGTTAATCCCCTTTGTTAATGAAGGTGGATCGTCGAATGAGTACGAGAAAGGAGGAAGGTGAGGGACTAAGGACCCTTAATTACTTCACTTACGATAGATTTGAGTCTTTGTACAGTCTACACTGTAGTGTCTACGTCGAGAGAAATGAAGAGTCGAAGACAAAATGTGTGGTTTTATATTTACTTTTCGTACCAACTTGTTATATGGGGTCCCATAGACACTCCATCTTTTAAGATTTGACTTTTATCAAGGAACTCCGACTTTTGTATTGTGTACATTCAGTAATAAAGACTGGTGTACCCGTTTAAAATATCTTCATAAAACAATAGAAAGAAAAATAAATACATAATTAAAAACGTTGAATTAACGTAATACCAGTAATTGACCCAATACCTTTTGTGAATAAGAAACTATATATAACTCTAATACAATTTATTTAAGTTGATTGGTTTCTAGTGATTTTGTGTAAATGTAAGTTCACTTTAGTCTTAAAAGTTAAACTATATTGTTTCCTCTTGTGTGTATCAAGATATAAAACATCTATATTATAAAAACCCTTTTACACTAACGAATAACGTCTTTAATTTGGTTACATATTTAGATCTACTATATTTAGAATCTTGTAATTGGGGTAATAACATGAGTATTTTATAACCCAAGTGTCTGAAAACTATACCATTATTTTACCCCCTCACGTCCCTCTAGACAAAATTTTGATTTTAACTGAAACAGTTCTACCACAAAGGTAAGGTTCTTATGATATCTTTGAGAAAAAACCTATTCAGTTTTAACATGTCTGTGACATTTTGTACGGTTTACGAGACTCACAGAGTAAAAAGAATAGAACACAGGGTCATTGTTTCCGGTAATTAATTTGAGTATCTATTTAGAAAAGGGACGTAAGGAGTCAACGTCAAAACGGTTCTTTTTATAAATATTCTCTTTTATATATTTATCTTCAAAGACAAAGAAAATCGATTTTACCCCGTTAATTAAATAGTAAACGGATATTCAGAGTTTTTTAATCTTTGATAAAACTTGACTTACTATTACTGTGTGTTGAAAGTCTTCAACACTCCATATCACTTTCGTCTCTAATCTCTTTTTACATATCGAAACTTACATCGATGTTCTTTGTTTCCTTTCGTTGTAGGCAGAAAATCGAAGGTTGAACTTTTTTCCCGTTTAATTTCGTTGTAATCATCTTATTTTTACAATTATTACCCTTTACGTTATACAATATGTCTTATTTCTCTTGTTATCTTCTTTCGTTTTTTTTGATTTTTTTTTCTAAGGAACCATTCAAATTATTTTAATTATTCGGATTTCTTTGAGACTAAGTTTATTTATTGTGTTTGACGGTTATGGTTCTTTTAATGGTGTCTAGATCGTCTATCACTTTCCTATTATTATATAATCGTTGTTTAAATAAAGTTATTTAAGTTATTAAAATTAGTTAATTTTTAATGTTATATGGTTTTGATTTTGTTTAATCACTTTACTCTTCTTTATTTACTTGACTCGTAATCAAGTCAAGTCAAGTCAGTGAGTCAGTACAGGATGAGAAACACTGTGGTACCTGACGTCGTACGGTCCGGAGGGACAGGTAGTGGTTGAGGACCTCAAACGGGTTTGATACAGGTAGCTCAGTCACTATGGTAGGTTGGTAGAGTAGGAGACAACAGGGGAAGAGGAGGGTGGAAGGTAGAAAGGGTCGTAGTCCCAGAAAAGTTACTCAGTAGATAAACTGGACTCGTATGGAATTAGATTAAGGATCAAATTCTGTAAGGGTGTGTTTTTTAGGTTTCAAGTCTCTTTAAATGGACACCTTAAGGAGTTTGTAATGTCTTCCTTTAATATGGTTAAACTTTTTTTTTTTTTGAAAATCTTTTACATCTTCCTTCAATAGTTCAGGTCGGATAGAGACTATAGTGTCTTGCTACTTTCTCTTCATTCTATGATTCTCTCTGTCCCTCCCTCTTTCTCTTTCACTCTCTTTTAATGAGTATTAGTTAACCCAAAATAGGTTTTTCAAGTTCTAACACAATAAGAAACTTTTAATTAGTTACTTTAACTCGTACAATTCTCTTATTTCCTGTTTATTACGTCCTTTACAATAACTGTTTTAATTAATATGTAGTTCCGACATATAACAGTGGGACGAATAAATTGAAGATACGTCTCATGTAGTACTCTTTGCGACCTGACCTTCTTCGTGTTCGACCTTAGTTCTAACGACCCTCTTTATAGTTATTGGAGTCTATACGTCTACTGTGGTGGGAATACCGTCTTTCATTTCTCCTTGATTTTTCGGAGAACTACTTTCACTTTCTTTTCTCACTTTTTCAACCGAACTTCGAGTTGTAAGTCTTTTACTTCTAGTACCGTAGACCAGGGTAGTGAAGTACCGTTTATTTACCCCTTTGTCATCTTTGTCACAGTCTGAAATAAAGAGTCCCCGAATTTTTAGTGACGTCTACCACTAACGTCGGTACTTTAATTTTCTGCGAATGAGGAACCTTCTTTTCAATAGTGGTTGGATCTATAGTATAACTTTTCGTCTCTGTAATGAAACGGTTGTTTCCAGGTAGATCGGTTCCGATACCAAAAAGGTCACCAGTACATACCTACACTCACAACCTGACACTTCTTTCGACTCACGGTTTCTTAACCACGAAAACTTGACACCCCAACCTCTTCTGAAAACTCTCACGGAACCTGACGTTCTTCTAGGTTGGTCAGGTAAGACTTCCTCCAGTCGGGACCCTAAAGAAACCTTCCTTACTACGACTTCGACTTTGAGGTCACGAAACCGGTGGAGTACGTTTCTCGACTGGGTAACCTTTTCTGAGACTACGACCCTCCCTAACCTCCGTCCTCCTCTTCCCCTACTGTCTCCTACTCTACCGACCTACCGTAGTGACTGAGCTACCTGCACTCAGACTCACTTGAGGACCTCAACCACTACCTGTACCTCCGGACCGCACGACGTTAAGTACCCCAGCGTTTCTCAGTCTGTGCTGACTCGCTGTTGACTTGAATTGACTTCGTGAGACGGTAGTATTTTTGACAATCGTTATATAATTATACTCTTGAGGGAATTAATTAATTTTTGGTAGATGAACGATCCGTTCTTATGACCTCATTCAACGGTAAGGGAGGAGGGCCTCTAGAAGGGTTGTGTCCCTAACTTGGGTATTGGGAATACAGAGGTCGTAACCGTCCACCCAAGAAATATGGTGATCGTGGTGGACCCTTCAGGTGAATTACCAGGTATAATAGTATTTAACTCCTACAAACGAGTGTGATTAAGATAAGTTAAAACGTGATTTCTATGAATGATCTACTACGTTATTATGTTTTCTTTTCAATTAATGTATTTCTAACTTTTCTTTTTTAGTTAGACTTTGATGGTGTTGTAACAGTCCATATGGGTTATGTTTCATTTTCAAATTTCAAACGTTTTCTTTTCAGAGATCACTGATTACCTTACTAATAGATGAATAGTTTCGGATTTCTTAGATGGTTATTTCGATGGTATTATTCGATTAAATCATTCTAATGTTTCTGTTATATACTAAAATAAACGTTACTTTTGTAATTTGATCTGATAAATGAGTTCTGGATAACGAATATAAATAAAATGAACTGTCAAATTCTTTATCTGAGTGCTTATCTGTTGTACAAAAAAAAGAAGAAAAAAAGACCGGTACGGTGTCGTACGTCAAAGGACGTAAAATCAAACAATTAGGAAGTAATGAATCAGGGTTCCGACGACATCACCTTGACACCTAAGAATTGGAGACTTGGTAGTCACTTCAGGTGGTTGTAAAAGTTTATTGAGTTTACAGTTTCTTGTCCCTTACTTTTGCTTAACACAATTAAGTATAGATGATTTGTCATTTATATAATCTCTGTATATGTCACTTTACTTTATTAGAGTTTCTATAATACAATTTGGTTTCTTCTGTATGTAATTCTTATGTAAGATTTACTAAGACAAAGATACTTCAGTTTCAGTCCGTTTTAATTGACTATCATCATCTTTAGTCCCTGATCGATGTGGTCTATCATCCTACCACCATCTTTGACCCCCCTCTTTTCTACTCCACTATCTTTACATTCACTACCAATATTTCTTATATTTTAAACATTTTTCATATGTTTTAATGGTTTTGAATAACTTGTGAATTATTAACATGTAAAATACCTTCCTATTATAATGAGAAAATTTTTTTTTTTTTCTTATTTAAACTCAATCTCTCTAAAACTCACTGAGTAAGTCACGGTCTTGATAGTAGTTAGTAAGATAAAGATAAAAGATCTTCTCAGACTTGTTTGACGTTTAAATAATACAAGTAATGAAACTATAAATTTGTACTTTATAATTGTGCACAATTTACCGTTATAGTATGAAGTTTCTACAGTTCACAACATGGATTACTGAACTAATGAAAAGTCCTTTTTCCTATTCACGATTCTAAAACCTTGTCCCTTTTTAGTGACATCCTACTTTTATAGACCTTCCAGAAGTACGGCTTTGTTTTAAAATTCAGTTTGAAACTTTCAACCCGTATGTAAACTCAACAATAGGTTATAAAATTAATAACAACGACCATATGTTAAAATGAAATATTCGTCACAATGTTCGTAATTTCAACCGATTTTTATTAGTTTAACCCGATTGGGATCTAATTCTTCTCAAATACACTATCTTTAATTTTTATTACTATCTATCAAAACCCTTTATGAACTTTATTCTTAGAATCAAAAGTTGTAGACTGTAATAGTCTTTCACTACAGTTTTGTCACAGATGATTGTAGTACTTTCATTGGTACAAAATTTTAAATCTTGTTTGGAAATACGTGGGTCTTTATTGAACTGAAACAGGTATCGATTTATTTCTTTTATATTTTTCGTTCGTTTTGTGTTTTGTACTTGTGGAAGTCAAAAAAGTGATTTTGTGTCTTACTATAAAGTCATGAAGACAAAAGGACTGTGGACTTGCAATAATGCCATAATTTAAATTGTTGACTGATTTGTGTTGTGAGTGTTCGACTACCTACTATCCATCATTAACAATTTCGTTTCGAAGTCTTGTACAAAATGTCCCATGTCATAGGTTAAAGGACTTCACTGTCAAAAGTCATAGAATTATCGCTTACCTATCATTTAACAAGTGAAGTACTCGTAAAAACCGTGTTTAAAAATCTTCGTTAAAAGTCCCCTCAGTAGATCCTACTTACTATACCATGAATCACGTAGTACCCTCATGTTGTAATTTGTTAGTGACACACGTCCTATACTGAAGTATACTGGGCTTAACGTTGAACACACGTTCCTCTCGTTCTCTACGAAAACAATGCACCCTATTCAAAATAGGGACACTGTTCTCTTTTCTTGAAGGTCGGTGACCTAAGAAGATTTATTCTGACTATAAATGAACTTACGAATTGAAGGACACTACTCGTCAAATCTAATGAAAAAATAGTGATTGGTTCGTTTCAACACATAGTACCTTTTCATATCAACGTAATACAACGATGACTCTATTCAGAAATAGGTATGTATCGGGAATTTGAATGGGTCACTACCCACCCAGACGTCACGACTTCCTCAGTAAAGAGTATAAGAGAGATCCTTTAAGTAGGGAGATTGTCAAAGTCGTAGGTTCCTTTTAGACAAAGTTTCTCACATTTAACACCGTGTATTTGTATAGTCGATCATTCTTTATATTAAGTCTCACTTCCCCGAATTACTGAAGAACCTCGATTTTTTCCATACTATAATTATGAACCAGTATCTGATTAAGGGAAAAACATGAATTGAAAGGTAAATTGAGAATGTCTTTTTTCATTGAGAGAAAGTTGTAATGAAAGAGAAAAATTAATTAAAAACAAAAATAAATTATAAACCAGTGTAACCTAGAAGTAACGACACACCCGAAAGAAATCAACGTCGTTCCCTCCGACGAGAAGTAACACTCCAAACCCGAAGAATAGCGTCACCGAAGAGAACAACACCTCGTACTCGAGATTCCGTACGTCCGAAGTCATCAACATCGAGTACCAGAAGCCATCAACACCGAGGGTTCAAGACCTCGTGCCCGAGTCAACGACACCACGTGTCTAAATCAACGGGACGCTGTAAACCTTAGAAGGGTCTAGTCCCTAGTTTGGACACGAGGGACGTAACCATCCACTTAAGAATAGGTAACATGGTGGTACCTTCAGGAGTTGTAACGAAAGATACATTGTACTGTATGAAACTCTTTGTATCTATAATCCATTAGAAATCTTTTTATATTATGTCCACCTCTTCCTTTAACGTTGGGTACGTTCCTCTATGTTGGTCAGGTAAGATTTCCTCTAGTCGGAACCCAAAAGAAACCTTCTTTACTACGATTTCGACTTTGAGGTCATGAAACCGGTGGAGTACGCTTCTCAACTGAGTAACCTTCAGAGACTACGACCCTCCCTAACTCCCGTTCTCCTTTTCCCCTACTGTCTCCTACTCTACCGACCTACCGTAGTGGTTGAACTACCTACACTCAAGCTCACTTGAGGACCTCGACCACTACCTGTCCCTCCGGACCGCACGACGTTAAGTACCCCAGTGTTTCTCGACCTGTACTGACTCGTTGACTTGACTTGACTTTTAATAAGAAACTCGTGGAGGGAGAGGGGGGGGGAAAAAAAAAAAAAACCACCCCTCTACCGTCGTTCTTATGTCATCATTCAACGGTAAGGGAAAAGGTCCTCGAGAAGGGTTGGGTCCCTAACTTGGGCCCAGAGGGTGTAACATCCGTCTGCGAAATGGTACACTCGGTAGTCTCCGACGGAATTACCGAGTCTCCAGTTTTTTACAGACGGGCGTTACACCCTCTGGGCCCAAGTTAGGGACCCAGCCCTTCTAGGGGATCTCTTCCTTTACCGTTGAGTGAGGTCATAAAAACGGACATCTTAGGGTACCTACCTCCTCGGACCACCCGATGTCAGGTACTCCAGCGTTTCTCAACCCGTGTTGACTCGCTGAAATGAAAGTGAAAAGTGTCATAAGAATGGACCTCTTAGGGTGTCTGTCTCCTCGACCCACCCGATGTTAGGTACCCCAGTTTTTCTCAATCTGAGTTGACTCGCTGATTGTAAAAGTGAAAAGAAATTCTTAATCCCTAGGTCTCAGTAAATAGTTTGTAATTTAGGACATAGACGGTATAATTATGGACACTAAAAGTCGTTCGAAAGAAATTGAAAATACACATTAAAGGAGTAAACTTTTTAATTTATCATAATCATATATACAGTATTTGATGAGTCTTATAACCGATAGAATCTTATACATTTCGTGAAAGTTTATTCTAATGGTGTGTCCTTCTTCAGTTCCAAACAAGAATAACTTTTTATAAACCTAGAAAAAGAGTACACAGTACAAAGTCTACACAACGAAACCACTCCTTCGTAATTCTTTATTACACCTATCACTATTGATTGGAATAAGTTTAACTTTTTTGAATTCGACTTTACGGTAGTTATTGACTAAGATTTCAAGATTTAATTCAACGTTTAATTCTGTATTTCTTGGCCCATTCATTCTCCCTGTTCTTTAGTCTTACATAAAGAACAGGGAACCTTGGGGAGTGTGTAAATTTTTACAGAGTTCTTAGACACGGTTAAAGAACTTCTTTTCGATTACGAAAACTGACGGAATGTCTTTCTTCCCTTCCATGTTCATCTTCTTTAAGGTTCCTTTGGGGGAACCTGTCGAGTATACTCAGGTCAATCTTAATAGTCCAGTAGGGTCTACCTATACATCCTTTGCAGATTTCTTTGAGTTTTATGTCCTACGCCGATAGTCGGATTCTGTCGACCCGTCTCTCTCTTATCTTTGATTGTAAACCGTTTATTAACGAAAAAGTTGTTACCGTTACATTTTGTATTGTCACACCGAGAGTACACACCCGGTTGGTACCTTCAGTTGGAAGCAATGGAAACAAAAACAAATAAACAACAAATTAACGATTCAGTACGGGCTGAGAAAACATTTAGTACCTGACATCGGGTGACCCAAGGAGACAGGTAACCATAAAGGGTGCGTTCTTATGACCTCACCCGTCGGTAAAGGAGGAGGTCCCCTAGAAAGGTTGGGTCCCTAGCTTGGGTGTAGAGGGGGTCACCCTCCATCTAAGAAAAAATAAAAAAAAATAAAAATAAAATAAAAATTAAAGACAAACGTAAAATAAAAAAGTAAAAATAAAATAAAAAAAAAATGAAATAAAATTAAATGTTATGACATAGCGAAAACGGTATGTAACTGTACTTAGGTGGTGCCCACATGTACACAAGGGTTTGTACTTGGGGGAAGGGTGGAGGGAGGGGTAATGTAGAGAGACCCAGTAGTGTCACGTGGTCGGGGTTCGTACGACATAGGACGCAGCCTGTATCTGACCGCTAAGCTAAGAATGTACTATCATATGTACAAAGTTACGGTAAGAGGGTTTAGTAGGGTGGGAGAGGGAGAGGGAGACTCAGGCTTTCAGGCAATATGTGTAGACACAGAAAAAACGACAGAACGTATGTCCCAGCAGTAACGGTAGAAAGATTTAAGGTATATATACACAATCATATGACATAACCACAAAAAGAAAGACCGAATGAAGTGAGACATATTAGCCGAGGTCAAAGTAGGTAGAGTAGTCTTGACTAAGTTTACATCCATCTAAGAAATGGTGACTCGGTGGACCTTTCAGTTGGATCTGAGTAAATTTTATCTTAAATTGGGTTCTCTTTAACAGTTTTTTACACTCCTTTTGGGAACTCTTATTCTTCGATTTCTTCTGACCTCTCCACCGATTTCCCCTCTTAGAGGTAAGGAAACCATACATGTATCAGTCTCTTTAGATCGTTCTCTGAAGTCATATAAAGTACTGTAGTGGTTTGTCGTTTCACTTGAAGTTTGTAGACAGTAAAGGTTTCTCGGTTTCGGTAGAATTCTGTCAAAGTTCAGTCCCAATCATGTAACAGAAAGGAAAAAGGTCCATAAAGGTTTGGACTTCCCTAATCAGTGACGTAGCTCACTTGTATACCTATACCTTGTTCCTTCCGGTTAGTAAAGAGGAAGATTTTTAGTTCGTCGCGTGGTCGTTAGTCATAAAGAGACTTTTTTCCTATGACCCTTTCTGAGGACTTATTTATAATTTTACTATTTATATGACATAGGTTGTAAGAAGAAATCCTTAGTTCCGAAGTAAAATACTTATTTCATTACGACCCTAAGGGATAATGGATTTTTACTGTTTTTTTCTTTTTCTTTTTCTCGGTACTCAGAACTGTCTGAACAATAAATGACCGACTTCTTTTTACAGAGGGGTCGACTCCCCTTCACCCTCTGTTTTAATGTCAACGTAAACGCAATGTAGTGTGAATGTGAACAAGATAAGCTGTCAGGGTGATCATAGCTATTTTAACAAACAGTACCTGTTCACAAGGAACCGAGAGTAAAGAGGAAATAAGGTGAGTGTAATCGGACCAAAAAAACACAAACCCTTTAAACGGGGAGAGGGTTAGAATAAACACAATAATGACACTTTTAATAAGATAAGAGTCGACATTCTCACCAGAAGAGCCCACCAAGTCACCATTTCTTTGGGGGACCTTACGTCCTTTGAGTTCAAACTAGGGACTCAACCCTTCTAGGACCTCCTCCTCTACCGTTTGGTGAGGTCATAAGAACACACTCTCTAGGATACCTGTCTCCTCGGACCTCCCGATATCACGTGTCCCAGAGTTTTTCAGTGTACTGACTCGTTGACTCGTTGTTGTTGTTTCCGAGATTCTTGTACGGTGTTAACTGACTTCGGTCAGTTGTATAGTGTAAGGAGACCAGTAAACTCATTGTCCCTTGCAAACACTAATATCTAAAGTCCTCGACATGGATTCGGTACAACGTCAATCTCTCTGGTCGAGAAAGGAGGTCGATTAACTATACCCTCTTACACCTCATACTCCACCGACATCAGGGAATCGATTGTGTCACCTTTCGGGAATGGACCCATTGTACCCCACACCTCTATCTCGACTGGGTCCTTTTATCTGTAACAAACTAGATCATACATCTTCAATTCCTTTTATCTGAGAACTGAGAACTCTTCTAATTTCGTCATTAGATGAAGAACAAACACCTACTTTATATAACTTTTACATACACCTACTTTATGCAGATTTGAGTAACTCTAAACTTCCCCCCCAAATAAACTTAAAACAGGGGTATTCAGATATATAATACGTTAAAAAAAAAAAAAAAAAAACAGTGTAAGTCAAGGATCAGCGAATAAGGAAGGAGTAATGTTTAATTGTATTAACGATTTACAAAGAGTTAAAACCTATATAAACAACTATAAATTTTAATAAGAAAAGAATCAGTATTATAGGTCGTTTACTTATAATTAGGAGTCTTTATTATGACTTATAGAAAACTTAAAGAAACGTTGGAATAAGGACTAGGAGTTCAGAGTAACGAAGTCTTTTTATCCTGTAAAAGATGAACGGAACTATAAACAAAACAAAACAAGAACTAGTTTATAATCCGACATCGAGTACCAAGAACTCCCTATTGAAAATTAAAGTACAGACTTACTTATTACGACATATCTCTAAAAAATAAAAATTTCTAATTAAAAATATATCTGATATAAAGTCACCTTTCTATAGTTGTTATGTCTTTGGGGGATGATCAAATTACTTAGGTATTTTTACCGTTATAAGAAAAAGAATCCGATCGCTCTACATTTATTGTCGTAAACTTTCTCGGACAAGAATCCAATAAATGTTCCTCAAAATATATAGTCCTTTGACTTTGAGTAAACCTGAACATTTGGTCTTACTGGATATGTATGATTGTAGTAATCGGATCTTTTATCATATCACTCAATAAAGGGACAGTCTCGGGTACTTGATCTCTTTCTACTCCACGTCTTTTCAGACTAATCCTCCAATGATCTCTTTTTATGAACACTTTACCGGAAACATATTTTGTTCTATCGATGAACTCATCTTTCAAATTTTTATATGACAAAGTTAAAAGTTAGGAACTTTATAAAGTTTTAAATCTATACTTATATTTAGAATGATTTAATTTACAATCCCTTGAGAAACTAGAGGGAAAAACTTTAGTCTAAATGGTTAAAAACCGATGTTATTAACGGGTCCAAGTACTAATTTCTTATCCTGCCACCTTCCGTCTTAAAATCGACCGAACTATAAACCCTTCACTATTTACTAGGATAGCCATGACTATAATAATACTGAGAATCCTGGTGATCTATAACCTGAGAAAGACTGTTCTCTGTGAGAAGGACGTTAATTAAACACTAGATACTTATGTGGACCTAATATGTCAACTACGACATGTAGTCTTAGAAAGTTAGTTGACAGTGTAAGTTACTATTAGTATTTTCATTTATCTAGAATAGTTTATTAACCGATTTTGTAAAAATAATTAGTTCAGTATGAAGGGTAAAGAAGATAATATCTTATTTTGTGACCATGACTCTTTTGTCAATTTAATAATTTTCATTTAATTTAAATTACACGAATTACAAATAGGTGTATCATCGTACACTGTCTTAAAGGAAGAAAGAATTCTTGTTTGTTATAAGTATGGATTTTGGTGACTTGACATGTGAATTTTACCATTTATAATTTAAGATACACTACATAAAATAGTATTATTTTTGAGTTTTTTATTGATTCATATTTTTTATTCTTTCATGAATTATCATTTTACCGTTTTGGATATTTATCTTTAATGAAAAAGTATTTCTTTTATGTATTTTCTATTTACGTAGTAGTTTATAATTTTGAGTATCTATTGTTATAAAAGAATTTCTTCACGATACCACTATGTTCTATTATATACGTTCGGGACTTTTGTTACAGAACGGATAATTTTGACAAGTAGTTCCAACCTATCATAATAATGTTTATCCAAAATTTTGACCTTATCCCTAACTTCCTCTCACCTTTTTATGTATATATGTATTTCTTTCTCGTGTAGTATGAGTTCATTCATTTCTAACTTTTTAAGTACCACGAGTCACATCTTTTCATAGTAGGATTTGTAATGACCTTTCTACGATTAGATATATTAGAATCTTTGACTAAACTATTACACAAGAGTTTTGGATTCCTTAAGAAATAGGAAATGGGTCATTAAAGTAACGTTTCTAAGTCAAGTTTTCTTTATTACTATTCAACTTTTTTTATAAGTAACGATAATATAAAAAGTTTTAAATTTTTTGTTTTAATATAAGGTACCTCTTATTCTGAGAAAGAAAAATAAAGGTATGTAAATAGTGTCAGATCGACAGACAGGTTTTTTTTTTTACGAATTCAATTACTACAACCAATGAATCACATAAATTATGATATAAGGAATTATACAGTTTTGTTGACTAATTATAAAGTAACTCATATTAAGTTTTATTTCATTACTCATTTACTTTATGTTATTGACAATTTACACCCACTGTCTTGATACCTTCTAAATGAAAGATTTACCAATACAGAAATTGTAAAATTGTTCCTTGTACTTAATCTGTGAAACGATGATTTTTCTGTTTATTAATGTACTTTCATGTACCCTATAAAGATTAATTAATTAATCGGAGAATGTTTGAAGTTTCGAATTTTTGAATCCCGATAATCTCTTAACAGAATAAAATTAGGTTAATAAATTACTTTAAAACTAAGATTTAAACTAATAAATTTCCGATTCATGATATGACACGTTAAAGATTTCCCTTTAAAAAAATTTTTGAGGTACTGAGTGACTAAAACAAAGAAGGAATATTTCAGTAGTAGAAAAAGTGGAATATAACGACCAAAGATATCTTATCAACTTGTATAAATATATGTAAGTTAATTATAAATAACTTATAGAAACATGACCTTCGAAGATTTCCATTTCTACTACTTAATTCTGGAGTCAACTGAGTTCTTTTAAGCATTTATTTAACTATTTATACAACCTTCACAAAATTATATCTTTATTTCATGAAACCCTTAGGTCTCATCAATAATGAATTAGGTGNTATAGAAACATGACCTTCGAAGATTTCCATTTCTACTACTTAATTCTGGAGTCAACTGAGTTCTTTTAAGTATTTATTTAACTATTTATACAACCTTCACAATATTATATCTTTATTTCATGAAACCCTTAGGTCTCATCAATAATGAATTAGGTGTAACTCACTCTCCCCAAAATTCTAAAATTCTCTTGGACCATATTATACTCCGTACACAATTTTATAAAGGACTTGTAAAATTCTTTTAATTCAAATGCCTTATTAGGTCTTTCTCCGTTTATGTACTTTAATATATGTAAAATCGTATTATACATATAATTAATATATACGTGTATGTGTATATCCTGTTACTTTATGTTACAATAAAGACTACTTATGACCCCGGTAACACTGATTTTGTATTTGGTACGGAAACCTTTTTGACTATCTGTCTACACTATCTACCTGAATCTTGTTCATCAACATTTTATCTTTTATAAAAAAACGTGTGATACGAAACTTCAGATCTATAATAGGAGTATGTTTGTAATGAGTCGTTAAGTCGTATACTAAACTAACTTCTTCTTAATCTTTTAAAATAACTACCACTTTTTAACCTCTGACTACACCACTATTCTTCATTGATCTTTATGACATGTCTTTAGTAAATTCTCTATGGATACTATCGATTTTATTTTTGTATATAGGACTTGGTTCAAAACAATCGTCCTTGTGTTACTTTTTCCAGAGAGAGTCCATATATCCCGACTAAGAGACTGAAATACATCCACAATTCCCTCTATGTTTTTTATCCTTACCAAACCTACCACAGACTTGGATAGTGTCCGTTAACTCACCTACTAATGTAGAAGTTAAGTCTTTACTTTATAATCTAAAGTGACTCCATAATATTACTTCTTGTTAACATGTTTTTATTTACTTTTACGACTAGGTCTATCCGAACGTCGTTATAAACTCTGGTAAACGGTTCTAGTACCCTGACCCTGTCTTTACTTCTGTAGTCACCTCCTTTTACCCAAAAAATAAATCAAGGTCCAAAAAACAAACAAACAAACAATATTCCATATCTTACAAATGAAGAATTTTATAATCTTATGAATATCCCGGTTTTCTTCACATCAATTTGTTCTTTACTGATCGAATCACCTTTAATTATCTGATTTTACATGGTTATCCTTTGTTAAACTTATATATAAAAGTTATACTTACTTTATAAATTTACTTTCTATGTATATGTCTTAAGTCGGAAGTAAAAAGATTAATGAATATTATAGAATTTGATACATCACCTCAACGGTTATCTAACCGATTTTAATATAAATACTTGTCGATAACACAGATTAATCGTTTATTAATATAATTTTACTAAGATTTTGAAAAAATTTACAAACTTTTTATAAAAGATAATACTAAGTTTATAGAGGGAGTGGGTGTTTCTAAGAGTCAAATGAAACGTTTGGAAAAGAATTATACATTTTCCTTCATTGTTGGAAAGTTGAGAATAGTTTTAATCACTTTTAGTTTAAATGTCAAGTTTACATACTACACAGTAAGATCATAGTCGTATTAATGATTATTTTACGTCTATTTTCCTCTTGAATGTCAGTCTGAACATATAAGTCCCTTTTGAAGACATACCTTATGTAAAACTAGTCCAAAAATTCCTCTAAAGTCTGGACGGTTCCAGACTCCCTCCTACGCTTTTACTTTCTTTACTTTATTACTTTTCTTACTTTCTTTAGTTTATTAGTATTTCAAAACTCGTAGAGTATGGGGAGAACTGAGATAATGTTGTCAACTCCGTTTACAGTGTGGGGAACGAAATTCTAAAGAACCTTAGGTACGAGTTTTTACTCTGTCATAAATAAATGAAATTAAAGTCGCTCATACTAACCAAAGGGATTTCTATCTACATTTTATGACTCTTTATAATCTGAGCGGTCCATTTCTAACTTTTTTTACTTCACTCTTTTACCGGCAAGACACGTGTAGATGATACACGGTCCATGGTTCGTCCACGAAACACATATAATACCATAAATGAGGAAATTCGTTGAACCGTTCAAACGTACCTAAGTGACGTGTCTTCTGTGACTTCAAATTTCCAATTCATGGGATGTGTTTTACTGGGTCTTATCATTTTTACCTTAGAGATATACCCAAACGAAAGATTTTACACAACAAAAAGTGATGAATGACGTTTATGATGTAAAATGTACAATGAAAACAAACGAATTAAAGTTATAGAGAAAAATGTACCTTTTTCTAATTGACAATCGACATATAACTATAGTGACTACACATCACTAAATACCATATGATATGTATATAAAAAAAAAAGAAACGCTGGGGTACCTGACATGGGATAGTCCGAGGAGACAGCGCTGAAGTGAAAGTGAAAAGTGAAAGAAAGTATGTATACAAAATAAATAAATAAATGTACATATCACTAATATACACATATCACTAAATATCACTACACATCACTAAATACCATATGATCACTAAATATCGTATAATATGTACAAAATCAAAAAATTAAATATACATATCATATGGTATAAATATCATATGATTTGTAGTCAAGTCAAGTCAGCGAGTCAGCACAGGATGAGAAACGCTGGGGTACTTAGCGTCGTACGGTCCGAAGGGACAGGTAGTGGTTGAGGGCCTCAAGTGAGTCTGTTAGAAAGACCCCCTAAGATAAATTTTAATGTTCTTAGAAATCGAGTGTCTTAAGAATCCTGTCTTACCAGCAATTATCCCTCTTTGATCTATGTAATAATTGTTCTTAGTAATAGTAGGTAGAGGGTGTAAAATCAAGTGTATAGAACTTTATAAGAGGTGGGGGTTAATGAAGTGTTAATAAGTAATCGAAACTGTTGTAGTTTCTTTATTTCCTAACTGGGTCTAGACGTTGAATCTTGACCCAGGGGACTAGTCAATCCCTTCCAGTTTCCCCGATTACGTAAGTCCTTTGTATCCTTTCCCGTATAACTTCCCCTATATAAATTAAGAGTCTCGGTTTATTAGTAATCGTCACTACTACCTATTTCAATTTATACGTTATTGATGTGTCAGTCATGATGTAAATAAGTCTAAGTATTCACTTTTATTCCTCACTATTAGTCCGAGACTCCACCAACCAATGAACTTATTTCCTATTTATAGATTCGAATATTTGAGACTGTCATTAGTACTTTAGTATATGACGGAAAGATGATATGTTAAGACTAAAATCATAAAATTGTAATAAATAACCCTCGAGTACACTTCGTTTACATCTATTTTATAAAGTGGATCCTTAATATATATGAAACTAAGTTGTTTATAAGAAACACAAGTAAGATATGTGTACACTTCAAAGTTTATTGCGAACATTAAATCTGTTAAGATAGATAACGCACGTTTAGATCAAAATTATAAAGAATAGTGTTACATGATTAAGTTGTAGGGATTCAGATATATTATACGACTAGAAAATTTTGATACAGTAGTGATAACGTTAAATTTCAACAAAGATTTGATGTTAATTTTAATCGTAACGCCATTTAAGAGAAACTTCGAGACATTTTCTGTCGTAAAAAAAAACGAGTAAAAGTTATAGTTTTTAATTTATAAACAACTATATAATAAGTTACTGTGTGAAGATTTATTTAACCTAAAGTCCGACGGTAACGTATCATTTTATCGTTGTTTGCGTGAAAGAAGATAAAGTTTTTATATATGGGTAAAGTGTATTTTCTGTTTTTTCCTTTTTATACATAGGATAACATATTACGTCAATAGAGATCAAACTTAATATATTTACCGGTTATTTGGAAAGGGAAGTCTGTTACGTATTTATAAATTATTGTATTTCCACCAGTTATTAAATTTAAGTTACTCTAAACATGTAACTAAAAGGTCCATTTTACGATAATTCGGTTTCCTAAAGGGTGTCCAAGTCAAAAGAGATACTGGGATACACAATATGTAATTCTATAATATAAATGTTACTATTGGTTCCTTCGTCAGAACGAGTCGTTCACTTCGTCTAATTGACGTATAATATCTAATAAAGATCACGTTGTAACTACCCATGTATGAATGACGATGGACTCCAGTTTAGGACGGAATCCGTTTTTAGTACTTTGTTCGGGTCCACTAGTCATAAGGAGAGGGTACGAGGACTGGAGGAGTTACTGGGGACAAAAGTCAGGGAGATCCACCCTATCGAGAAGGACCGATGTGAAGTCCACACGTCACCGATTAGTCTCCTTGGAAGAATCCTGTTACAAAGTACGAAGTACGAATGACGAAAGGGGACACAGTTTTATGTGACACAATCTATAACCAACAGTCGACCTTATGTTCAGCTATTGATCTATGTTTATTTCGGTACTTTACCATGTTTTACTAACCTAACGGAGGACACTTCCATAAAGACCAGGTCGACTTTTCTGAAGAATCTTATGTTCTTTACTGAAAATTCGTCACTTTATAGTTCACTGCCCGACTTTTATAAAAGTCTTTTCACTCAGAAAAGGATACGGAGATTTAGTATTTTTAGATACGCGGTCAGGTAAGTTTTAATAGAGTTAATATAAGAGGTTCCAAAACATAATACAAATTAGGGATCACCAGAATTGTCACTTTGTTACTCTGATATTTTACTCTAAGTCTTTAAAATAGTAGTTTATACATAAATACTCACTCACTGTCACCGAGTCAACACAGGATGAGACACTGGGATACCTGATATCGGACGGTCCGAGGAAACAGGTACCTTAAGAGGTCCGTTGTTATGACTTCATCCAACGGTAAAGGATAAATATATGAAAGTATGTAGGAATTTTAGAATAAAGGTTTCATCCTTATTCTATCTTAAGGGTCAACGACTAATAAAAAATTTCAAAAAAGTCGAAATAATTCTATATTGACGTATGTTATAACATAATCGTATCATATATGTTGTCATACTAAACTATATATATCACTTTAATAATGTTGTTATTTAAATCAATTTCAGAAAACGAGTATATCAATGTTATAAAAAATACAGCTTTTTAAAATTCTAGATGAAGGAATCGTTGAAAGTTTATAAGTTATGTCACGACAATTGATATCAATAGTATAACACGTAATATAGAGACCTTAAATAAATTAAAAATTTAACCTGTAACCAATGAAAATTAGTAAAAAAATTCCGTAACCGTAATTATTTACTTATTATGTTCCCTGGGTGTGACCAAAATATTTGATTTAATATTATATTACCTTGAACTTTAAATATAAAGAATCTTCGATATAAAATTCTACAATAAAATATAATAAACTGTTATATAAGAAAAATAAATTAAAAATTAAATTGAAGATCATTTAAGGAATAAATTAAAGATCATTTTATTCAACACTCACTGTAAACTCTTTATATTAAATATTCCCATTTACAATAATATTTAAGAAATGATAGAAGGATATGGACTACAATCCCTTAACGTACGAATTCAAAGAGTATTATTAGTATTAATATAGGGTGCAAAGAATAATAAGTACTATTTCATCCATTTTAACTCTGGTTTGATCTAAAAAAAAAGTTAGTTATTTTACCCTCAAAAACAACGGAAATCCTTTTGTCTGGTTATTTATATATCTAAAATATGTGGTAATTAAACTTTTAATCTTTACCAACGTAATTTATCTGGGAAACATATTAGGACCAGAATTTTGAATCATTCATTCCACAATTTATAAAGGTGAAACGACGACTCTGTCATGTGATAAGGTATCATATATGGGAGTTAGAAGCGAACAGTTCTATTCCTATTAGTTAGAGTTAAGGGGTATTTCACATTAAAGGTAATCTCTGTTCGTTATTTGTGATGGTTAGAGAACCTTCGTAACCTGAAGATGTTTTATTAGGGGAAATTTTTTCTGTTCCCCTTTTTATGAAATAAAATGGTAACTCTAGCCCATACACCTTCGTCTTTTCAGTTAAGTAGAAGAATAGAAGGACTCTATGGATATTAATTACAAAGAAATCCAAAAAAAAAAAAAAAAAAAAATTCCGATTTCATCTTAAGTCACTTTGACTTGCAACGTTTCCTTCCCTTGTTGTCGTAAATGTTTCTGTATAATTTTGACGTAAGGTATATTAGACCGTACATAAGATTGTAGGGTTTGTTCTCACTGACAGTTATTTGAGTTTTAGACCAGTAATTATAAAAGAAAACACTTTATGAGACACACTTATTTTCAATACCGGAGGTAGAAGGCCTTCGAATACAAAATGATCTCGTATCTTTTACGTTAAGTTCCGTTATATAAAAAGAAAAAAAGGTTTTGTAGGTTGTTCCTCCTACATAAATGTTGTTTTTTAAGTTAACGACGATTTTATCTGTCTAACTGTATGTACTTACAAGTGACACCTATAACGACTACTGAAAAGATCTTGAATTTAGAACTATAGTACAGGAACAAAGTCAGAAAGTCTCCAAGACGTAACGAAAGTCATATTTTCAGTTTGCTAGTATTTTATTAGTATTGAAATTACAAGTAAATTAAACTTGTGTTAAGATTAAAGTCACAGGAGAAAAGGAAATGAGATATAGACATCTATATACTGAGAGGGAATGACGAGAGAGAGGAGAAGGGTCGTCACACCTTTCAATAAATAATTGACCGTATATAGAACGTCTTAAGTAAAATTACGGAGGAGGGGGATGTTTCACGAGACGAGAAGGAATTCGGAGTGGGTCCTGACTAAACAGAAAAGGTTTTAAGGAGGTGATATATAAAAGACCCAAAGGGACCCTTGAGTCTATTATTTCTTAAGAAGACGTTGTAACACGGTAAATCATAACATCATTGAAAAACAATCGTTAGAAAAGAACTTGGACACGGAGAACCCTCACACCTCAAAATTGGTGAGAAGACGGTCACTTCTGGTAAGTAGTATTAAATTTAACATCTTAACAGAATTTTTGAATTTTTAAGAAGGTAGAAGACTTCAAGATGATCAAATCCTAAAGACTCTATAAAGTCATTCCATTCTTAAGATGTATAGATGTTCTTACGAGATTAATTTTTTATTGAATCCTTTATTTTTCTCATTTTTTGTTTTTAATAAACAGAATAAAGGTGTCAGACTTTACGTGTTGACCAAATAAAGGATGTAATTTTACTCGTGAAGGATGAAACAAGTTCTCCCCTCGTTTGTAAAGAATGTATGAGGACGGTTTGAAAGTCCTTCTTTCGTGAATTATAGTACTGTATACTAGAAACCGAAAAGGAAACCCCTTCGAATAAGAGTCTCCTGTTTTTTTTTGAACAGAATTTCTATTGAAATACATAATCTGGACTATAAAGTAGTTTCTCAGTGTTTCGAATCTTCTACTCTTTTTTTTACTTCTAGAAGAAAACATCTGTAAGAAGTAATAAACACGTTTCATCAAACTCACATAAAACCATTAGTAATTTCCAGTTGTTCCGAAAAGGTTCCGTCAAGTAAATATAGAATGGTTTAATAAACCACGTAAAGAGAGAAGATATATTAGTTCATTAATGATTATAGAGACTAAGGGTATCGTTATTCATTTTACAACAGATCCCCTTAATCAATTTAGTTGAATCGTTGACTAGAAATGTAGTAACTGATAAAACGAATACCCAAAAGGACTACCAAGTCCGTCATTTCTGGACTTAAAAGTAAAAAGTCAAAGACTCAGAAAGGGAGTGAGGTAAGGAGGGAAATAAGTGGTTAACCTACTTTAAAAAAAGTTATATTAAGTGTACAGTCACACATTAAATAAGGAGTATTATTATAAAGTAACAAGTTTAAGTTTTAAATGGTGTCATTAAGACTGTAACTGGGGTCCGTACCGAAGATGAACGTTAGGATTTTAGAATGTAACTCCTTTTATACTATAAAAGATTCCTTTCGTACGATCATACATAATTTATAGAAATTTAGTCCGAAATAGTAGAAGTAATGACAGTAGAAATTGTAGTAGTAGTTAGCTCGTTGTAACAAAGTTGTGGAGAGTACCAAGTTCGAGACACCATGAAGTGTTCTCTATATTTACGATGAAATAAATTAAGTGTTTTGTTAAGATTTTTTGTTCATTATACTGAACTTTAGAAGATTTCCTGTTTTACTCATCGTTTGTTTAATTGATTAGATTAATTAATTAGTAGTCTAATTCACTACCCAATTATAAACCTATACGGAAGTATACAGAAGTTTTAAGTCTAAAGGGTGGTAAGGTAAGACTTTGTTCTGTAAACCTTACAGGAAAATTGTTGTTCCTTAATGACATATCGAGTCCCTTGAAGTGAGTTATAGAATATTATTGGATATTACCTTTTATTAAACTTTTTATTATATACACACGCACACACATATTGACTTAGTGAAACGACATGTGGATTCTGATTATGTTGTAACGTTTAATTTTTTCTTTTTCATGTTCGATTCTTAAAAATTTTATAAAAATTTTACAAAAGGAGTAAATATAGATAATTGACTTTGTATGAAGATGGGTACCGATTAAATATTGGGTGTATGTGGTACTATGAACTTCTTCTTTTTCTTTTCTTGAAAAGGAAAGAGACTAAGGGTATCGTTATAGTAGGTAGTCAAGTCAAGTCAGCGAGTCAGCACAGACTGAGACGTTGGGGTACTTAACGTCGTGCGGTCCGGAGGGACAGGTTGTGGTTGAGGGTCTCAAGTGAGTCTGAGTGAAGGTAGTTCAAACACTACGGTAGGTCGGTAGAGTAGGAGACAGCAGGGGAAAAGGAGGACGGGGGTTAGGGAGGGTCGTTGTCTCAGAAAAGGTTACTCATTTGAGAAGCGTACTCCACCGGTTTCATGACCTCAAAGTCGAAATCGTAGTAAGGAAGGTTTCTTTAGGATCCCGACTAGAGGAAATCTTACCTGACCAACTTAGAGGAACGTCAGGTTCCTTGAGAGTTCTCAGAAGAGGTTGTGGTGTCAAGTTTTCGTAGTCAATAAGCCACGAGTCGGAAGAAGTGTCAGGTTGAAAGTGTAGGTATGTACTGGTGTCCTTTTTGGTATCGGAACTGATCTGCCTGGAATCAGCCGTTTCATTACAGAGACGAAAACTTATACGATAGATCCAACCAGTATTGAAAAGAAAGTTCTAGTAGGTATGTATACAAAATTTTAAACTATTTATAGTTGAGGGTTACAAAAGATCATAGGATTTACTGAGTCATTCTGATCTGGTAGTCTTCTACATTTACACTGGGTCGTCCTTTAATGGATAACAATCATTCATTTGAGAACTCACGATCATACTGGAAAGAGATATCTTCTTCTGTCGTCATTGAGACCCGGGGAAACTAGAAAGAGTCGACAGGACACACAAATATTGAGGGAAACCACTTTAGTGACATCTCTTCAACTTATCGTGAGTCAAGTCAAGTCAGCGAGTCAGCACAGGCTGAGAAACGCTGAGGTACTTAGCGTCGTACGGTCCGGAGGGACAGATAGTGGTAGAGGACCTCAAGTGAGTCTGAGTGCAGGTAGCTCAGGCACTACGATAGGTCGGTAGAGTAGGAGCCAGCAGGGGAAGAAGAGGACGGGGGATAGAGAGGGTCGTAGTCTCAGAAAAGGTTACTCAGTTTAGAAACGTACTCCACCGGTTTCATGACCTCGAAGTCGAAATCGTAGTAAGGAAGGTTTCTTTAGGGTCCCAACTAGAGGAAGTCTTACCTGACCAACCTACAGGAACGTCAGGTTCTCTGAGAGTTCTCAGAAGAGGTTGTGGTGTCAAGTTTGCGTAGTTAAGAAGCCGGGAGTCGAAAGAAGCGTCAGGTTGGGAGTGTAGGTATGTACTGGTGTCACCTTTCGACGTTTATCGATAAATCAACATACAAAGACAAGAACGGATCGAGTCCGTATCTATTGACTGATCTAAAATTTATAACGTCTCGTACCTGGTCTATCAAAAGTAGAATGAAAAGAAGGAAGAAAGAAGGAAGGAAGAGAGAAGGACTAAAGATTGAAAGAAAAGAGACATAAAGAAGTTGAATAAAGAATTACATAAAGAAATAGATCGGATAGACAGGAGGGGAAATCAGTTCAAGTTATGTATGTAATTCTGTTTTAGATCGTGTCCAAATAAATTGCCTAATTAAGTTAAGTTGGATTTATCTTTATCTCAACTCGATTTCAAATATAAAACAGGTAGAATGTTACTTGGTAAAACTATACACAATAGTTATTTGGTCCCGTACGGACCACCGAGCCGTTATTTCTTATACGGACTGTTACGTCTTCTATTCTTAAGTTAGGGACCTAGTCCTTCTAGGGGACCTTTTCCTTTACCATTGGGTGAGGTAATAAGACGGACCCTTTAAGGTACCTGTCTCCTCTGACCGTCCGATGTTAGATACCCCAACGGTTCTCAACCTATGTTGAATCATTGACTTGTTGTTGTTGTTTACTTGGTTTAAACAAAAGTTTACTTCACAGGTTTAAATTGTGTAAGTATTGGAATTTAGGACTGAACGTGTAACAGACTGTGTATCGTACCCGATTTTCAATAAATAATTTTCACCTCTTTATTTACTTCTTTATTTATAAAAACTGGAGCGAGTAACTTGTTACATGAATCAAAAGTGACATGTACGTTGTATATATTCGTGTTTTGACCAAAACTTTCATTTTTAGATCAGACATAATGATAATTAATAACATAATTATAACTATAATTATAAAACAAAGTCACTAACGACTCGGTCTTTTCCCTTGTACTTGTATAAATGGATTTTTTCTCTTCTACTCCTTCTTTAGTGACTTCGTATTGTCTTTTATTCGTTTTATACTTTCTTTGGTATTCGTAAACTCGTTAATTTAAATTTTATCTATTCATAATCCTCACCCAGATGGTAAACTCTATAAAGATAAAACTGACATTGACTAATTTATAAAAAATCATCCTCTCATTGTATATCATCTATTAAAGACATTATTTTTCAAGAGATTTATTTTTGTTCTTCTCACCTTTTCCCTTTTCTGACTTTTGTTACAATAGTGAGTCATTAAATTCCCTTAAGTAGGTGACTACTACTACTCTAAGACTGTGTCTGGACTGATATATATTACTTTCTATACTCACTTGGGTGTCGATCAAACTCTCGTAACAGTCTAAATTAAACAAAAACGACTAAAAAAGGGATAAAAAGGAAAAACAACAGAAGTGGTTATGTTCTTGGAAACAAAGGTATATCAACGTAACGTTCTTTCTATATAATAAAGAGTATCGTGTATATGTCTGTTTTGAACGACAACGAGTCAGCGATTCAGGACAGGTGAGCAACACTGGGGTACGTGACATCATATGGTCCAAAGGGACAGGGAGTGTGAAGGGACCTCAAACAAGTTTGAGTACAGGTAACTCAGCTACTACGGTAGGTTGGTAGAGTAGGAGACAGTAGGGGAAGAGAAAGACGGGAGTTAGGAAGGGTTGTAGTCCCAGAAAAGGTTACTTAACTGAGAAGAGTAGTCCACTGGATTATTAACCTTGGAGTCGAGGTCGTGTTAGGAAGGTTACTTATAGGTCCCAACTACAAGAAATCCTAACTGACCAAACTAGAGGAACGACCGGTTTCCTGAGAGTTATCAGAAGAGGTCGTGGTACCAAGTTTTCACAGTTAAGAAACCACGAGTCGGAAGGAATACCAGGTTGAGAGTATAGGTATGTACTGATGACCTTTTTGGTATCGAAACTGATATACCTGGAAACAGTCGTTTCACATAGAGACGAAAAAATTATATGACAGATCCAAACAGTATCTAAAAGAATCTTCTTTGTTCACAGAAAATTAAAGTACTGACGTCAGTGGTAAGTGTCACTAAACCTCGTGTTCTTTTATTTCAGACAGAGAGAAGGTGAAAAAGGTAGGTAAAAGGTACTTTACTACCCTGGTCTACGGTATTAGACAAAAAACCCAAAAAAAAAATTATAACTCTAAATTCGGTTGAAAAAGGTGAGAGGAGAAAGTGGAAGTAGTCCTCCAAGAAATCAAGGAGAAATGAAAGACGGTAATCTCACCATATTAGACATGAATGTAAACTAAAAAGAAAGTAGTTAATAAATCTCTTATTCTGTAAAATACATTGATATAACCCGAGGGGACCACCGAGTCTACCATTCCTCAGACGGGCGTTACGTCCTCTGGAGGAAAGTTAGGGACCTAGACCTTCTAGGGGACTTCTTCCCTTACTGTTGGGTAAGATTATAAGAACGGACCTCTTAAGGTAACCGTATTCGTGAACAACCCAATGCCAGTAATGTATTTACGTATGGTAACACAATTCTCACACCTTTACAAATTCTTTCTACTTTAGTCATAAGAAATAGATATAAAGTTAATTGATATCGGGTAAATTGAAGTGTAAGGTCCTCCCGACCGAGATACACTCACTAGTCTGGTGACACCAATAACCTCAGTAAGTCTAGAGAAAACATATCAGGCCACATAAGAACGGTGGAGAAGAATTATAGAAGACGAAGACAATCCAGGGATGGTAAAGACAGGAAATAACGTGGGTAGAAACGTACTTTATAAGGGAAGTCAAGTCAAGTCAAGTCAAGTAAAGTCAGTACAGGTTGAGTCAGCACAGGCTGAGAAACGTTGGGGTTCTTAGCGTCGTGCGGTCCGGAGGGACAAGTAGTGGTAGAGGGTCTCAAGTGAGTCTGAGTGTAGGTAGGTCAGGCACTACGGTAGGTCGGTAGAGTAGGAACCAGCAGGGGAAGAGGAGGACGGGGGTTAGGGAGGGTTGTAGTCTCAGAAAAGGTTACTCAGTTGAGAAACGTACTCCACCGGCTTCATGACCTCAAAGTCGAAATCGTAGTAAAGAAGGTTTCTTTAGGGTCCCGACTAGAGGAAGTCTTACCTGACCAACCTAGAGGAACGTCAGGTTCCCTGAGAGTTCTCAGAAGAGGTTGTGGTGTCAAGTTTTCGTAGTCAAGGAGCCGCGAGTCGGAAGAAGTGTCAGGTTGAGAGTGTAGGTATGTACTGGTGTCCTTTTTGGTATCGGAACTGATCTGCCTGGAATCAGCCGTTTCATTACAGAGACGAAAACTTATATGATAGATCTAACCAGTATTGAAAAGAAGGTTCCTCATTCGCAGAAAATTAAAGTACCGACGTCAGTGGTAGACGTCACTAAAACCTCGGATTTTTTTTGTTTCAGACTGTAACAAAGGTGACAAAGGGGTAGATAAAGGGTACTTCACTACATAGAGATTATATGAACTTCTCTAGAGATCAGAAAGGTTAAGATAACAAAAGGAGATAAAGAAAAAAAACAATAAAAAATTAAAAAAAAAATGGTAAGGAATGAAAAAATTTAAAAAAATTAAAATGAAATAAAATGAAATGTTATGATACAACCAAAAAGGTACGTAGTTCTACTTAGGTGGTTCCCACATGTACTTAAGGGTTAGGACTTGAGGGGAGGGTGGAGGGAGGGGTATGGTAGAGAGACCCAGTAGGGTCACGTAGTCGGGGTTCGTAGGACATAGGACGTAGCTTGGATCTGACCATTAAGTAAAGAATGAACTATAATATGTACAAAGTTACGGTAAGAGGGTTTGGTAGGGTGGGAGAGGGAGAGGGTGTCTTAAGTTTTTAGACAAGATATGTAGACACAGAGAAAACGACAGAGTGTATGTCCCAATAACAATGGTAGAAAGATTTAAGGTATATATACACAATCACATGGCATAACCACAAAAAGAAAGACCGAATGAAGTGAGACATATTAGTCGAGGTCAAAGTAGGTGGAGTAATCTTGACTAAGGTTACATAAGAAAAATTACCAACTCATTATGAGGTAACACATATAAATGGTGTCGAAAGAATAGGTAAATAGACGACTACCTGTAGATCCAACGAAAGTACACGACCGATAATATTTGTCACGACACTACTTGAAACTCCATGTGTACAGAGAAAGTTAAGACCAAAGGAGTCCCACATACGGGTCGTCACCCTAACGACCCAGTATTCCGTCAAGATAAAGGTCAAAAATTTCCTTAGAGGTGCGACAAGAGGTATCACTGACATGATCAAACGTTGTCACATTCTCCCAAGGCAAAAGAGGTGAGGGAGAGGTCATAAATAACGAACATCTTAAAAGCTAGTGTCGGTAAGACTAACCACACTTCACCATGGAGTAACGCCAGAACTAAACGTAAAGAGACTACAACTCGTAGAAAGGTACACAAACAATCGGTAGACATACAGAAGAAACCTCTTTACAGATAAATCAAAAAACCGGGTAAAAAACTAACCCAGCAAATAACAAGACCTTAACTCGACGTATTCAACGAACATATAAAAACTCTAATCAACAAACAGTCAACGAAGTAAACGATAATAAAAGAGGGTAAGACTTTCGACATAAAAGTGGAACGAATATCAAAGGAAACAACACGTCTTCGAAAATTCAAATTAATCTAGGGTAAACAAATAAAAACGAAAATAAAGGTCATAAGACCCTCCACCCAGTATCTCCTAGGTCGACACTAAATACAGTCTCTCAAAAAACGGATACAAGACGAGATCCTTAAAATATCAAAGACCAGAATGCAAATCTAGAAATTAGGTAAAACTCAAATAAAAACACATACCACAATCTTTCACAAGATCAAAGTAAGAAAATGTTCACCAACTGGTCAAAAGGGTCGTGGTGAACAATTTCTCTAACAGAAATTAGGTAACATATAAGAACGGAGGAAACAGCTTCTATTCCACAGGTATCCACACACCTAAATAGAGACCCGAAAGATAAAACAAGGTAACTAGATATAAAGACAGAAACACGGTCATGGTATGACAGAACTGCTGACCGAAACATCATCTCGGACTTCAGTCCGTCCAACTAAGGAGGTCAAGGTAAGAAGAAAGAGTTCTAACGAAACCGATAAGCTATAAAAAACATAAAGGTATGTTTAACACTCTAATAAACAAGATCGAGACACTTTTTATGGCGACCATCGAACTATCCCTAACGTAACTTAGACATCTAACGAAACCCATTATATGAGTAAAAGTGATATAAAGAAGAATAACCCCGACCAAAACTAGTGACGGAGAACATGTTACAATACTTGGAGGTAGGTGTCAAGAAGTCCATGAGATAGACAGTCTAGATTAGGGAACTTAGATAAACATTTAAAGTGACAAATTAGCATTCCCTAAACTAAATCCAGTATGGACTTATCGGATCATCAAAAGGGGTGAAAGAAGTTAAATTCAGACTTAAAATGTTATTCCTCAAGTACTAGACTAGAACAAAAACGACTGACATCTCTCAAGAGGTAAAACCGACGTTTCTTATATTAGTTAAACTAAAGTCATAACTAGTAGACCACTACAGGCACACATCTCAAAAGAAAATACAACAACCTCCTCATACAAACGATATTGGTCATGTAAGAGAACCGTTTCGAGACAATCGAAAACGGAACGAAGTCAAACATAAGATTCCGGTTTACACGAACAATAACGTCCATAGAAAACTGAAGGATTTAAACGTAAGGTCAGGGGAAAAAACCACAGGATCTTTTATCACTTCTTTAATGTCGCCTCTATAAAGATTAGGATTTTCACTACGACAATTTCACGACGTGTGTCATACGGTTGTTTAAACTTTTAGAGTCGTCACCGGTGTCCTGACCTTTTCTAGTCAAAAGTAAGGTTAATCTTTATTCCCGTTACGGTTTCTTACAAGTTTGATGACTTTTTAATATGGGTAGAGTGTGTGATCGTTTCATTAAGGGGTTTAAGAGGTTCGATCCGAAATTGTCATGTACTTGGTTCTTGAAAGTCTACAAGTTCGACGTAAATCTTTTCCGTCTCCTCTGTCTCTAGTTTAACGTTTGTAGTTAATCTAGTATCTTTTTCGTTCTCTTAATGTCTTTTCGTAGATGAAGACGAAATAACTGATACGATTTCGGAAACTGACACACCTAGTGTTATTTGACAGCTTTTAAGACTTTCTGTACCTTTATGGTCTGGTAGTATGGACGGGGGTCTCTTTGGACATACGTCCAGTTCTACGTTATCGATCTTGGTCTGTACCTTTTTGTCTGACCAAGGTTTAACCCTTTCGTCATGTAGTTCTGACAGTGGGGCGATTAATTTAAATATACGTCTTATGTAGTATACTTTACAACCCAACCTACTTCTTGTACGACCTTAGTTCTAACGACCCTCTTTATAACTATTGGAGTCTATACGTCTACTGTGGTGGGAATTCCGTCTTTCGTTTCTCCTTGATTTCTGGAGAACTGCTTACACTTTCTTCCGTCACTTTTTCGACCGAATTTTAGTTGTAAGTTTTTTACTTCGAGTACCGTAGACCAGGTTAGTGAAATACCATTTATCTACCCCTTTGTTACCTCTCTCACTGTTTGAAATATAAAAACCCGAGGGTTTAATGAAGTCTATTACTGACGTAAGTACTATAATTTTCTGTGAACGAGGAACCTTCCTTTCGATACCGGTTGGATCTGTCGTATGATTTTTCGTCTCTGTATTGAAATGGTTGTTTCCAGGTAGATCAGTTTCGATAACAAAAAGGTCATCAGTACATACCTACAGTCACAACCTGGTATTTTTTGATTCGGGGGTTCTTAATTACGAAAACTTGACACCACAACTTCTTCTAAAAACTAACAGAGAACCTGTCGTTCTCCTAGTTTGGTCGGTTAGGATTTCCTTTAGTCAGGACTTATAAGTAACCTTCCTGACTACGACTTCGACTTCGAGGTTTCAAACCGGTGGACGATGTTTGCCGGGTGAGTGATCTTTTTTGGGACTAAGATCCTTTCTAACTTCCGTCCTCCTCTACCCGTGTTGTCTCCTGTTTTCCAACCTACCGTAATGACTGAGTTAGCTGTACTCAAACTCGTTTGAGGTGTATTACCACTTCTTGTCTCTTCGGACCGTACGACGTCAGGTACCCCAGTGTTTTTCAGCCTGTACCGACTACTGATTTTTCGTTGTTGATATTTCCAAGATAGAAGAGATGAAAGACTCCGAAAACGAGTGTACTGCCGAGTTATTTCGATAGATATCTTTAAGATAGTTATATTGTACTAACACTACTTTTGAACGTAACGACTTTTATACCATTGTTTTAACAGTCACCCAATTACCATGTTTTTCATATCACAACCGTTTCTAATCGTGTTTTGCTAACTATATTATTACCTTAAGAATTGAATGCAAGTCGGAGTCCCATATGGCTAATCACTTCTTGTGACGAGTATGGTTTTACTTGTGACAAAAGAACTTCTCATAGTAATCATAGATGTTTACTCTTTTTAGAATAAAGACTTTTCAGTTCCTCAATGTTTTATCCGACTTTACCTTATCACACACCTGACCCGACGATAGCACAGAGGAAGGAACATAAGATCTTATGGAAAGAATATGCCGACACGATCTGGTACAAACCGACGTTTTAGTGACTTATAATACTGACGTTAGTACTTTAATTTTCTACGAACGAGGAACCTTCTTTTCGATACTGGTTAGATCTGTCGTATAATTTTTCCCCTCTGTCATGAAACGACTGTTTCCAGGTAGATCAGTTTCGATACCAAAAAGATCATCAGTACATACCTACACTCACAACCAGGTTATTCTTTCAACTCGGGACTTCTTAACTACGAAAACTTGGCACCACAACCTCTTCTGAGAACTCTCAGGAAACCTAACGTTCCTCTAGTTTGGTCAGTTAGTACTTCCTTTAGTCAGGGTTTATAAGTAACCTTCGTGACTACGACTTCGACTTCGAGGTTATGAAACCGGTGGATTACTCGTGTTGACTGAGTAACCTTTTCTGGAACTACGATCCTTTCTGACTCCCGTCTTCCTCTTCCCCTACTGTCTCCTACTCTACCAACCTACCGTAGTGGTTGAGTTACCTGTACTCAAACTCGTTCGAGGTCCTTAACTACTACCTGTCCCTTCGGACCACACAACGTCAGGTACCCCAGTATTTCTCAACCTCTACTGACTCACTGACTTAACTTGACTATAGTACAACGAACCGTCTGGACCACCGAGTCACCATTTCTTAGGAGGACAGTTACGTTCTCTACGTTCCCTACGTCTGACCTAGGTACCCAGTCCTTCTAGGGGACCTTCTCTTTTTACCCTTGTGTGACGTCATAAGAACGGACCTTTTAGGGTACCTGTCTCCTCGGACCGTTGTCAGGTATCCTGTGTTCTGTCACCCTGTCCTGACTTGTGTATAGTAGGGGGGGGTTTTTTTTCAATCAAGATTTTTTGTAACATAAAGTAAATTCGTCTCCTAATTTGAGAAGTAGGTGTACCCATTAAAGGTTTTAACGTATATTTATTTTCAACTATACATTCTCCGAGAAGAGACTCTTATCTTTACTTAGTCTTCTCGTTTGTAAATGTAAATGAATTTGGTGTATAAAGATCTGAGATTGTGCCGGGATGGAACCATTCGTTATCTCGTGTGTTAGTTTTTAGATTACACTAGAATCCTTGTTTATATATCTTCGTATTGTACCTCTTTTCCGGTCTTTATAGACGTATTGACACACCACACTCCCTTCTCGCTTCAGAGTAAAGGTCACCATATACGGGGTAACCGAACGGAGTAACAGTAGAAGGAAAGGACAACTGAGATAGGAGGGTGTAAAATAGAGGAGGATGGAGTGTCTATCCATCCGTCTATTCATCTATCCATCTGTCTATCTACTATCCGTCTATTTTACTTCTAACTGTAGTAGAAAGTCTCCTTAGGGACCTATACTACTACTTCCTCGTCTCCGTTCAAAGGAAGAAAGACAAAATCGTTTCTTCGTCTTTTTCCTTAGTTAAACTGAGTTAGAGGAAATTTCCGGTCTCCCTAAACCAACGAGTCTCAAATGTTTTATAGAAAAAAAAAAAAAATGAAATAAAATAAAATGTTATGATATAACCAAAACGGTATGTAACTGTACTCAGGTGGTCCCCACATGTACTCAAGGGTTAGGACTTGGGGGGAGGGTGGAGGGTGGGGTACAGTAGAGAGACCTAGTAGGGACAAGTGGTCGGGGTTTGTAGGACATAGGACATAGCTTGTATGTGACCACTAAGTAAAGAATGTACTATCATATGTACAAAGTCACGGTAAGAGGGTTCAGTAGGGTGGGAGAGGGAGAGGGAGTCTCAGGTTTTCAGACAAGATATGTAGACACAGAGAAAACGACAGAGCGTATGTTCCAATAGTAATGGTAGAAAGATTTAAGGTATTTATACACAATCATATGACATAACCACAAAAAGAAAGACCGAATGAAGTGAGACATATTAGCCGAGGTCAAAGTAGGTAGAGTAATCTTGACTAAGTTTACATAAGAAAAATTACCGACTCATTATGAGGTAACACATATACATGGTGTCGAAAGAATAGGTAAGTAGACGACTACCTATAGATCCAACGAAGGTACAGGACTGATAATATTTGTCACGACGTTACTTGTGACCTCATGTAAAAATACCTTCGTTTCCTTTACCTTAGAAGTCTAAGACACTTCCTCCTTATTAGTATCCGACCCCCTTCCATTCCTCTTTCTATCGATGTAAAATTTTAAGATGAAGTACTTAAAACGTAAATTGTTTAAACGGACGAATCACTGAAGGGACCTCCAGGTCACCAATTCTGGGACGGAAGATCATGTCCCCACGTTAAGATAAGGACCGGTTCTTCGATATTAGGGTATACAGAACCCCGGTTTTTTGGTTTTGTTATGTCTTAATTATAACATTGTTAAGTTGTTTATGAAATTTTTACAAGGTGTAGTTTTTTTTGGAAATTTTTTGTTTCGGACGGACGAATCTGCTATTGAATTGACCGTGTTGTATCTACCTTGTCCGAGAGTATTCATTATTTGAAATCTAAAACTATCTTCCCGTTCAGTCTGAATACAATGGGATTCGGAATAAAATTCCACTGTAGATTTTGTGTATATAAGGGAACATTGAGTCCATTTCTTTAGACGGACGTTCCGTCATCTGGGTCCAAACTAAGGACCCAGTCATTCTAGGGGACCTCTTCCTTTACTTTGGGTGTGATTGTAAGAACGGACCTCGTACGGTACCTGTCTCCTCGGACTCTCCGATCTCAGGTACTCGAGGGTTGTCAGTCTATGCGAATCACTGATTTGTTGGTGATTATGTACACTGAGTACCTCCCAGGATATTCAAAGTCCAATTTACAAACGAGGTAACTCACTAAAAAGGACCAGGTATCTGATATAATAAAAAGGGTGAAAATATAATAAAATAATGTAAAGATATTATGATGCAGACAAAGGTATAACATTATGATAGTATTCAAATATCAGTGAATAAATTACATGTACAAATCATTATTTCAGATTTTTGAAAATCTTGTTTTTGTAAAGAAAAATGAAAGGACATCGCAAGGTCGTGGCCTCTTTCGTTACCGTGGGGCGAGGTCATGAGAACGGACCTTTTAGGGTACCTGTCTCCTCGGACCATCCGACGTTAGGTACCCCAGCGACTCCCAACCTGTACTGACTCGCTGAAGTGAAAGTGAAAAGTGAAAGTACGTAACCTCTTCCTTTACCGTTGGGTGAGGTTACAAGAACGGACCTCTTAGGGTCCCTGTCCCCTCGGAGCAACCGACGGTAGATACCCCAGCGTGTCTCAGCCTGTGCTGACTTCGCTGAATCGTCGTCGTCGTCGTCACAAGGTCGTGTTATCATTTTTAGGACTATGTATTATCCACGAGTTGGTTATCAATTTTTATGTTACGTCACTATGTTGAGTTAATTAGAATTGACTTTTATTTACATCCAATAGTGAACCTTTGTTCTTCGAATCGATGGTTTGTAAAAGAAAAAGGGGTTATCGATAATGTCCCGAAGGAACCACCGAGTCACCATTTCTTAGACAGACGGTTACGTCCTCTGTACCCAAGTTAGGGATCCAGTCCTTCTAGGGGACCTCTTCCTTTACCGTTCGGTGAGGTCATAAGAATAGACCCTTTAGGGTACCTGTCTCTTCGGACCCCCCTGATGTCAGGTACCCCAGAGTTTTCTCGGTCTGTACTGAATCGTTGATTTGTTGTTGTCATTATGGATAATGTTTCGAAAACTAAGTGATAAAAGGATTTTTGTTAATTACTACAGAGATAACGAAGTTGAGAAACAGTAAATAAAAGGGGTGTTTATAAATAATTGTATCCTAACGAAAACTAAGTTTAGATCTCTGTAAACAAATATAAATTAATTGACTATTTGAAAGTTTCAGAGAACTTCAATTCTAAGATGTCTAGGTAAAAATGTCTCGTAAAAATACTGTGAAAATAAATCGGATAACAACCATAAGGACCAAAAACATAATAGTTCAGGTTAATAGTCACTACCCTAAACCCTTTCAACAAAGTAGTCACATATTATAATCATCTCTTATATTTTTAAAGGTTAGTAAGACATTATTTTTAAGTATCCGGAGCTTTAGTACGTTAATATCAAACATTCAGTAAAGAAACAGATTTACTGGAGGTCATTCAAAGTTAGGGAGATTCGGTGAAAAGAGTATATATTTCACTTCCAGTTATTTTAACCTGTATTTCGTGACACATATTTACGGAGTGTGTAACATCCTTAAGTCTAATACATACACATATACACACACGTGAGTTTGTATGTGTACACATAGTTTCGAACGTCTATATATATTTGACTTCGGTTGTGTGTCGAACTTTAGGAAAAGTTTATAACTTACAAACTTTTGTTAAATATTCCATTGTAGATCAAGTGATAAAATAATTAAATAAATAAGTAAGTAAGTGAATAAATATGTAAATAAGGTGTTCGTGTACAACTAACGGACGATTAAAGGAAACAATAATATATATGTCGTTATTTCTTCGGGGAAAAAACGTGACTCTTCGAGTGTCAAAACCTACATTAGTATGTACATTCATTTATTAATGTTATAGTACTATAATATAATCTTATCTTTATTTTGTTTCATGATATCCTCACAAATGGATCTTCTTGATCATAACATGGTTGAGTTTACTACTTATAACCCGTATTGTAAACCTCCACTCAGTCTCTCTCAATGTCTCTCCGAAGAGACCACCGAGTCTGCCATTTCACAGACAAACGTTACGTCCTCTGGACCCAAGTCAGGGACCCAGCCCTTCTAGGGGACCTATTCCTTTACCGTTGGGTGAGGTCATGAGAACGGACCTTTTAGGGTACCTGTCTTCTTAGACCATCCGACGTCTCAACCTGTACGGACTCACTGAAAAGAAAGTAAAAAGAAAGTATCTCTCAATTAGTTTAGTCGTCGTGGTTCGTTTATAAATGACTTTTATTACTAACATATTAACGTGTACAAAAGGATCAAGTATTCGACAGAGAATCAACATCCATTTGTCAATTCACTATAATTAAAACCAGAAAAACGTTCTTATTTACTAAACACTAGCACACACACACACACACACACACACACTTGTGTACCCTCATATACAACGATATCTTGTGACCGATAATAGATATAGTCTTCTTTTTTATAATTACTACTATCAATGACCTCGAGTAAAAGTTTTGTTCGGATAAATTTAAATTTTCCAGGAAATACTTTGTTAAAGGTCACACACACGGACATACAGACACACAGATAGTCATTCATCATACTTCTCGAACCCAATAGGAGTCTGTGGAAGTTTGTACACCTGTAACGGACCTAGATCTCAATACACGAAATGAAGGGTGAGTGGTAGTTATCTACGTCGTGTCTTCCTCAGAACATCAGAGTCGGATGAACTTCAAGTTAGCACATACACTCAGAACGACCTCTCTAATAAAGGTCTTTGGTCCAAAAGTCGGAATTCGTTCAGAAGTTTGTTTGTAAAATAAGTTATTAATACGATTCTTTGTACTACGAATTATCTCACGATTCGTCGATAATACTTTGTTTCTTTACATTTTTTTATTATTATTAAAGACCGTAAACTTTCGAAAAAGTTTTCTTTGAAATTATATTTTAGTAGTAAGAGAGAAAGTCGGAGACGCACTACAGTCACTTGCAGTAATCTTAAGGTCTTCGCGTACTTATTCTCTCTCGTAAAGAGATACTAATAAAAATGTTATAAAATAAACTAAAAAAAGGAGTTAATATGTAGATGTATCCCTCTTGTCTTGACCCAATGTCAAGTCGTGTATAAATACTTTTCTTTCATGGGTTCTGAGTTTAGAGTTTGTATTAAAATATAATAGAATGGTTCACTTATTAGTTCAGGACAGTAAAACGACTGACAACCTACATTTTGCTTACCCCTTTAAATGTCAACGTAACTCCTACGACTGTTAATTTGTGTGTTACTTTTATGTTTTCCGTCCTTTTAAAACGTCTCAAACATTCATTGTTTATACAAGTCTAAACTCATAATCTATCGAGATCGTCTTCCTATTCTTTCACTTCATTTTTTATTTTACTTTTCATCTTTGATATCACTTTCTTCTATTGGGAGTGTTTACTTTCCTTTTATGTTCTTAACGAATTTCGTCTTGTATCCCACTTACTGAGTCAGTCCCAAGGACCGGACTCCGTTGGTGCCTGTGACACCTTGATAAGGGGTTACTGAGTCGTCATTTTTCAGGTGGACGTTTACGTCCTCTACATCCAAGTTAGGGACCCAGTCCTTCTAGGGGACCTCCTCCTTTACCGTTGGGTGAGATAGTAAGAACGGACCTCTTAGGGTACGTGTCTCCTTGGACCGTCCGATATAAGATACCACAGAGTTTCTCAGTCTGTACTGACTCGTTGACTCGTGACCCGTCCCAATCTCATTCTCTCTGCTTACGTCGATGACCCGAATGAAAGACAAGTAAATTATACTTAGTAAATTATGCCAACCCTTTTCTACTACATTCCGTCCCTCTGATCGTTTTTTGTTCGTTTGTCTTTTATACGATAGGTAGTCTTGGAATTTACAAATGGTCTAATACTTTGTGACGAAGAGAGGAGAAGCGTAAATGTAGAGGTGGTGAAGGAAAAAATTTGGAGCCAAATGATAAACAGTCCCAAATGATAAACAGTTCTGTTCGTGTCCTCGTATTTTTGTTGACAGTTTAGAAAGACAAAGACTTCTTATTTTTCCCTTAAAGGACCGTCAGGTCACGAAGTCTGAAGTTTGAAGGTCATGTTCTCCACGTCTAAACTAAAGACCAACCCCTTTGATTCTGGGGTATACGGTACGTCACCACGGTTTTTTTTAAAAAAAATTAATTTTTATTTGTTTTTATCCTCTTATTTCAGCGGTCGATACTTTTACACCTCTTCTATACAAGATGAACTTCTTGTATTTCTTTTCTATCTTCTATACTTTCCCACAAAATTTCATTGGTCTAATCTGGGTTTTACCTTAGTGAGTTCACGTTTTCTTTTGGCTCAAACGAACAGGGTAAGAGGGTCGTTACCTTCCGGTCTCTGTTTGGTGACCGTCAACAGACGAGTCGTGTCCAATGGAGGGAGTCGGGGTTATATATCGACGTTATATTCCTCTCGTTTTTTCGATCTCTCAAGTTCTTTTTGTAGATGAAAACGAAATAACTGATGGGGTTTCGGAAACTGACACACTTAGTGTCGTTTGACACCTTTTAAGAATTTCTCTACCTTTATGGTCTTGTGGACTGGACGGAGGACTCTTTAGACATACGTCTATTGCTTCGTTGTCAATCTTGACCTGTACCTTATTGCCTGACCAAGGTTTATCCCTTTCCTCATGTAGTTCCGACATATAACACTGGGACAAATAAATTGAATATACGTCTCATGTAGTACTCATTAAGACCCGACTTACTTTTTGTTCGATCTTAATTCTAACGGTCCTTTTTATAGTTATTGGAGTCTATGCGTCTACTGTAGTGGGAATACTTTCTTTCACTTCTCCTTGATTTCAAGGAGAAGTACTTTCACTTTCTCCTCTCACTTTTTCAACTGAATTTTGAGTTTTAAGACTTTTAATTCTAGTAACGTAGACCAGGTTAGTAAAGTACCGTTTATCTACCCCTTAGTTACCTTTGTGACTGTTTGATAAAAGAACCCTAGGTTTTAGTGATACACCAATAACGTCGGTACTTTAATTTTCGGTAAAAATAAACTAGAAAATCTTTCTCTCATAGTTTTATTTCTCCATTTATGAGAAATAAAATTCATTATATAAATAGTAAAATTAGTTCGGTGGACACTAGGGGTAATTTAAAACCGGATGAGACTGTCTTATGACTTTTTAATAAAAGTATCATGGTAAAAAAAATCGAATGACAACGTTGATGGGGGTATTGAACGAGGAACCTTCTTTTCGATACTTTTTTGATCTGTCGTATAATTTTTCGTCTCTGTAATGAAACGGTTGTTTCCAGGGAAATCAGTTTCGATAACAAAAAGGTCATCAGTTGATACCTATACTCTAAACCTGATATTTCTTTAGACTTACGTTTTCTTAACTACAAAAACTTGACGACACGACCTCTTCTGAGATCGCTCAGGGAACTTGACATTGCTCTAGGTTGGACAGTTAGGATTTCCGTTCGTTAGGACTTATAAGTAACCTTCCTGACTACGACTTCGACTTTAAGGTTATGAAACCGGTGGACTATACTTCTTGGTTGAGTAACCTTTTTTGAGACAACGACCTTTTCTAACTTCCTCACTTCTCTTCCCCTTCTGTCTCCTACTCTACCAACCTACCGTAGTGGTTACACTACCTGTATTCAAATTCATCCGAGGTCATCAACCACTACCTCTCCCTCCAGACCGTATGACGGCAGTACCCCAGCGTTCCTCAACCTGTCTTGACTCGGTGACTTGACTTGACTTGACTTAACTTCACTTGGGACGAAATTGGTTCGTCGTTTGATGGATGAGTTAAAATCATATTTTAAGACAGGAACATAAGTCAAGTCAAGTCAAGTCAGGGAGTCAGCACAGACTGAGAAACGGTGGGGTACCTGACGTCGTGTGGTCGGGAGGGACAGGTAGTGGTTGAGGACCTCAGGTGGGTTTAGGTACAGGTGACTCAACCACTACTGTAGGTTGGTAGAGTAGAAGACAACAGGGGAAGAGGAGGACGGGAGTTAGAAAGGGTCGTGGTCCCAGAAAAGGTTACTCAGTTGAGAAGAGTACTCCACCGGTTTCATAACCTCGAAGTCCAAGTTTTAGTCAGGAAGGTTACTTGTGGGTCCTGACTAGAGGGAATTCTACCTGACCAACCTAGAGGAACGTCAGATTCCCTGAGAGTCCTCAGAAGAGGTTGTGGTGTCAAGTTTTCGTAGTTAAGAAGTCGTGAGCCGAAAGAAATATCAAGTTGAGAGTGTAGGTATGTATTGATGACCTTTTTTTTATCAGAACTGATCTGCCTGGAAACAACTGTTTCATTACAGAGACGAAAAATTATATGACAGATCCAACCAGTATTGAAAGGAAGGTTCCTTATTCGTAGAAAATTAAAGTATCAACGTTAGTGGTAGACGTCACTAAAACCTCGGGGGGTTTTTTTCAGACTGTGACAAAGGCGAGAAAGGGGTAGATAAACGGTACTTCACTACCCTGTTCTACTGCACTAGAATCAAAAGACTTACAACTAGAAATTACGTTGAAAAAGTGAAAGGAGAAAGTGAAAGTAGATCTCCGAGAAATCAAGAAGAAGTGAAAGACGGTATTCTCACCACAGTAGTCGTATAGACTCCAATAACTATAAAGAGGGTCGTTAGAACTAAGGTCGAACACGAAAGAGATCGGGTCGCAAAGAGTACTACATGAGACGTATCTTTAAGTTATTCGTCCCACTGTTATATGTTGGAACTGCATGAGGAAAAGGATAAACCTTGGTCAGACAACAAGGTACAGGTCAAGATTGACAACGAAGGACTAGACGTATGTCTAAAGAGTTCTCCGTCCAGTCCACCAGACCATGAGGGTAGAGAAAGTCTTAAAAGGTGTCAAATAACACTAGGTGTGTCAGTTTCCGAAACCGTATCAGTTATTTCTTCTTTATCTACAAAAAGACCTTGAGAGAACGAAAAAGGTACTAGGTCGTTAACAACCGTTAAACTAGAAACCAAAGAGACGGAAAAGATTTTGGTCGAACTTATAGTCCTTCAAGTACCAAGTACATAACGACTTCGGACCACCCCTCTTAAAGCTCGTAATGAAATCATCGTACACTCTACTCACGTTAACACGTCATCATCAAAATCGTAAGAAACCGTAACGGAAAGAACCCTAGTCTTACTTTTGACTGAAAAGGTCAGGACGCCGATGACGACTCAAAAGGTTTAAACGACTGTATAACTCACGTCGTGAAAGTGTCGTAGTAGAAAATCCTAAACTTTATCGTGTTGACTTAAGGTAGTGGAGGTGATCGAAACAACATCACTACGAAGGATTCCGGGTCAACTGAAGTGTAAGGTCCTACAGACCGAGATCCACTTACACTCACTAGTATGGTAGTACTAATAGACCTACCACTTCTAGAAAAAAACATGTCAAGAAGTCACATAAGAACGGTACAGAAGTATTATAGAAGACGAAGAAAATCCAGGTATGGTAAAGACAGGAAATAACTCGGGTAGAAACGTACTTTTTCAAGGGAACCATAGAGATTAAAAGAACTTCTTTAGAGTTCAGAAAGGGTAAGATAACAAAAGGAGAAAAATAAACGTGACTAGCGACTCCCTCCGAAAGAATAGAGATAAAAAAACGATAAGAAACCTTGAGATGTAAGTCTACGAAAATAGAAAAAAGAGGAAACGAAAAGTGAAGGGAGGCAAAATGTCGATAAACATTCCGGAGCAGATTGTTGGAAAAAAAAAAAAAAAAACGTAAAGAAAAAGAACCCCTACTAGAACTAAGGACAGAAGACATGTTACAGTACTTGGAGACAACTATCAAGTAGGCCGTGATACAGATAGTCTAGATAAGGGAATTTAGATAAAGAGTGAAGGTGACGTATCAGTATTCCCTAAACTAAATCCGTTATAGACTTACCAGATCACTAAAAGGGGTCAAAGAAGTTAAATTCAGACTTAAACCGTTATTTCTCAAGTACTAGACTCGGTGTCAGTCGAGGGCCAGAACAAAAACGACAGACATATCTCGAAGAGGTTGAAACCGACGTTTCTTATATTAGTCAGACTAAAACCACAACTAGTAGACTACTAAAGGTACACATCTCAGAAGAAAACACAACAACCTTCTCCACAAACGATACTGGTTACGTAAGAGAACCGTTTTGAGATAATCGGAAACGGGACGAAGTAAGACATGAGGTTCCGGTTTAAACGGACAATGAGGTCCACAAAGAACTGAAGGATGAAAAGGTAAGGTCAAGGTATATTACTTTTCCTGTAAGAACCCCCCCACAATCAAGATCTTCCAGAACATCCCGAAGTCTCTTGGCAAGTGGAAGTCGAAGAAGTTGCAATGACCAGTATCTTAACCTAATGACACTATAACTTACCAAACGAAACCTTTACTTGTCTCTAGTAAGACAGCAAAAACTCTAACGTAGGTTCATGACGTAAAATCTGAGAAAACAACTGATACTACCGATGACGTAAAGAAGATTCCCTAAGGACGGGTATCATCATCTATATTACCAGTAGACTCAATTTAAGTGGGTAAGTTCAGGTCGAATCAAGTGACTAAGAATCTTACAGTTACAAGTGAGAACGGTAGAGGACAAACTAGTGAAGATTAAACGGAACTAAGTACCTGGATTGTAAGGTAAAAGGATACGTTATAATGAGAATACCGAGAAGGATTTTCATCACTTTCACTTTTAGTAAGTCAGGACGGACTGAGACGATGGGGTACCTCGGACGACCAGAGGAGACAGGTATTTTAAGAGGTCAGGTCATATGACCTCATCTATAGTCAAGGGAAGACATCCCCTGGAAGGGTTACATTCCCAACTTAGGTCCAGAAACCGTAACGTCAGTCTAAAAAATAGTAGACTGAGAAAGATAAAAGATCCGATCTAACGAGAACTAAGTACTTAACGGTTCATTTGTGTTTGAGGAAGAAGAGGACTTCAGTGGAGTCAGTACAGGTTGAGAAACATTGGGGTACCTGATATCGGGTGGTTCGATTTGTGGTCGATCCATTCATTTTATAAGTATCCTTCAAAAGTAAATCGATTAGGATCTTCGTTGTTTCGGTCAGTAGCTTTGACTTAAAAACGGAAATTCTTATTTCGTTTCCATGAAACCGATGGACTACTCTGTTTGACTAAGTAACCTTTTCTGGAACTACAACCCTTTTTAACTTCCACCCTGCTCTTCCCCTATTGTCTCTTATTCTACCAACCTACCGTAAGAGTTGAGTGACCTGTGATCAGACTCGTTCGAGACCCTCGACCACTACCAGTTCTTCGGACCACACGACATCAGGAACCTCAGCGTTTCTCAACCTGTACTGACTCGTTGACTTGACTTGACTTAATCGACCTCTCTTTACGATCACTAGACGTATTCAGAAAAATCAGGATAGAGCATAACACAGTCTCACGGATATAGGTCCGTACGAATGGTGTCCTCGTTGATTCCGACGATATTAGGAGTTGTTTTCCGGGAGAGATGTAGATAGATAGAAACCCTAAGTTAAAGACCATTCCACAAAGAAGGGCCTAAGGAAGACTACGTCTCACTCTTACCGGGGTTCTTTACCTAATACAAGAAGAAAGGGGGTTAACGAAAGTTTGGCACCACGATTTCTTCTGAGAATTTTCAGGGAACCTGTCGGTCCTCCAGCTTGTGCAGTTAGGATTTCCTTTAGTTGGGGGGTTTATAAGTAACCTTCCTGACTACGACTTCGAGGTTATGAAACCGGTGGGCTACACTTCTCTGTTGAATAACCTTTTCTGGGACTAGACCCCTTTCTAACTTCCGTCCTCATCTTCTCCCACTGTCTCCTACTCCACCAACGTACCGTGGTGACTGAGTTACCTGTACTCAAACTCATTTGAGGTCTTCAACCACTACCTGTCCCTCCGGACCGTACGACGTCAGGTACCCCAGTGTTTATCAGTCTGTGTTGACTCGCTGACTTGACTTGACTTGATCACTGACTTGTTGTTGTTAGATCTTTGTGGGTAAACATTTATCAGGAAATAAATATAACAGAAGTTTACTAGGTTTTGGAACACGGTTCTTGGATTACCTTTATACACCGTTTACAAAGGTCCTGTAAGTGGATTCGAAATTGTTTTTTTTTTTTAAGGTAAGAATAGACAAAAGGTAGAACCCAACTACTCCTCATGATACTGATTAAAATTAATTCACTCATCATACGAGAAACCGTGAACAGACAGTCGTGTCAAATGAAGGATTTATAAACGAGATATACTTTATATATCGATCGTCAGTGTGTATATTTTAAATTATGACGGAAATTACATGTATGGACACTCATCAAAGGGATAGAACACTCAATTAGTTCCGATCCATAGTCGAAAGTGAGTATCAACCACATTATCTCGAGTTTATAAACAAGGTACTTACGTATTTTCTTTGTTACTTAGTTACTTATATAACAGATTTTCAATTACAAAGGTTCGTTTTCTAAATGTAAAAAATTTTCTGTTTGCTTAACTAAAAATACCAGTTGTTTTACACTTTCTGAAACGACTAATAAGTAAAAGTGATTTTAGAACTCAATTGTACTCGAAGGACAAATTTGTTCTAGAGATATAGAGTTGTAGATCCCTTATGGTAATTAAAGAGAATAAAAGGGAAAACAAAAAGAGGAGGAATAATTCGGTTCTAGTGTAGATCCACTCTATTCTTCCTAGTTGGATAAAACCTTAGTCTTAAACGTAACTGATCAAAATTACTTATAGGCCAGTTTAAGTTTTAATTCCAGACTCGTTCCCGTGGTATTACTCCGAAGAGATAAGGTAACGATCTAACGTAACAATAACTACAAGGAATATATTGTACTTTATAGTTGACACTAATTTCTTATAAAATTAGGCTTTTCGTAAAGTAATTTTTCCTTTTTTTATGATTATGTTTTTGTGGAATCGTTAAAATCCCTACTTCATTTAATAAAACACAAGTACCTGTTTTAAGAGGAATTAACTAAAATAAAATTTTTCACAAGAAATTAAAATGAAAAGAAAGAAATAATTTAATGTAAACTTACCTAAAATGTTTTTAAGTTTAAGATAAAAAGGATCTAATAATCGGGGAAACACAACCCCCAACCCACGACTGTTTACTAATATATTGGTTGTTTCGTGGTACGTCTCTAAATTGGATTCTTTTTTTAAGAACTGAAGTCTATTTGATACGTAGCAGAAATCCTTAGGTTTCTTTAACCCCTTTTCGATAACGTAAACAAATGTATCATATTACGTTAAAAATTTTACAGAAAGTTTTCTACGACAAGTCAAGTCAAGTCAAGTCAGGGAGTCAGCACAGGCTGAGAAACGTTGGGGTACTTAACGTCGTGCGGTCCGGAGGGACAGGTAGTGGTTGAGGGTATCAAGTGAGTCTGAGCGCAGGTAACTCAGTCACTACGGTAGGTCGGTAGAGTAGGAGACAGCAGGGGAAGAGGATTTCTACGACAATGTTTGGTTATTTAACTAAAGTGTGTACTTGTTTGTCAACACCCGTACTAGACTTTTTGTATCGAAACGGTCTCGATTGTAAAGGATTTTGGTGTGTTATACTGACTGTGGTAGGATTGTAAATGTAGGTTAGGAGAGACGTAGGAGTGTCGTTGAGACTAAAATATCTACTCTTTTGATTCCGACTTCGTTTAATGACGGATTCCAGTGTGTTCTGACTTCGTGGACTCGACCCTAAACTTGGTTTTTGTCACCCATGTTTCGGGTTCGTGGGGTACTAAGTCGACGTTCTTAAGTCTCGTAGGAAATACAGGTATAATCTACATACAGTAGTGGCGTTTCCAAATACGTTTGTGAAAGACTGTTTGAAATGTATTAAGGAACCTAACCGTAGTGGTCGGAGACACGTGTGTCTACTCACTAGAGACCCCAAGTGAGACGAAACGATCACATTAGTGTTCCGAGTTCAGTAGATACAAAAAACAAAAATAAAAACAAAAGAACTCCCTCTCTCACCCTGTTACTTCAGTTCAAATCCTATCATCTGAAAAACACCAAATCAACAATACAGGTTTAGAAAACACTGGGGTACCTGACATCTGGTAGTGTAAGGAGAGATAGGTACTTTAAAGGGTTCGTTCTTATAACCTTACCCAACGGTAAAGGATTAGGTCCCTTAGAAGTGTTGGGTCCCTAACTTAGGTACAGAAGACGTGACGGTCTACCCAAGAACTGGTGACCCAGTGGTCGGAGATCTAAACAACCACCGAATAAAAACAAAGTGACACTTAGGAAGTAGGAAATAATCCACTAAGAACCCGCACATACACAAATTTTCTATTCCCACCCTGTTTTCATTAACGTTAAAACTCCTACTCATAATTTAGTAATATTGATCCGAGTTTGTATAGAAACAATTAGTTTTATCCTTACTAATGTTAACCATGTAAAAACGTCTCTTTATTTAACAAAATATGGACATCACATTTTTAGTCTCGAAGTCCTAAGGTGTTTGAGAACCTTTCGTAAAAGACGTAGAACGACCAACATCTTTGGAAAAAAAGACCGTTTTTCAACGACTCTACGAACTTCTTCACCATCAGGTAACAACTCTCAAGTCCACTTATGCCACCTACTTTGTTTTGCAACATCGGGTTAAGAAAGTTGAAAACTTCGTAGCCAACACGATACATGTAAGTTCGTAATAGGACCTCTTCTTGACTCGGGAAAGACAACTGGTTACGGTCACCGTCTGTAACGTCCAAAACCACGTAGAATAACTAAACGACTCGTATGAAGAGTCTACATTACCAAAACGGTCCTAAGTCTTTCGATGTCATCAAGTCTTCCTGTTGTCTGGTCGTTTGTCACTGGTACTGAAACACACACACACACACACACACACACACACACACACATTCACACAGAAATCCTTCACGAAACCTCGAAGAGGAGTCAGGTCGGTAACTTTACCGGTAGGATATTTTAGGTCAACAGGATATTTTACGTGAAAAACAGTGTACAGTGGTAGACTACCAAGTAACAACAAAGTATCTTATTCTCTTCTATCATGAAGTCTTACTACTAACAAAAGTAAAAGTCAGTCGAGAACTCCATTGGTGAATGACTCAAAAACGTGGAAAGGTTAAACGAAGTTTACGACTTACTGACTAGATTGTACCGACTGTAACTCAAAAAACCGTTGAAGAGTACATCAACATTCTTCCAGTGACGAGAGGTCGGGGAGTCAAAGACTAAGTCGTATACACCTTACCTTGGACTCTTAGACGTAGAGATAATTCTGAGGTCCACTACGTCTACGACGACTAGACACCTGGTGTGAACCTCTATGTGACGGAGTCATGTAGGGAGTCGTTCTTTTAAGAGTTCCCCCTAAGATCGTTTTCGAGGGAGAGAAGTGCATAGAAACTATTGATTCCTCTGGTAAGACTCAACCTTGGGGAGTGAAAATGACTGATCGAGTGCCCCATCCGAATACCTGATGTTCGAAATTTCACTCGTTTTGTATTTTGGGTAGTAGGACCGACCCTTTCACGTCGGGTTGGAAGGTTCCGGACCGTAAAGGTACACTACGAATGGAGTGTATTCACAAATTACTTGTAACAAATTAAATGGAGCTCCCCTTCCACCTGAAATTTTCGATCATTCAGTTCTACGGAGTGAAACCCAAAAAGGTTCTTTGTTCATAATGTTTCTACTTTATCATACTAATTTTCCTCTACATCGTGTCCGTAAAGATGGGTTTAGGTAGAACACGTACTACAGTGGTTCGGATACGGTTATACGTATCTAAACAAACGAGGATTCGAAAAGTGTAGAAGTCAGACCAACGATACTTACGTTGGGTCTTTGACCGTCCGACCTTCTTCAGTGGATTAGGTTGACCGGTTCAGTGAAAGGAGAAATAAAAAGGAAAGGGGAGGGTCTCGGATGTAAGACTTTCTGACACCGATGATGACCGAGTAAAAGGGTACGTGTGTTGTAAGTCACGAGAGTCCTAAGGACACGGTTTCGTATTCTGACCCCGATGGAAACACATCTCCAGACTCTTCTGACCCCTCCTGAGTCCCTACGGACAAAGAAGGACACACCTGTGGTTCGACTTCGAGTCAGTGACACCACGACTCTTGTCGATGTAAGAAATCACTAACCGACACCGAAGACGATAAATCAGTAATTCAGTATAGGCTCAGAAACACTGGGGAACCCGACATAGTACGGTCCGAGGAGACAGGAACCTTTAAGGGTCGGTTTTTATGATCTCCACTGACAGTAAAGGAAAAGGTTTCGATAACGTGAAATTATTGGTGACGGATTAGGTAGGGTCATCACCTTACCACTAAGAGTCTATCTTCGGTTCTAACCCTTTTCCTCAGACGAAAAGTACTCTCTTTTACTAAGGGTATCCCAACTTCAGGTAGAGTTCATGTAAAGACGTGAGGTGAAACCAAAGAAGAGTTTCTATCACCGACGTCTTTTGAGTCTGTGTCCTTTAACTCCTTAGTTACGATATTATTCGAGAATTTAACTCCTCTGTGTTTTTATCGTCCTGACACTCGTCATTTACTTCGATCTCCCTACACTGATTTACGGTGTCGGGGTATCGTTTCGTATACAGAGACCTAGTAAATGATGTTTCGTATAAATAGTTTTGACTTTTATTTTAAACCTAAACCTTGTTCAACCAATATTACGATATTACTATTACCATGATTCACTACTATAAACCACGAAATTTCATTAAATACTAGTCAATCGATTATAAATAACTATTATATAGTCAATATTAAAAGAAATTAATTTATTTTTCAAGACACGTAAAGAAAGTAGATTGTGGATTAATTCCTTTCCTCAATCAACCGAATTTGATACTCAAATTAAACACGGATAATAAGAAAAAGTTTAAGAAAAGGGCACATCCAATCAAACGAGGATAATTTACGGAATGCATCCGAAACTAAAATCTTACGAAAATTTCAGAGTAATACGTGATTTACCATTTTTAGAAGAATTTTAAAAATAGAGAAGTTAAATTTGGTGAATTCCATCATCATTAAAGTATAAATATTTCCATATACGACTCAGTTCACTTTATTAAGTAAAAAATATATTACTGATTTTTATAAATGATTGTATATTGGCAAAATATTATAAACTTCTTATATTAGTTCTTTGTAATATACCAGTTATATAATGTATACCCTTCTTTTCTAATATTCTATCATCTATATGTTATAATTTTTATTTATATACTTAAAAGTCTGTACTATTCCTCCCGATCAAGTTTTTATATGTTAAAGGAAAGTTTGACAGAATTAGTTGTACAACGAGAAACGATGTAAGTTTTATACTTTTAAGGAGTAGGACTTACTATTAATTTCTTTAGAACTTAATTTTTACCATTTTTTTTTTTATTAACGTTTTCAAAGTACAACCGTTGTACTAATAATCACCATATTCCGAATTTAAACGATTGACCACAAAATTCCCTTAAATACAAGAAAGTGATAACACTAGATACATCATAAAAAAGAAACGAAATGTACTGAAGTAATAAGGAGGTTGTATCTTAGTATTGTCTGAAAGAAAACGACTCGAGGACTCACCGACGTTCCGTAGATTGACAGATTTCGTTTACGTTACTTCGGAGGAGTATCTGTAAACTCGGAAGTGAGACTCGTCGCGACCTTACGTTCGAACGGAGGGGACTCGCAATTTCGGCGTTTATTGAGTAAACCTTGATTTTTCCACGATGAGAAAGGAAAACTTTTATTCTAAGTATAATGTTGAGATTTGACGTGTTTTCTTGAACTTTTCATAACAAAGAATAAGTGTAGGTACATGAATAGTGAAACTCTAGATGAAGACTTGTTTTAAAATCTATATAACGACACTAACCTAGGTGGTTCTAAGTACCGGTCCTCGTTACAAATCGTAGACTAGATCTTTTCGGGAAGAGTCTCATGTCTAGAGTCTCCGGTTCCTATTAAGTCGTAGTTGTTGGTGTTTTTACTCTTCCTAAGTTTCTTCCACAAATAAATAATTATGATAGAGAAAAAAGGGGTTTATTTCCGGTAATTTTTTTGACAGTAAATAGAGGGAGTAAAAAAAGTTTATTTTTCTTTTATAGTTATATGTTTGAATCTCTCTTTTATTAGAATAATATGAATAATTTTATCTAACTCGAATACTTTTGAACGAATTATAAAATACAAATTTTAGAATAATTTCTTTTTAGAAGTAGAATTTTGACCGACCACAGTCAGTCCTTATCTTTTGGCCCCTTTTGTGATCCCGAAAAGACTCTACCGTTTCTAGGAGTGCAAGGACAACGTTCAAGGACTTTACAATTTATCTTACATTTTAGGTGACTATCTTGTTGGTCTCTCTTGATTAACTCTCCTTGCTCATGGAGACATAATTCATCTCTATATTTACAAAAACATTATAAACTTGTTATCGTAGTTGTACGTAAGTAAATTAAAGATAGATCTTTTTTTAATTTTTGTATCTTTTATTTTAAATTTTATTAAAAATGCTTTATTTTTATTTACTCACTGTAGATATTATTTAATAATATTTATTTTTTTATTTACTTGTTACGATCTGTATAGATCCGTCAACCACTCCTTTCAGGATGGTAGTATTATCAATCTGATTCACTTGTCCACCCGAAGGGAACACCGAGTCGACAATCTTTTAGGTGGTCGTTACACTCTCTGGACCCAAGATAGGGGCCCAACCCTTCTACGGGACCTCTTCCCTTTCCGTTTGATGACTGTCTTACACCAGGTAACCTCTTCCCTTACCGTTTGATGCAGTCATAAGAACGGAACTCTTGGGGTACTTGTCATACTTTTCCGTTTTACTATCCTATGACTTTCTCCTTGAGCGGTCCAGTCATCCACGGGTTGTACGATGACCTCCAGTTACCTCTTTATTGAGGTTTTCTTACTTCCCTACCTCGGTTTCGTTTTTGTTATTGGTCGTCACCTACACTGACCACTATCTTCGTTTCAGACTACGACATCTCTCATTATAACGTATCCTTGGACCTTACAGTCCAGGTACTAAGTTCCGTTTAACCTTCACCAGTTTGCTCTCTACCGTTCTCACTTGCAGCTGTAAGATCCTTAGTCGCTTGATTTTACCTGAACTTACCCACTTAAATTAAGTCTACTGGTAATATAGATGATGACGTCCGTCTTTACGGAGCCTTCTTTACCTCATCGGTAGCACTAGTTGTTTTCTCAGGCTTTACGTCATGAACCTACGTTAGAGTTTTTACTGTCTTACTAGAGACAAGTAAAGGTTTCGTTTTGTAAGTTATAATGTCATTAGGTTCAGATACGCGGTTTGTCATTGTGACTTCTTCGACTTCAACTTGCCAAGATACTTCTGGATGTTCCGGAAAATCTTGATTGTGGGTATTGACTACAGGAAAAGTAATATCCCCTGATCTTTCGTTTTCATCCTTCAGTTCTTTGTTGACCTCATTGTCCGTTTAAACCGGAACCTTACCCCTTACTTCGTCCCGTTTCTGATTATCTCAAAACGGTTCTTTTACGTGACCAGTATCGTTTGTGGGAGAAGGTTGTTGTGTTCTCTTCTGAGATGTGTACCTGTAGTGGTCTACCAATTGTGTCTTTAGTTTGACTAATATAAGAAAGGTCTGTTTCTACCTCTTCGAGATATGTCAGTTGTTCTTGTTCTGGTCCTCGACTGACACCGAGTCTAGTACTTGAGGAATAATGGTTTAAGTCTGAGTTTAATTTCTTTCATCCCTTTTGGTGATCTGGTAAGTCCATACTGGATTTAGTTCAGTCAATACTAATATGTCACCTTCACTCTTTATCTAAATTCCCGGATCTAGACTATCTATCTCACGGACTACTTGATACCTTACTCCAAACACTGTAACATGTCCTCTGTCCCTAGTTCTGGTAGGGGTACCTTTTCTTTACGTTTTTCCGTTTTACCGACAGACCCCTCCGGAATGTTTATCGACACTTTTCTTCTCTTCGTTTTTCGTTTCCTCTTTTCCTTTCTATATTCGTAGACTTACGTCTCAAGGTTTCTTATCGTTCTTCTCTATTCGTTCGGAAGAAGTCACTAGTTACGTTTCTTTATCTCCTTTTCTTGTCTTACCCTTTCTGATCTCTAGAGAAGTTCTTTTAATCTCTATGGTTCCCTTGTAAAGTACGTTTCTACCCGAGTTATTTCCTGTCTTTACCAGACCTGGATTGTCTTCGTCTTCTATAATTCTTCTCCACCGTTCTTATGTGTCTTCTTGACATGTTTTTCCAGAAGTGGTGGGTCTATTAGTACTACCACACTAGTGAGTAGATCTCGGGCTGTAGGACCTTACACTTCAGTTCACCCGGAATCTTTCGTAGTGATGCTTGTTTCGATCACCTCCACTACCTTAAGGTCAACTCGATAAAGTTTAGGACTTTCTACTACGACACTGTCACGACGTTAGGTATACGGTCGTTTAAACCTTTTGAGTCGTCACCGGTGTCCTGACCTTTTCCAGTCAAAAGTAAGGTTAAGGTTTCTTTCCTTTACGGTTTGTTACGAGTTTGATGGCGTGTTAACGTGAGTAGAGTGTGCGATCATTTCATTACGAGTTTTAAGAGGTTCGGTCCGAAGTCGTTATGTACTTGACACTTGAAGCACTACAAGTTCGACCAAAATCTTTTCCGTCTCCTTGGTCTCTAGTTTAACGGTTGTAGGTGACCTAATACCTTTTTCGTTCTCTCAAGGTCTTTTTGTAGATAAAGACGAAATAACTGATACGGTTTCGGAAACTAACACACCTAGCTTTATTTGACACCTTTTAAGACTTTCTCTACCCTTATGGTCTGGTGAACTGGACGGAGAACTCTTTGGAGATACGTCCAGTACTTCGTTGTCAATCTTCTCCTGTACTTTGTTGTCTGACCAAGGTTTATCTTTTTCCTCATCGAGTTCCGATATATAACAGTGGGACGAATAAATTGAAGATACGTCTCATGTGGTACTCTTTGCGACCCGACCTTCTTTGTGTTCGACCTTAGTTCTAACGGCCCTCTTTATAGTTATTGGAGTCTATACGTCTACCGTGGTGAGAATACCGTCTTTCACTTCTCCTTGAGTTTTCGGAGAACTACTTTCACTTTCTCCTCTCACTTTTTCAACCGAATTTCGAGTTATAAGTCTTTTGCTTCTAGTACCGTAGGCCAGGGTAGTGAAGTACCCTTTATCTACCCCTTTGTCACCTTTGTCACAGTCTGAAATAAAACCCCCCGATGTTTTAGTAACGTCTACCACTGACGTCGGTACTTTAATTTTCTACGAATGAGGAAACTTCCTTTCAATACTGGTTGGATCTATCGTATAAGTTTTCGTCTCTGTATTGAAACGGCTGATTCCAGGTAGATCAGTTCCGATACCAAAAAGGACACCAGTACATACCTACACTCTCAACCTGACACTTCTTCCGACTCGTGACTTCGTAACTACGAAAACTTGACACCACAACCTCTTCTGAGCTCTCAGGGAACCTGATGTTCCTTTAGGTTGGTCAGGTAAGACTTCCTCTAGTTGGGACCCTAAAGAAACCTTCCTTACTACGATTTCGACTTTGAGGTCATGAGACCGGTGGAGTACGCTTCTCAACTGAGCAACCTTTTCTGAGACTACGACCCTCCCTAACCCCCGTCCTCCTCTTTCCCTGTTGTCTCCTACTCTACCGACCTACCGTAGTGACTGAACTACCCACACTCAGACTCACTTGAGGCCGTCAACCACTACCTGTCCCTCCGGACCGTACGACGTTAAGTACCCCAGCGTTTCTCATCCTGTGTTGAGTCACTGACTTGACTTGACTTGACTTCACTTGTTCATTCACTTTATACCAAACCACTTCAAACGACTATCTGGTTGACGTTACTTAAATAGTCTCTTCAGAAGTACGATGTCTCGAATGAATTAAGGTTAGTATCTTTACGAAAGAACATTCAAGTTATCCTTCTTATCCACAACCGAAGGTTAGTTTTATTTTCTATCTTTATTAAGGTTTTACTTCCCTGTACTCGTTTCGAGACTTCGATATTTTCTAAATCCATTTGAACTCTTTTTATTTACGTCACAAAGTACCAGAGTGAATCTTTAATTTATAAGAATGTGGAACTTGAACAGTCTAATTTAGTGTTCGAACTTTGAAATCCAACACATGAGTTCTGTTCCCGTCCCGTCTAGTCGTAGCTGTATGAACTAACAGATACGTCTAAAAAAAGAAGAAAGAGGGGGAAACCAAATAAAACATACAAAATAGGGGTAGTGCTGTTTGACACTCTCCTTATTAATTATATTTAATTAATAAATTGATGCTATAATTTTTTTTTTTTCGATCACTCGAAATTATCTATTATCTTTATCGAAAGGTCTTGGGTCCCGATGAGAAAGGTAAGTTCGTGAGAGTGTTCGGTCTAGGAATAGATAATTGACGTGAGTTAAGACTTAAGGTCGTACTTTTACTTATGACTTTCGTGTCTACTTCTTATTAGTTATTAAATAATTCTTGATTTGTGTACAGAAAGACTCCTTTCTGGAATTTTCACTCTTGAACAAGCGTTTATAAAGAAGGAGAGAATGAAAGGTTTCTAATATAAAGGAGAGTCAACTGTCGTGGATTCTCGTCTCATTCTATAGTAACTCTACGAACTGGTGTCGTTTTTCCTCCTAAACATAAGAGGAACCCCGTAGAAGATGGACTACTGTAAAACGTTTCTTCTGTCGTGTGGGATTGGAAGGACCGGAGACATCTACACAGATATCTAATGTCCTACGGGAAAGCACTCTTTCGTCCTTCACTCATTTCCAGTTACACTCCAATGAATGATGAACTTTTATTATATCTTATTTATTTTTACCGTAACTATATTTAATATGTCTAAGATACTATCCTAATCTAGTCGATAGAGGTAGTCACTGTCCTTTTTGTTATCTGTTTGACGTTCGTAAGAGAAGTTAAGTATTACAAAAACGTAGAACTTTTACATTTACATTTTCATTTATAAAAGTTTGTAAATGTAATTTTATAAACTATTGGAAAAGTTTCTTGTAAACTTATATAATAAGAATAATATATCCTATAAAAATTATGGTTCATCCCGAAGGGTCTAGTGAGTTACCATTTATTAGACGGACGGTCACGTCCTCTACGTTCTCTACACCCGAACTAGGGACCCAGTCATTCTGGGGGACCAAATTCTTTACGGTTCGGTGAGGTTATAAGAACGGACCTTTTAAGGTACCTGTCCATTCGGACCTCCCGATGTCAGGTACCCCAACGTTTCACAGACTGTACTGACTCGTACGTACGTATGTGGGAATTCTTGACAATCCTCAAATACTTATACACATGAATGGATAATTGATAATTAGATATATTTTTTTAGAACAGTGTAAATATCTAAATACAATGTTTTTTTAGGGAAAATATAACTTACAATTTATCTCTGAGAACATATAGAGAGAGAATAAAAGTAACTAAGTAAAATACCGATTTAGGAGTTTTCCCGTTACTTACTGTTGTTTAACTAAAAATCAAAGTTTAGACAATTTATTTTGTAGACCATCGTGCACGTCCATGGTCACAAAACCCTTTAAAGATGACAAAATCTCCAGTAACATTCATGGTTCATGGTTTGGATACATATTAAAAATTCATCTAATACAAAAGGAGTCTAAATGAAAACTCATATCGGACTTGAAAAGGGAATTGATTAATGTCCCTGAATCGTTTATTATTGTCGTAGTTTCTGTCACTAATTTTATACCTTTTTCTGTTTTGCTAACGACCAAACGGGACGTGGAACGTCAAGTAATATACTATGATAATTTTGAATCATTGTTTTAAGTATGGTAGTTATAGAAATCAGTGTAATATAGACATTATAATATACTACAGTATATTGACTATTACACAAGTATTACGAGGTTCAGTAGTTCTTTCGTAATTCAATATAAGACAAAGAAGATGACTTCTTTCGTCCCATCGTATCTCATGTTCAATATGTATCTATATATACATACACATATATATATATATATATATATACAAACACACACATACACATAAAAATTCCGATCATAAAATCATGAATTAAGACACGGTACCTTAACATGTATAAAAGATTCATAACACCCAAAGATTCTAATATAAAAATTTAGAAGCATGAATTTTTATGAATTTTCAAATAAATAATTTCGTAACACCAAAATAACCAATTTGAAACACTAACTATCTTCAAACTTTTCATAACAGTTAAAGACACTTTAAATATATTAACGGTCTCCTTAATGATTGTATAGTCTCAAAAATTTTATACTTACGGGGGAATTCATAATGAAACTTTTACAAGCGTAACTTCTATTATCGTTCATTTCGACCTAAACAAGGGGTCTATCGTGATCACTATTTCATAAGTGGACGATTACATCCTCTGAATTTTCTAGACTCAAGCTAGGAACCCAACCTTTCTAAGGGACTTTCTTCTGTACGTTGGGTGAGGTCATAAGAACGGACCTCTTAGGGGTACCTGTCTCCTCGGACCATCCGATATCAGGTGTCCCAGTATTTCTCAGACTGTGCTGACTTCACTGAAAAGGATATACGAGGAAGTCGGTCATTCGTAAATAACTCGTGGAAGATGTAAGGTCCTTGAATTTTTTTTATTATTATTCCAAATTTCTACTAATTCAATGTTTGACACAGAATGTACTTATTATGAGTATAAGGACCTTACCACTACACCTGTCACAATCGTTCTTTTTTTTTATTAACGAGGTAGCACAGGTTTAGAAACGTTGGGCTACCTAACACATCTTACAACCCGAAGAGACAGGTACCTTAAGAAGTCCGTTCTTAAGACCTCACCCAACGTCAGGGGAGGAGGTTCCGTAGAAGAGGTCGACCCCTAGCTTAGGTTGAGAGGGAATAACGTCCGTCTAAGGGGGTCAGACTCGGTGGTCCCTTCGGTGACCACCTTCGTCTTTTATTTATACATTTTATTTTACACTTAAATCCTTCTAGGTATCCGTATGTACTTTTAACATTCGATAATTCAAAAGTACAGTGAATTTTTATAAAACAACTACTTAACTAGAACTAAGTTTTCTTTAATCTATTGGAAGTCTTATCATTTGTAAAGATGTAAAAAAGAGAGAACACCCAAAAGGATACCTGAACAAGTCTCCATGATTCTTATTATGACTTTAGATGATATATGGAGATTTCGATTTTATATACAGTAAAAGATTATAAAGTATATATGACCCGTTATTGTAATATGAATTTTTGTAAATGGTATATTTAAAATCCCGACGTTTCTGTTACTCCACGGACGTTTTTTGTAAATTTACAAAAAGTAAACAATTTAATAAAACAGTGAAGATTTATAAAAAGATATAATTTTCACTGTCAGTAATACCGTGTTGTACGTAGTCTGTGATAGGGTTACTGTTATTTCGTTTATACACTCAATCTTTAGGAAGTCAGGAAATTTTTAGTCCTAATTAAATCTACTGTAAAAGTATATCTTTAAAAAGACCAAAATTAAATGTACATTCCTATATGTATTGACGACATAGAGGTCATAAAGTAGATTTACATAAGAAATCTTATAAATGATAACCTTTATACAAACCACTATAAAGAAAACCTCTGTAAAATTACCTTTATTATGAAGATTTTGACAAAATGTATATATGTATATTCTTGTATAACTTTGAAGTAGTTTTCAGTTTATTGAAAGGTAAATTAACGATTAATTTTGAACCTTACCCTCGATTTTTAGAAGTAAGACACGATGAAAGATTATTAACGGTAATTACACTAATATAAGAACAAATTTCGGATAGATTTAATCGAGTAATTGGTCGTACCAATGAATGTTTGGAGTTTCTTACCTTTTTTTTTTAGACAAAGTAGTGTAAAAATATGACTAGAGTCTCTGATACCGTTCATATAAGTAGTGGTAGACACAGGTATCGGGACCTGTCGCACCGTACACACAGTGTGGTTAATGATACGTTTAGGGATTTAGTAGAGACGTAATTAAGGGGTCACTGTGACTTTAAAACAGACCGAATTCATTAGTGTTTCTTTTTCAAAGAAGAACTTTAATTATTACGTCTAGAAGGAACTCAACCTTGAGTGTCCGGTGATTAGTAGAGAGAAAAATTTATCTGTAGTATTTAATGGTGTATCTATTTATATAAGAGTTTTCATTCGTTATATTTTTATATCTTTTACTCGACCACTGGGTAACATAATTTATACGTTCTTTACAAAATTTTACAATTCAATACCTCCATCGACGTTGTCATTCAATTTTTTTACGATGATACTTTTATTAAAACATTCATAAGAGAGTCTCATCCGACCTTAAATTACCCCTAGTGTAAACCAAAATAAATTCTGACTATTTACATACTGAATTTTATTTATCCTTAAAGAACAAATAAAAATATGAGAGAGAAGAATTTTATAGTTTGTTTTTACCGAAAAGATGAATTAAAGTGGACGAAAAAACTAGAGTACTGGAAGCGAAGAACTGAAGAAAGCAAGTCATGTAAAGGGTCATAAGTACCTGAAGTTGTCCAAATAAGACGGACAATACGAGAGTCAGATAACACAGGAATAGTGTCTTAACAAAAAGGACTCAAATTTTTAATAAAATTCGACTAAATATCATAAAAGGATAATCAAGATTAAAAAGAAATGTAAAATACCGTCCACGAAAAATATGTATATTCTTTCTACTTTAAGGTTAGTTCGGAGGTACTGATTAAAACTCCACGTTTATCTGTTTACAAGTTAATATCATCAGAAAAGTAAAAGAGACATTGTAAAGAGAGTGGTAGTGTGGTTGTAACGAGAAGGTAACACTAAGTAATTACGTCAGTAAGTCGTCAATTACTCGTGGTCAGATCGGTAAATCTTATACTACGACTTCTTCTCTCTGTTTTCAGTAAGGAAATCACTCAAATGTAAGATTACCACTTCGATTATCTTGACCTGTTATTTTTTATTTATGTCTAGAAGGAGTCGAATGTTCTCAATGTAGATCTATTTGTGTAACATTCAACTTTTATAGAATTAGTCCTTTACGGAATTGATATGGATTACATGGTTTGTAGCATCAAATTGGGTCGAATGGTCTTGTGAGTACACTCGGATGGCAACCCGTTTTAGTAGGCTGTGTTTTGGACGATGTTCCATAATTTATAGAGTACATTAAATAACTTATGACATGATTTTCCGTTTTTGTCTTACCAACAGGCTCACGTCTTAACAACATTCTCCCCTCCACTAAATTAGTAATTCAGTAAAGATTAAGAACGTTCGGGTTCCTAACCGAGGATACCCTCCTCCCTAAAGGAAGAGGGACTGTCGGTCCGAGGAGACAGGAACCCTAAAGGGTCCGTTCTTTATCAACTCACTGAACGGTAAAGGAAGAGGTCCCATAGAACGGGTGGGTCCCTACCTTAGGTATGACGGACGTAGTGTACGTCTAAGAAATGGTGACTCGGAGCTCAACATTCACACGATACGACACGAACCAGTGAGTACGTTTAGACTAAGAATGTCTAGAGACCCGATATCGGGTCGTCCCAAAAGACAGGTACCCCTAAGAAATCCCTTCTTATTGCCTTACCCAACGGTACGGGAGGAGGGCCCCTAGAAGAGTTGGGTCCATAGATTGGGTCCAGAGGGTGTAACGTCAACCTAAGAAATGGTAGATTCGGTGGTCTCTTCGAGTTCTTATGACCTCACTCATTGGATAGGGAAGAGGTCCCCTTGACGACTGGGTCCTTAGTTTGACCCCAGAGGACGTAACGTCCGTCTAATAAATCGTCGACTCGATGGACCCTTCGGGTTAACATTCACATAACCAATAAATAGGACACTAGACCACCAACTGACCCTCGACTCCGACGGAGACAGGTAGTAGTGTTCTTTCATAGATTGGGTACTCGTCTAGTTGCAATATCAGAGATGCTTTACACATAACGAAAACTTGGTACCATTTCCGTTTTTTTTTTTTTTTTAGTATTCCACCTTGGTAGTATTCAAACACCCCTTAGTAGACATATATCTTAGGTCCTACCCGAAAGTCCTCTCTATTTTCACGGTACTTCTTTTGAATTCGTCCTATTCAAAAACACCTTTGTCGGGAAAATCTTTTAGTCTTTTGACCAAAAGTACGCACGAGTCAACGAAGTAAGTACAGGTCGAGAAACGTTGGTGTACCGGGTATCGTGTGGTCCGAGGAGACAGCACTCTAAAAGGGTCGTTCTGAGATCCTCTCCCACGGGTACGGGAAGAAGCCTCCTAGAACGATGGATACTTAACTTTGACTTAGAGAACACAGTGTTAGACACCCGTCTAAGAATTGGCACCTCGGTAGTCCCTTTTAATGGAGTACGTTTACAGACTAATGGAATTGTCTACCGTTATAATACATGGTGACAAAAAAGAAGAGCGTCTAGTCCTTCATTATCAATCTTAGTCTGTACCTTGCTCTCTGATCAAGGTTTAACCCTTTCCTCATACAGTTCCGACATATAACAGGGGGACGAATAAATTGAATATACGTCTCATATAGTAGACTTTACGGATCGACCTACTTCGTGTTCGACCTTAGTTTTGACGTCCTCCTCTATAGTCATTAGACTCTATACGTTTACTGTGGTGGGAATTCCGTCTTTCGTTTCTCCTTCATTTCTCGGAGAACTAATTTCACTTTCTCCTCTCACTTTTTCGACCGAATTTTGAGTTGTAAGTTTTTTTTTACTTCAAGCACAGTAGACTGGGGGTCACGAAGTACTACCTTTGTCACTATCAGAAATAAAAGAACCCAAGGTTCTAGTGACGTCTACCACTGACGCCGGTGTTTTAATCTTCTGTAACGAGGAGACTTCTTTTCGATACTGTTTGGATCTGTGACATAATTTTTTGTCTCTGTAGTGAAACGTCTGTTTCCAGGTATAGTCAAGTCAAGTCAACGAGTCAGTACAGACTGAGAAACGCTGGTGTCCGGAGAGCCAGGTATGGTTGAGGGACTTGAGCGAATTTGAGTATAGGTAACTCAGTCACTACGGTAGGTTTGTAGAGTAGGAGACGGTAGGAGAAGAGGAAAACAGAAGTCAGAAAGGGTCTTAGTCCCAGAAAAGGTTACTCAACCGAGAAACGTAGTCCCTCTGTTTCATAACCTGAAATCAAAGTCGTAATTAAGAAGGTTTCTTATAAGTCCTCAATAAAGGAAATTCTAACTGACGAAACTAGAGGAACGTCAGGTTCCCTGAGAGTTGTCAGAAGAAGTTGTGGTGTCAAGTTTTTGTAGTTAAGAAGTCGCGAGTCGAATGAAATACAAGGTTGAGAGTGTAAGTATGTACTGATGACCTTTTCGGTATCGAAACTGATCTACCTGGAAATAGTTGTTACAGAGACGAAAAATTATACGACAGATCCAACCAGTATCGAAAGAAGGTTCCTCGTTCACAGAAAAGCATATGAGTTTCGATATCAAAAAGGTCATCAGTACATACCTACACCCTCAACCTGGTATTTCTTCCAACTCGTAGTGTCTTAACTACCAAAACTTGACACCACAACTTCTTCTGAAAACTCTCATGGAACTTGATATTCCTATAGTTTGGTCAGTTAGCACTTTAGTTAGGACTTATAATAAATCTTTCTGACTACGACTTCGACTTCGAGGTTATGAAACCGGTGGACTACACTTCTTAGTCGAGTAATCTATTCTTGGATTACGACCCTTTCTAACTTCCGTCCTCTTCCTCTTCCCCTGTTGTCTCCTACTCTACAAACCTACCGTAGTGGTTGTGTTACCTGTATTCAAACTCGTTCGAGGCCCCCTACTTCCTGTCCCTTCGGACTGTACGGACTTGTTGTTGTTTAATAAAAAAGAAATGAAGGACTTAAAGTAATGATTCTTTAGTCTTAAAAATTTAGTTTTTGGACAAGAAGTCTAAAAAGAGAAGTTAAGAGGTGTAAAGATTTATTTCGTACGAGTTAAATTTGATCGTTTGTTGTAAAAACCTTATTCAAGGTTTTGGAAATGGTTCCTTAGGTCGTAGGTTGTACAAAAGGTTGGAGAGGTTAGAAATAAAGGAAGGTGGTATGTGTGTGTAAACGAGTAGATATAGTCAAGGAACTGTAAGTGTGTCTATGTAATGTGCACGGTTCGGAAAAGAGAGTTCTGAAAAAGTAAACGAAAAAAAAGAGAAAAGACCTACTGAAAAAGTTTATAAGTATACCGAGAGAAGATTATCAGGGTAAAAGAGGTCAAGAAACACTGAAGACACTGATGTATAAATTTCGTAGTCAGGACAGTTCGAGAAACGAGTACATGTCAAAATTTATATAAAAAGTGTTGTAAATATTGATGGATTATAATGTATAAGATAATAATGGACGAGGTGATTTTATTTGGAAGAGGGTTAGGTCTTTATATCAGAATAAAACAAAAGGACCGGATAGTGTATGCCCCGTACGTCATTTATAAACGAATTATTTCCTTAATTACTTATGTAAAATTTACTGAAAACATTGGTGAGACTAATAAAGAAGACAGAAGACGACAAGAAAAATTCATAGGTAAAATATAGAGGGACACACTTACAGTTTAGTCCGATAGTCTTCTTTAATAGTACGTATCGTAAAGAATTTACTGTCTTTAAATAAGAAGAGAAGATAAGGTCTCCGTCCTCCAGACTCTACTCTCACGGTCGTATCTATCAATCAAGACCACTTCCGACAGGAGGACCAAATTTCTGATGGTGGAATACTACAGGAGTTGACATCTTGTCTCACCCATAGAACGTAGAGAAGTTAAAGTCAAGTCAAGTCAAGTCAGTGAGTCAGCACAGGTTGAGAAACGCTGGGGTACTTAGCGTCGTACGGTCCGGAGGGACAGGTAGTGGTTGTGGGCCTCAAGTGAGTCTGAGTGCAGGTAGCCCAGGCACTACGGTAGGTCGGTAGAGTAGGACCCAGCAGGGGAAGAGGAGGACGGGGGTTATGGAGGGTCGTAGTCTCAGAAAAGGTCACTCAGTTGAGAAACGTACTCCACCAGTCTCATGATCTCGAAGTCGAAATCGTAGTAAGGAAGGTTTCTTTAGGGTTCCAACTAGCGGAAGTCTTACCTGACCAACCTAAAGGAACATCAGGTTCCCTGAGAGTTCTCAGAAGAGGTTGTGGTGTCAAGTTTTCGTAGTTAAGAAACCACGAGTCGGAAGAAGTGTCAGGTTGAGCGTGTAGGTATGTACTGGTGTCCTTTTTGGTATCGGAACTGATCTACCTGGAATCAGCCGTTTCAATACAGAGACGAAAACTTATATGATAGATCCAACCAGTATTGAAAAGAAGGTTCCTCATTCGTAGAAAATTAAAGTACCGACGTGAGTGGTAGACGTCACTAAAACCTCGGGTTTTTTTATTTCAGATCCTGTGATTAAAAAGTTCTCGGGGTAATCATACTGAAAAATTATTATATGTGACAGAGGTTTACGTAAGTATAAACCTCAATCTTACGGTTGCAAACCTAAAGTCCCCTCCTTTTTCAGACAGGTAGCGTGGGAAGTATGAATTTTAAAGAATCTAACTTTTTTTTAGAAGATAATATTAAGAATTATTAGTTTGTTCAAAGGATTTTTTGATGTTGTGGGACGAATAAATTAAATGTATCTCTCATGTAGTACTCTTTGTGACCCGACCTCTTTCGTGTTCGACCTTAGTTCTAATGGTCCTTTTTATAGTTATTGGAGTCTATACGTCTACTGTGGTGGGAATACCGTCTTTCACTTTTTTTTTTTTTTGATTTCTGGAGAACTACTTTCACTTTCTCCTCTCACTTTTTCAACCGAATTTCGAGTTGTAAGTCTTTTGTAAGTACCGTAAGCCAAGATAGTGAAGTACCTTCTATCTACCCCTTTGTTACCTTTGTCACCGACTGAATTAAAAAAACCTGAGGTTTTAGTGACGTCTACCACTGACGTTGGTACTTTAACTTTCTGGGAATGAGGAACCTTCCTTTCAATACTGGTTGAATCTGTCGTATAATTTTTCATTTCTGTAATGAAACGGTTGTTTCCAAGTAGATCAGTTCCGATATGAAAAAGGTCACCAGTACATACCTACACGTTCAACCTGATATTTCTTTTGACTCGTGGTTTCTTAACTACGAAAACTTGACACCACAACCTCTTCTGAGAACTCTCAGGGAACCTGACGTTCCTCTAGGTTGGTCCTCTAGGTAGGTAAGATTTCCTCTAGTCAGGACCCACAAGTAACTTTCCTGACTACAACTTCGACTTTGAGGTCATGAAACCGGTGGAGTAC
>SJYO01020080.1:21153142-21239167 GCA_006410555.1 Capra ibex | reverse complement strand
TTTTTTTTTTTTTTTTTGATTTCTGGAGAACTACTTTCACTTTCTCCTCTCACTTTTTCAACCGAATTTCGAGTTGTAAGTCTTTTGCTTCTAGTACCGTAAGCCAAGATAGTGAAGTACCTTCTATCTACCCCTTTGTTACCTTTGTCACCGACTGAATTAAAAAAACCTGAGGTTTTAGTGACGTCTACCACTGACGTTGGTACTTTAACTTTCTGGGAATGAGGAACCTTCCTTTCAATACTGGTTGAATCTGTCGTATAATTTTTCATCTCTGTAATGAAACGGATGTTTCCAAGTAGATCAGTTCCGATATGAAAAAGGTCACCAGTACATACCTACACGCTCAACCTGACACTTCTTCCGACTCGTGGTTTCTTAACTACGAAAACTTGACACCACAACCTCTTCTGAGAACTCTCAGGGAACCTGACGTTCCTCTAGGTTGGTCCTCTAGGTAGGTAAGATTTCCTCTAGTCAGGACCCACAAGTAACTTTCCTGACTACAACTTCGACTTTAAGGTCATGAAACCGGTGGAGTACACTTCTCGACTGAGTAAACTTTTCTAGGACTACGACCCTTTCTAACTCCCGTCCTTCTCTTCCCCTGCTATCTCCTACTCTACCAACCTACCGTAGTGGCTGAGTGACTGAATTACCTCTACCCAAACCCACCTGAGACCCTCAACCACTACCTGTCCCTCCGGACCGCACGACGGTAAGTACCCCAGTGTCAGTCTGTGTTCACTCACTGACTTGACTTGACTTGACTACGTGGAGTCGTCTCGTTGAATCTCTTAGTAAAGTCACTGTGATTACTACATATAAAAATTTCTTGACTCTTAAAAAAAAACGAAAACCGATGGTTTTCGATACCACTTTTTTCCAAAAGGAAGGTTTACCATTAAATTTTGATGACATAACTTCGTGTCCAAAAATAAAAAAGAAATTAGTTTTTTGTTTGAAAAAATATAAGGATGGTAAATCATTGTTTAAATTGACTTAGAATGGATTTATTTAGGTGTTTGAAAATGTCCTTTTCTTTTTCGTTTGTCCTAAAAAAAAAAAAAAGTGTTTATGTTCTGTTTTTTTAAGTCTATTGAAAAGAAATCATTTAACAACTAAAAAATGTTTAAGTTGGTATGTTATTATAAAAACAACTTTAATACCCATCCCCTTTAAGTAAGAAAAGTTTTGTTTAAAAGTCATCTTATTTATGTACTTTTATAAAAGGGATTTTATTTTATATTACTTTCCTTTTATAAAACGTAAAAATAAAAATTTATATAGATTTTAATTCTGTTTGTATTATCGATTGATTATAATAAATTGGTTGTTATCAATACATTATTATAACTTTATTCCGTTCGATAAACCTTTACGGACTAAGTGCTGTCAGATAAATTACAACTAGGTCACAATTTTTTAGTCATATAAATAAAAGGTGTTTTAGATATTCATTATCACGACTTTACTTTTATCTACGTCGTTTAATATTATATCAGGGTCTTGTAATAATGGAACACGGACTCAACCTCCCAAAAAGGGGATTAAATTAACTAGAAAAAAGGATAAATACATTATCTTTGGACATATAAATCAGTCAAGCTAAATTGGAAGGTATTGGAGTCTTTACAGTAAGGGAACTGTGTATTAGTATAGTTTTATCACTCTACATACAGTACAGAAGACACACCGTTTCCAAAGATGTCTGTTGTACTTCGGTAACACTGTAAAAAGATTAGTAATCAGTAAAGCAAAGACACCTCCATTTCTTGTGAACAATTTGTACTTGAAAGTCAAGTAAAAACCATAGGGTCTAACTAATCCGTTGATCTTTTTTTACAGACAATTAGTAAAAATACAAATAAAGGATGATTAGAGATTCAAAGAACAAGTAATATACAAGTAAACCACAATAATTTCTAACACATCGAGTCAACCATTTCTTAGGTGGACGTAACGTCCTCTGAGGTCAACCTAAGGGTCCAGTCCCTTCCCTATCCGATGGTCGAGGTCACAAGCACATATACAACCTTTTATTAATTTGACATTTAAGACACTCATGTCCCTGAAAACCAATGGACAAGTTTGAAAATAGAGGTCCTGGCTGTGTGTTGTCTACGATAATTTGTAATAACTTGTTTATATATTTACCTATATTGGTTAGGGTAGAGATAGAAATTTGAAAGGACACATAAAGTATCATAGTCAGAAAATTCCGTATAAGAGAAATGGTAAAACAAAGTTATCTTAAATTTAAATTTGTAGTTATATTTAAAACCCTCTGTTCACCGTCTTAAGATACAGTTCCAACTGACTCAGTTATTCTAGCATCAACCTCTTCTAAAACCTTCTCTACTATTTGTCAAAATAGACATGATACATAAATGAATATGATACCCCCTTCTTTTCGTATGGAACGAATAAATGTACATAGTCTAACCCTTTAAAACAAAAGTTTATTGTCTTTGAGTTAGGTTTGTCCGACTTTATCAATTTCTTTTTTTAATAGTGTCCGTAGACTTATCGAATTTGTCCGTATTAAATCTTCATCAAATGGATTGAGGTAAATACAAAACGAAGGTTCTATGTATTCAACAGTATACCTGTTTTACTGACGGTTGTCGAAGTTTCCTGACGTAAGAAGGAACAAGTGGAAATCCTCTTTAAATACAAAGAGTACGGCTTCTTATTCCCTGAAAAGAATGAGTCTTCGGGGGTGGGTCATAGAGGATCCTACCTACATGAAAACACACAGTGCAGTAGATGTTTGGTATGTCTCCAGTTACTCTTCCACAACTAACGAAATTTCGGGTATGGACCTCAACATTCCTTACCTCGCTCAGGGTTTGAACCTCACTAGGTGTTAAACTTTTTTGTCCTAAGACACCGATTTCCTTTCCCTGTTACTTTCACTTTCTGGTTTTCGTCTTCCACGGTTGGTTGAGTCGACCTGATTATAAGTACAGTGAACTCGTAATTTTTTACGTTCGATCCTTAGTTTACTGGAATCGAGGTTGTTTCTTAATGGTTCAAAAGTCACACGTTTCAGAAAAGATAGAGTGAAAAATGTAGACTTTTACTCCTATTACTATTCTATTATTTCATACATTGGTTCAAAATTACACGTAAAATTGAATCAATTATTTACATTTGACTAACCATTTAACGGACTGGTTTGTTTACGTATTAGTTACAAGTATCACTATATTATTATTATTGTCGTTAACAATAGTAACCCATATACAAGATGTTACCTATGTGTAATAGAAATATAAATCGTTTTATTTGTATTATGGATAGAGATCTCATAATAACAGTCCTAACTGATGTCATTATTGGTTACACAAATAAAAGTAATATCTCGAACAAAATATCCCAACATGAGTAAACAAATCAATTGTGATCTGTGAAATAATTTCAAGAACCTTCTGTTACGCACACGACTCAGTGAAGTCAGTACATACTGAGAAACGATGGGGTGCCTAACATCGGACGGTCATCGGTCGTACCCCTTAGGACGGGTACCGTTTCTAGTACTCCTTCCCCGGACTGTAGTAGTCCGGAGCATCCCGGGGGGACCTTGAAGAACTCGTAGATGGGGTTTTGGTCTCAGACAGACGGAATAACATACTACGGACAGTGGTTGAGAAGACTGTAATTGTCCCCCGATAGGCGTCGGTGGAAAGAAACCTTTTTCAATTGAATCTCGAGGTCAATTGTCAGAGGACATATATTTTCCTCACAGAGTCGAGTTTGGGGAGACTACCGAGAGATTGAACGGACTGTCCAAATGGGCCTGAAAATGTTGATGCGTACACTAACAAATGTCGGGGGGTTGGACCTCTCCGTGTTCGTATTTTGTAGAATTTCTATGTCTCGGAAAAAATTTCTCGATCCTTAATATAACCACTTCCCAAAGTAACAACTCAATTACTGACGGCGGTCCGGAGGTATGGGAAATAGAAAATCCGTGGACCTCCTATAATTAGTTACATTAACCCTACGTCTTTATCCTTATATCATCAAACTACAATCGTTATGATCTGAAAACTCAATTACTTAAAAGAGAGACAATATTTAGTGACATGAGGAGAAAGGAACAATATTTAACAACATAGGAACGAAACATTCTTACATTGGAATTAATCACGAAAGACTCTCACCGTGGCCTGAAATCATTCTTGTTGTGAAAATCCCGTTTATTCAAAAGACCACCTACCTGGGAATAGTCTTTTCCCGGTATTTTACGATTATCCGGAGGACCGGTCTTCAACTACATTTAGTGGATTCTGGTCACATATGTCGATTCATACGTCTCTCTTTCGGACCAGAACTATTCCCAGTCCCGAGACTGGGACGTACTGAAAGATAATAGGTAACTAGAGATACATATTGATTTTCATATTTTCGAAAGGACCTTTTATTTCCTGTTTGGTCAAAGAGTCTTTAGACCGAAGGGGCCACAGAAGAAAAGAAAAAGAGGAAAAGTCCGACTTAAGGGTAGACCTTGTATCTCCGAGTGGCACAGACGAATAGACGGACCCTAAGATTCTGGGTCCCCTCTCCCTCGGGTTCCGCCCCGTGGGAGGCGATAAGTTCGCCCGTGGACACCGGAATACATCTGCCACATTCGGGGAACAGAACCCTGAAATAAACAGAAAGATACATTTGGTTCCTTATGTCCGAGAAAAAGAGGAGATAAAGGAGAGGAGAGAGAGTGATGTGATAAGAAGGGAGTCAAGTGAAGTCAAGTCAGCGAGTCAGCACAGGTTGAGAAACGTTGGAGTGCTTAGCGTCGTGCGGTCCGGAGGGACAGGTAGTGGTTGTGGGTCTCAAGTGAGTCTGAGTGCGGGTAGTTCAGTCACTACGGTAGGTCGGTAGAGTAGGAGACAGCAGGGGAAGAGGAAGACGGGGGTTAGGGAGGGTCGTAGTTTCAGAAAAGGTTACTCAGTTGAGAAGCGTACTCCATCGGTTTCATGATCTCAAAGTCGAAATCGTGGTAAGGAAGGTTTCTTTAGGGTCCCAACTAGAGGAAGTCTTACCTGACCAACCTAGAGGAAGGTCAGGTTCCCTGAGAGCTCTCAAAAGAGGTTGTGGTGTCAAGTTTTCGTAGTTAAGAAACCGTGAGTCGGAAGAAGTGTCAGGTTGAGAGTGTAGGTATGTGACCTCTTTGGTATCCGAACGGATCTGCCTGAAATCAGCCGTTTCATTACAGAGACGAAAAGTTATACGATAGATCCAACCAGTATTGAAAAGAAGGTTCCTCATTCGCAGAAAATTAAAGTACCGACGTCAGTGGTAGACGTCACTAAAAACCTCGGGTTTTTTATTTCAGACTGTGACAAACGTGACAAAGAGGCAGATAAAGGGTACCTCACTACCCTGGCCTACAGTACTAGAAGCAAAAGACTTACAACTCGAAATTCGGTTGAAAAAGTGAGAGGAGAAAATGAAAGTAGTTCTCCGAAAAATCAAGGAGAAGTGAAAGACGGTATTCACACCACAGTAGACGTATAGACTCCAATAACTATAAAGAGGTCCGTTAGAACTGAAGTCGAACACGAAGAAGGTCAGGTCGCAAAGAGTACTGCATGAGACTTATATTAAATTTACTCGATGAATTTATTAAAAAAGGATTAGTGGCTGAGGCAGGGGTGAAACTTAATGGGACCTAGGTGGTCCCGACCTGGGGCCGTCATCGGGCGGTCCGAGGAGACAGGAACCCTAAGAAGTTCGTTTTTATGGGCTGACCCAGTGGTAAAGGAAGAGGTCGGAAGAAGGGTTGGGTCCCTAACTTGGACACAGAGGACGTAGAGGATGTAACGTCCGTCTAAGAAAGGGGTGACTCGGTGATTATAGAGATAATAAAAATAGAAATATTGAGGTTAAATATTGATGTTACAAACAATTATCGACTAGGCCCCGTTTACAATCAACTTTTACAACTGAATTTTGTTTATCTGGTAGTCAATAAAGAGGTCGTTTTTTACCCGAATAAACTCTAGTCGTCTCTTAACGTCCAAACCCAGACGTTGGTCCCACTCGATACAGTTGGTGTTTAACCGTGAACGGTACCCACAAACGGTAGATGGACGTGTTCCTAATTTAGTACACGACGATATCGACGACTGGAGGTTATAGGGGACTACCTCATGTACCATCTCTCATCTTTACCCCGTGAGACACGAGGTCGATTGACCGTCCTGTCTAAAAGTATACCAATCTATAAGAGTCCTCGATTTTAAGATAATCAGATTAAAAATTTAAAGAAGTATAGATCTTTTCGTGATTTTAGAAAGTGCCACTGTTAACAAAGAGTACTGAACGTCTTCGAAGTACTCTGGTCCTCTTTGAAAAAGATGGTTTTTTTTTTTTCACGAACTGACTTACATGAGGGGGAAATGGTCCTAGTATGTATACGACAGAAAAGGGGAATAGAGAAACCTTGTCAAATAGTCTGAATGTACTCCACGACAGAGGGTACGACGTCAGGAGTTAACGGACTTTATTTCGAATAGAGTTTTTAGAGTGTAACGCGTAGAAAAAAATGAGTTATCGGTGTACGATCAGGGGTCGTTTATACCTCTCCTCTTGAGTTTCCCTTCTTCGACCCTCCCGATCGATATCATTTGTTTCTCAAGTACTGTGAAGTCACCTACTGAACACTGACGGAGAGTTTCTGACTCGAGAACGACCTGTTCTTCTCCTCAGAAAGNATTCTGGTCCTCTTTGAAAGATGGTTTTTTTTTTTTTTTTTTTCACGAACTGACTTACATGAGGGGGAAATGGTCCTAGTATGTATACGACAGAAAAGGGGAATAGAGAAACCTTGTCAAATAGTCTGAATGTACTCCACGACAGAGGGTACGACGTCAGGAGTTAACGGACTTTATTTCGAATAGAGTTTTTAGAGTGTAACGCGTAGAAAAAAATGAGTTATCGGTGTACGATCAGGGGTCGTTTATACCTCTCCTCTTGAGTTTCCCTTCTTCGACCCTCCCGATCGATATCATTTGTTTCTCAAGTACTGTGAAGTCACCTACTGAACACTGACGGAGAGTTTCTGACTCGAGAACGACCTGTTCTTCTCCTCAGAAAGACGAAGAGTAACCCGAGTCGATAGATAATCCCGTAATCTCGAGTGGGAAGACCGGAGAGTGGAGATAAAATTAACTTTAAAAACAAATGATTAAAAGTGTTTTTGTTCTCTTCCGTTCTCGTTATTTTCCGTCTCCCCTACTCTCTCTTTCCTACAACTTTCTGTCGCTACCCAATTTCTTAACTTCTACTTTTACTAATCGTGTTCCCTCGACTGAGTTTTCAGTACTCCCAATAGACATATGTAAAAGACACGACAGTGTACTACCGTACATAAACACATGAGTTCTCCGTCTTTAATATTCTCCGATTCGTCTTTAAAGTCCTTCCGTCCCACAATTGTACTTTTATTGTTTTGTTTTGTTTTGTGGTCGACGGTGTCTTTTGTTTCAGTGTTTCATTTCTGATAGGTTGACGTCTTACCCGTCGAACAACGGTCTGTAACTGTCTAGACCACTTACGAACCCTTTTGTAAATATTTCCTCGAAGCAAATAATCTTTTGGGAACAAAACGACTTTTAATTCCACAAGAAACTGAGACTCTACACTCCGAATATTGAACAGTATAAACCTTTAATTTATAACTTGTGATGATTAGAAATTCACGTTATGTGATGATTAGACATTCACGTGATGTGAGAAAAATCGTGGTCCTGAAATAAAGACTATGAATGTGAGAAGTGATGAGTAGGACGGTAGTGTCGAGTTCATTTCTTGTAAATTCCGTCCAAATACTTACAGTTGTGACGTATAGACTTACATTATTTTAGTGTGAAAATTAAAAATAAATTCTAGTAAAAACTCATTCTTCGTAATATGTATTATGAATTTTGATTTAACTAAAAAAAGTCCTACTTAGTATTAATCTTAAAAAGACCATTTATGATCTTCCTTACATAGTATTTTTTATTTGACGTTTTTACATCTTATGGAGGGGAAAAAAAAAAAGAAAAATTTATTTCCTATCGACTAGGTTATCAAGATGTGGGAGAGCGACATAAACTCCTTGTTTCTGATGTAAAGTGTAAACGAGATGTACTCCGTTACTTATTTTCTAGTATCTATTTTCTTTTGGTCATTTAGTAGTAAACGTAACATAACTACAAATGACTCCATATTTTAGGGTGGCTTAAATCTACACGATAGTGTAACGATACTTCTTCCACGAGAGACGTTTATTATACCTTAAGTCTTGTGTGTGAATATACACTTCTAACTGCACTCTACTCACGATAGTCTTTACGTGTTCTTTCTTTTGTTTTTTCTTTAGAAATACAATATAATATGACGTTCTCTACATCTTAAAAGAGGCAAAATTCGAAAGATTTTTGTAAAATATAATTATATATATATCTGTTTATTACCAATTAAAGATTCTTGTGAAAATTTTTCGTTTTACACTTTAATTTCATCCAATTTAAAGAACTAAATAATTCTTTAATTACATATTTAAATTAAAAAATAAAAATACTTAATTTTAAATGTCCTTATTCAATAATGGGTTAGATAAAAGGTCTACAACTACAACTTTGAAGTTTTCTTTTTCTAGTTTTTAATTTAGTTTCAGTTACTTACATTGTCAGTAAATTTGCACATAATTGATTGTATAATGGTTAAATATCCTAATCATAGACGATTACGAAAGGAGGGTTAGGTCACATCTTTTCGTCGAATGTTAACTACGTACCGTAACGATGAAACCAGACAAATTGTGAATTTAATATTTTGAAATAACCCCCTTTTTCTCTCACTCTAACAATTCGACTTCAACTCTCACTCCATTACCTTTAAAACTTCCGTAACGACACTCAGTTTAATAAGCAACTTCCAAATCCCTTAACGGTCCGTACTCTTATTAAACATGACTGACTCTTCGTCTACTTCGTTCCTTGTCATATCTCTGTATCTGTCCTTTTTATTATTATCTTTTTATTAATTCCTAAAATATTTTAGTATCTTACAATCTAAACCTTCTCCATTATCTTTTTACAAAATGTAATAAAAATAATAATAATTAGTCAAATAACTTCATAGTAAACGATTTTCAGTGTAAATATTCCCACTTCGAACTACTTGAAAATGTTTATATACGTTGACACAATTAACAGTGATCCTAATTCTATCTCTTTATCTTTGTAGAGTCTTAGGAAGGATACGAGGAAAGTCAGTGATTGAAAGGAATTTACAATGATAATAAGTTTAAGATAAGTGAAATCTTATAAAATAGGACAAAAATTTAAAGTACCAATATATAATGAGTCATCTTAGAAACTTTGAATAAATACAAATTACACCACATTGAGTGAATGAAAGTAACGAGATATTATTAAATAAAACTCCGTAAAAAGTGACGCACGTGTAAAAACACATAACTTTAAAGTTCGACGATATAGATCATGACTATATTTCTAAGAGCACTTACTATGAAGACCTGTATTTCAGAATAGACAGAAACCATATGTGGACACACACGTAAGATTTAGTGAAGTCAGTACAGACTGACAAACACTGGGACACCCGATATCAGGTGGTACAAGGAGACAGGTACCCTAAGAGGTCCATTCTTATAACCTTAACCAACGGTACGGGAATAGGTCCCTTAGAAGGGTTGGGTCCTTAACTTAGGGAGTAGAGAACACAGAGGACGTAACCGTCCGTCTAACAAATGGTGTTTACGGTGGACCCTTTGTGTCGTATTTTGATCCTCACCTTAAATGGTTAAACTCTTCTCCGTCTCTTTACTTAAAATTAAGTTTAATCTTGAATATTTGATACTCACGATTAGTGTAAGAAATACTTTGTTAACCCAATTGTTTTCTTTTATAAAGGTAAATTTACCTTTAAATATAACCAATAAAAATTAAAGAAATATGCAAGTAACTCTCATTTGATTTCATCTAAATGTAAAAGTCCACAATTAATAATTTATTTTGATTTGTAGTAATAAAATTCTTATAGTGAAACGAAAGACTAGAATACTTTAATTGAGAAAGTTCAAAAAACTAAATTTTCATTTATTGGAGAAATTCCCTTTATATTAACCATCTAATTTTATTGTACGGATACAAACACCCTAAAAGAAGTCACGAAAATTACCTCATAATACTTTACAATTCCCGAAGGGGCCACCGACTCGTCATCTTCTTAGACGGACGTTGTGTCTTTGGTACTCTGCACTTAAACTAGGGACCCTACTCTTGTAGGGAACTTCCTCCCGTGTCGTTGGGTGTCGTCATAAGAACGGTCCTTTTACACTACCTATCTTCTCGGACCATCATATGTCAGGTATCCCAGCGTATCTCAGGTTGTGTTGACTTCGTTAACTCATGCATATGTTACGTTTTCATTTCGATACAAATTAAACCGTAATTAACAACTTATAGATAAATTAAAGGTACTTATACATGAAATAGACTTCTGGTTAATTTATACCTGTGTAATTACCAATTATAATTGGTCATTATAAATAGTCGACAAATACGATGATCGTCCAATCGTCAAGGAAACCAATACGATATTTGATGATTCGTTTTTACAAAGGAATTAAAGACTTCACACTAATATTTTACCTAACATTAGTCTAACGTAAAATTTCGAATGTTAAATATTATATTTTGTTTGTAGTCTTACCATAATATATCATCTATAATTTCAAACAGTGGTTACAGGAATTTGAGTCTTTAATCTCATCTTGTATTAATGATGAATGAATCTGCCATTTCACAGACAGATGTTACGTCCTCTGGGCACAAGCTTGGGACCCAGACCTTCTAGGGGACCTCTTCCCTTTACCGTTAGGTGAGGTCATGATAACGGATCTTTTTAGGGTACCTGTCTCCTCGGACCATCCGCTGTCAGGTACCCCAGCGTTTCTCAACCTATGTTGACTCACTGAAGTGAGTTAATGAGTCTTTTTTATACTATATTCCTTCTATAGAACTATAGACAGTTTCCTTTCATTATAATTTGTAAATAATCGTACTGATAATATTTTTGTATGTCTTTTACCGTTCACAACCACTCCTACACCTCTTTTAACAAATAGGTAACGATCACCCTTATAATTTACCACGTCGGTATCACCGTTTATCATCTCACTAAAGATTTTATTAATTAGTACCTTAATGGTATACTAGGTCGTTAAAGGGAAGACCTACATATGAGGGGGGAGGTTTAAATTTCGTCGATAAGTTTATTCATAAACATATCGGTACAAGTATCGTTATATTAAATGGTATAGGTTTTCTACCTACATTCGGTTCATAAGTTCTTACTTAATTATCTATTTTACCCTATGTATGTATGTCAACTTATAATAACAGAATTTTTCTTTCCTTTTTGAAGATGTTTTATTTATTTAGAACTTTTATTCATTTCTTTTCTCTTTTCTTCATTCAGTGCTTTCCTGTTTATAATAAACTAAGGTGAACAAACTCCAAGGATCTCATCAGTAAGTAACTCTGTCTTTCATCTTCATACCAATCTTTCCCTGACCTTCTCCTTTTTTATCCCTCAATCACAAATTAACCATGTTTCACAATAGACCCCTTCTACTTTTTGTAAGGTAGAGACCTTACATTGCTACCGACATGTTGTTACATTTACATGAATTACCGTGTCTTGACTTGTGAAATTTTACCAATTTCGTCATTTAAATACAGTACACATAAAATGATGTGTAAAATGTTTTTCCTTTTATTTAAATTGAATTAGTTTTTATTTCATTAAATGTAAAATAATACTAATCCCTTCCTTTATGAAATTAAAATTTCCAAAAACAACAACGAATTGGTTCTAAACTGGGTTAATTAGTATAATTTACGTTCAGTGAACATAATTTACGTTCTTCATTTTAAATACATGATCTTTTTTATAGACTAACATTATTAATGATGTTAATTTTGACAAATCGTCACATACATCAACTTGTTAATCCATAATGAAAGTTCCATTAAGAGTTCCATCAATATAAAATTATGTTTAATAAAAAGGGAAGGGAAACTACCCTTTCTACAGGTAATTTCCGAAGAAGGTGATTCTTTTACAGGGATATGGACAGTCCGTCTACGGTAAAATTCGAATACGACTACTTTAATAGAACGGTAAGACCTGACGTCCTTATACACAAAATGTTGTGCGAAGGTACATGTAGTCCAACAAATCTTTCCAACCCTAATAAACGAACGAATTAACCAACTAAAACCAAAACTAAAAAAACTAGTCAATATAGAAAAGAGTACAGTTTCGAACCAGAGTGTGAAGAAACATTAGAAAATACATATACTGTGTCAACTTTAAAATTGCTTAACTAGCTATATACTTATGAACTTACCGATTTGTAAATGGCGGTCACGGTGAACCCTTCGGGACATCGAAAAAACCTTTATGGAGAAATAGTGTGATTCCTTCTATAGAAAATGAGAAAATTAAACAACTGTCAAACAAAATCCTTACCTAAGATCTATAGCGGTTTACGAAAAAGACGTAGATAAACTTATTAGTACACTAAAATTTTTTAAACAATTGTAGTACTTAATATCACTAAAAAAAATAAGACCCTATTTATACGACCCTATTTGAGGTCAATAATGTGTATGACATTACTCGTTTTTCTAAAGGAACACTCACTTTATTTCACTCTTGACCTTCTTTGAGATGTTCTTTTAGTGAGTAAATAAGCCACTGACTATCTTTAAAATCACAGAATTGTACAATATAAGACTTATGTTTTTTTAAAGACCTCGTCTCCAGTATTAGTGATAGTGTCCGGATTGTCAGTACCGACGGGTTGGGGTGGAAAGGGGAAATAATCCACCACGAAACTCACAGTTAACCTGGGGTGTACACGTGTTTTCCCGTACCACGGGTTTCCTTCTCTTTGGTTTACTATTTTAGACCAAAGAATATATGTACAAAAGGGGAATAATTCTCTCTTTTTATTAGAGACGAATTACCTTTATTTGAGAGAGGTCCTTCTCTTTTCTCTTCAGGGGATTTGAGATAGAGAAACTTTATATTTATGTACTGAAATCCTCCCTTCACCCACCTCTCTATTTTAGTCACAGAGGTCTAAATGTTGGGGATTTTTACAGAAGTACTACGGTCCAAGGTAATGTAAGACTATACCTTTATGTCGACCCTTCAAGTCAGACAGGTTTCAAGAGTAATAGTCAAATCAGTAGAAAATGTAAGGTTCGAATAAACAATTGGGTTCAAGGGTGTTTGAGTCTTTTGAGATCAATGCGTCTTCGTATTCTCATAAAAGAGATATCAGGGCGTCACTTCACTTTCACTTTCAGTGTGTCAGCACAGGTTGAGAAACACTAGGGTACTTGATATGTCAGGTACCTTAAGGGGTCCGGTTTTATGACCTCACTCATCGGAAAGGGAAGAGGTCCCCTAGGAGGGTTGGGTCCCTAGTTTGGGTCCAGAGGACATAACGTCCGCCTAAGAAATGGTCGACTCGGTGTTCCCTTCGGGTTCTTATGACCTCATCCATCGGATAGGGAAGAGGTCGCCTAGAAGGGGTGGGTCCTTAGCTTGACCCCAGAGGACATAATATCCACCTAAGAAATGGTTGACTCGATAGTTCCTTCGGTCACATGAGAAAACGGTCGGTGATTAAGATAATAACTTTCGTGTTCTACAAAGGTTATTAAATATTTGGTTATTGGAAATATTAAACTAATTTAAAACGTTTGAAATTCAACTTGAGGGGAGGGAAATAGTGTTTGGAACAAGTCTGTCGTATTAGGGAATGATAATAATACACAAATAAAAGTTTGTGAACAACATATACTGTGTAAACCAACTTACCGTATTGAGGTACCGTAGAAACAAGTTGATGAAGTACTTATAAACAACATATTCTTTTGTTCTGTATTTCCAGAACGAATAGTATAGTGACCTGTTTTACTTTCATTAACGGTTCTAGTAAAATCACATCATAAGGTAAATTAACTCACTTTAATTACGACAATAGACAATATATCCGAAGGGACCATCGAGTCTACCATTTCGCAGACGGATGTTACGTCCTCTGGACCCAAGATAGGGACCCAGCCCTTCTAGGGGACCTCTTCCTTTACCGTTGGGTGAGGTCCTGAGAACGGACCTTTTAGGGTACCTGACTCCTCGGACCATCCGATGTCAGGTACCCTACTGATTCTCAGTCTGTGTTGACTCGCCGAAGACAATATATAACGGTTTCATTTAACGTCAAGTATAAATGAAACTTTTGAATCTTACTCCTTCTGTATAAAATTCCCATAAAACACCCTTTATTAAACGACATTTTATATAAAGTGATTGAAATAAAATTAATTTTGTGACGTTTGATTGTAGATAAGTACGTAATTTGTAAAAATCGAAGGTTCATACATAGAGTGACACCAACAGACACTTAATCACATCCTTTGACTTGATGGACATCAGTATGTGTTAATCTTTTAAGAAGTCTAAACCTCCAAATTCGGTAGAAATACTAATAGAATAGTTTGTGTGGATAAAATGACTACACGTTGACTCAAGAGTCTCTTAAATTCGCCAAGTCCAATTCTTTACTAGAATATCATTATAAGACTCTAACGAATAATTTTATTAAGGGGGTCTTAATGAAAACCCCCCCATAAAAAATAAATTTAAATAAATAAAATTAACCTCCGATTAATGAAATGTTATAGTATACTAAAACTAAGTAATGACACAGAAATTATGAAACTGAATATACGTACACCATGAACATATTTCATATTTTGACAAAATATATATTTTCCCAAAAAAAAAAGGGGGGGTTGGAAGGTCATAAGGATATCTTTACTTTTCTACGAACGAGGAACCTTCTTTTCGATACTGTTTTGATCTGTCGGACGATTTCTCGTCTCTGTACTGAAATAGTTGCAACCAGGTATATCAGTTTCGATACAAAAAAAGGTCATCAGTACATACCTACCCTTTCAACCTGACATTTCTTCCGACTTGTGACGTTCTTAACTACGGAAGTTTTACACCACAACCTTTTCTGAGAACTCTCAGGGAACTTGACATTCCTCTAGTTTGGTCAGTTAAGTTTTCCTTTAGTTGGAAATGATTAGTAACTTTCCTGGCTACGACTTCGACTTCGAGTTATAAAACCGGTGGACTACGTTTCGTGGTTGAGTAACCCTTTCTGGGACTACGACCCTTTCTGACTTCCTTCCTCCTGTTTCCCTACTGTCCTGTTCTACCAACCTACCGTAGTGACTGAATTACGTGTACTTAAACTCGTTTCAGACCCTCTACCACCTCCTGTCCCTTCGGACCTCACGACGTCAGGTACTCCAGTTTTTCTCAGTCTGTGTTGACTCGTTGACTTGTTGTTGTTAAAGATATCTTTGTAAAGTCGTCTTAATGTGACCAAATTAAAAACCAAAAAGTTGTTACCCATCATAAATACATTCGGTGTGAGCAGAGGTAGGGGTGAGGTCTTATAAGAAAAATTCTTGGTCGTACCAGTCTAAATCTTTAAGGTTCGGTCCGGAGTCCTCTCAGAACGTGATGGTCCGTCATGGAGCTAGGTAAAAAGTGATCAGAAACCCGTCGAGGTCGGAGTAGTAGGAGACATAATGTAGTCCTTCGTCTAAAAAGAATTTCGTGTGTGAAAGGATATAACAAAAGTCACCATATACGTACACGAAGAAAGACAGAAGACTTTCTTTCAGGGGTAAAGGACTAATTGAAGTAACGTCCTAAGTCAATTCTTTAAATACTGTTAGTCACGTATGAGAGAAGTACAGTTACTTACAAAACACACAGAACGTAATCGTCTTAGTTACGTCCGTACGACACTCTGATGAGTCGAGCGGTAGAGAGGTTAAGGGTCAACTACTGGTTCATTAAACTAAAAGACGGTCCTTTCTCATGGGATCTTGTATCCGATTTAAATTTGGAAACACGACGACATTATACTTTTCGGTTGAACATTTTCGGAAATCTTATATTTTGATGAAAGTAATTTGATGTTTCGAGTAATAAGGATGGACTACGGAGATAGAGTACCAAACGAAACCCGTTATCGGTTCGACAGTAAACAACGGGAAGTCACCGACCTGTTTCTGGGTAAAGGAGACTATCTAAAAAGGGTGGTCGAATAAAGAAGGAGAGAATTCCAAGAGGAAAATAAATTTAAGAAAAAGTGAGTATTGAGACAACTAAGGTACCAATTTAAGACAAATTATATAACGGGTGTTTAGGAAAAATTGAGTACTACTTAAAAGAGAGAACACGTCAGAGGGACTAAAAGAGATGGATGGAGGATAAAGGACTTTACAAGTAAGTAAGTAGTCCTCATATATTCAATACTAATATGGGTTTTTTACTTAATTTACTTTCTTTGATCCACCTCTTTCTTTCACCCTGTGTTTCTCTACTCTTTTCATTTATCTCCTTATTTTAATTCCGTTTTCAACTAAGTCTTTATTGATAGATACTATTCGATATGTAAACAAAAATTACAAAATTGAGGAGAAACTCTTACATTTATCAATACAATAAGTACCAGGAGTATTCTATTTTTATTCTACTCAGTCTTCGACTTAAGAGAGTCAATCTTTGGACTTTATATTACATAGAAGATAAACACGAGTGTTTTTTTCATATCAAGTCGTTTAGAGTAAAGATGTCGTATATAACCTAATACACACATTCTATATTTTATATGGTACATTCTGTTATTAAAATCTATGTAAAGATAAGTACGTCTTTTTATATTGTAGTGACTTTAAGTCTTTTTTCTTTAGATTCTTTCTTTGTCTTGTCTTGTTAAGTCAGTTCTTTGAGGGTTTTGGTTCAGATTACGTCTTCTACTAGTCTAGGTCCACACCCTACCTTTTATGATCGGTAGATGGAGGGAATGACTGTAACAGAGGTAACGACTACCATGTAGAGAAAGTGACTGACAATTTAGGACAACGGACCCAAGTATTCACCGGGGTCCCCTGGTGAACCATTGGTTGACTCGGACCTTAAACTTTTTTCGGACCTACGATAATTAAATGTGTTCGGTATCTACGAGACGTATAAGAAGTCCGTTATAAAGTATTTACAGTAAAAAGAAATGACTGGGACATATACATTACTCTCCTTCACTGTTTATAGATGTCACTGTGATAAGATTTAACGTAAAATCATTCCTAAGTCAGAATAGTAAGAAGAGACACTTACCTTTATTTAAATAAAAATTTTACACCTTTGAATTTACTGTTCTGTATACGAAATCATATTTCAGTGAAGTTGTAACGAGAGTCCACATTATTCTTTCATGAAGGTTATGTTGCAGAATTTTAGAATTTTTAAAATAAAGAAAGAAAAAACCACCCCTCTTTACCCTCCGTAACTGACTGTTTAATACTTTCTATATACATTTACGTTTTACGTTTTTCGTTAGTTCTTATCGGTTCCCTTAAAATTTCTCATTTTTCTTCTTTCAACCTTCTTAGTGTAAGAGACGTACTTCTGGTTACTATTTCGATATAATAATCCAGTCATACTATAACTATTTTCTTAAATTTTTAACTAGTCAACATATCGTACTTTTGAGATCATGAGTGTACAGTCACTAATTATATACTATTTATACTACGACTTTTTATTACTTTTTTCTATTATAAAAGTTCTTTACCACGATCCAGTTAACTGACAAGTATACCTTTTTTAAATTAGAACTGGAGATGGAGTTTTAATTTTGTTTTTATTAAAGGTCTATTTCACACTTAGATTTAATCTTTCAATTTTATATTTCAAGGATCATTTATATATATATATATATATATATATATATACTATTATAGATGGTGTTGAACCTCATCTGTTTATAAAAATTTTGACTTCTGATCCGTGTCTCCCTTTTTTTACTATTTTAACTGTCGTAAGTATAATACATGAGATAAGTGATTTTTTTCTTAGGTAAGATTACTCCACCTACATTGACCTCGGATAATATGTCTCACTTCATTCGGTCTTTCTTTTTTTGGTTATGTCATATGATTGCGTATATATAAATCTTTCTTCCATTACTATTGGGACATACGCTCTGTCGTTTTCTCTGTGTCTACATATCTTGTCAGAAAACCTGAGACACCCTCTCCCGCTCCCACCCTACTATACCCTCTTACCATAACTTTGTACATTTTATAGTATAATACTTTACTTAGAGGTCAGGTCTAAACTATGTACTATGTCTCACGAGGTCCGACCACGTGACCCTACTAGGTCTCCCTACCCTACCCTCCATCCACCCTCTCCCGAAGTCCTACCCCTTGTGTACATGTGAGTACCGCCTAAGTTCTGTTACATACCGTTTTGGCTATGTTATAACATTTCATTTCGTTTAATTAATTAAAGTTTTTATTTATTTTTATTTTTAAGAGATATTTAATCCTTGATGAATTGAGTTTTAAGAAGTAGTTTCTTCACTTTCCATTCAATTCTGACCCTGTTTTATAAACAATATGTAAAGAGACTGTTTTTTATGTAAGTCTTATAATACATATTTCCTAAGTGAGTTAAATCATTCCTTTTCTGTCTTTTAAGTCAAATTTTTACATTTTCTCAACTTATACGTAGAGAGTTTTATCCTATAGATTTATTTGTTATTTATAAAATAAGTAATTCTTTGAAGTAATAAGTAATTCTATTACTTTCTCGTCCTTATCCGACACCTGATGCTGTGGATTAAATCCCTTCGTGAGTGAAAGTCTCAGTTCGTTTACAGTTCATTGTCAAGTCAAGTCAGTGAGTCAACACAGGTCGAGAAACACTTGGGTAACTGACTTCGTGTGATCCGAAGGGATAATTAGTGGTCGAGGGCCTCGAACGAGTTTGAGGTAGTTTAGCCACTGTGGTAGGTTGGTAGAGTAGGAGACAACAGGGAAAGAGGAGGACCGAAGTTAGAAAGGGTCGTAGAAAAGATTTCTCAGTCAAGTGTAGTCCACCGGTTTCATAACCTCGAAGTCGAAGTTTTAGTCAGGAAGGTTACTTGTAAGTCCTGACTAAAGAAAATCCTAACTTACCAAACTAAGGAACGTCAGGTTCCCTGAGAGTTCTCAGAAAAAGTTATGATGTCAAGTTTTCGTAGTTAAGAAATCGTGAGTCGAAAAAAATATCAGGTTCAGAGTGTAGGTGTGTACTGATGACCTTTTTGGTATCGAAACTGATCTACTTTAAAACACCCGTTTCATTACAGACACGAAAAATAATACGACAAATCCAACCAGTATCGAAAAGAAGGTTCCTCGTTCACAGAAAATTAAAGTACCGACTTTAATGATAGACGTCACTAAACCTCGGGTTCTTTTATTAAAGACAGTACCAAAGGTAACAAAGGAGTAGATAAACGGTACTCACTACCCTGGTCCACGGTACTCGAAGCAAAAAACTTTCAACTCAAAATTCGATCGAAAAGTGATAGAAGAAACTGAAAGTAGTTCTTCGAGAGATCGAGGAGAAGCAAAAGACGGTATTCCCACCACAGTAGACGTACAGACTGTAATTAATATAAAGAGGGTCTTTAGAACTAAGGTCGAACATGAAGTAGGTCGGGTCGTAAATCGTACTACTTGAGACGTATATTCCCACTGTTATATTTTTTATTATCAAAGTTAAAACTTTGATAAAAAACGTAGATGAGTTCGTATAGGAAACTTAGTCGTTAAGAAACTATGTATAAGTTGTTTTTATTCTAATCATATAAGTGTTTTCTGTTCACGTACTTATAAATATCCTCGTAATAAACGTTTCAGTCCTGTGAGTTTTAACAATAGTTGTATTTTTACCTATTTTTTAATACTATATCCTTACTTTACCTTATGACATGTCATCACTCTTAAAACTTGATGTTGACGTGTCTCCTTTGTACTTTTTTAGAATATTACATCTTACTGTTTTCTGTCTGTGTTTTTTTATACATGACTCAATATATACAAAGTTGTTGTTCATTTCGATTAGACATCGGTCCTATAACCGGTTGGAATTTTTCCCTATAACAACCTTCCCCGGTCACACCAAAGACTCTACGACGATTATAAAACGAGTCAAACCCTTGTGTACATTCTTAATTTCTAAAATTTTAATTTTTTTATTTTTTTATTTTATTTTATTTTTTGATTTATTTATTTATTTATTTTCTCACGACTAATGTATCTACTCAAGTGTCACACCTATGAGTAACTAAATGTGTAAATAGATTGTATGAGAACGAGTGAACGAGGGAGCACAGGTTGAGACGTTGGGGTACTTGAGATCGAGTGGTCAGAGCAGACAGATACCTTAAGAGGTCCGTTCTTGTGACCTTACCTACCTAGTTAGCTACCGTCTTTAACACTTAGTTCATAGTTTCGTTTTCGACCCTGTGGTGCGTTTCCTTAACCACGAACTCGACAGGGCGTAACTACTCCTACCACTTCTACGCCTCCAAGGGATACATACTATGTCGTAAGCGATTAAGGAAATACAAGGAGAAGGTACAAAAGTCAGTTGAGTTGAAAGACCGTTTTCGACTCGGAATACAGGAAAACTCTTGAAGAACAACGACGAAAGAGACAAATTGTAATCTTAAGAATTATTTCTCCGTAATTAGTTTTTTTTTTCTTATGACCTCACCCAACGGTAAAGGAGGAGGTCTTTAGAAGGACTGGTTCCTAGTTTGTATGATAAAGAACACAGAAGACGTAACCGTCCCCCCAAGAGATGGTGATCACGGTTCACCCTTTGGGTATTACATGAAATATTAACGTATAAGTTAAATTTCCCATATGGTTTATTCATTCTTTTGTTTGTTAAGTATAATCTTCACGAACTTTGCTTTGATTTGATTCTCTTATAGACTTTCGGACTTACATCATAGATGTGTTTTTTTGAAATGGTCATTCAAAGTTATACTGACCTCCGTAAGTATACAGTAGTTTAACAGAGTGTAAAACGTGTAAAACTGTCCGAAAGTGGATATTTGAAGAAAATATCTGTAGAGTAGTAGTTTAAAAATTTGAACCGGAAAGTTTCAGAGATTTATACGATTCAACTACTATCTGTTAATTCGTCTAATCATTGTATTATTTATAATCATGACGAGTAAGTATCGGTAAAACGAAAAAAGGATTAATGGATGAAACAACAGTTTAAAAGGTTAATTTTTTAGTGTCAGTCTACAAGTCTTACTGTTCCTCATTTTATTACGTCCAGTTTAAGTGAGATTTGGTGTGTTTCCTGTCAAAATGTTTTATACTCCTGACCTCTGAAGGGACCACCGTGTCAGGAGTTACGTCCGGTGTACCCAATCCAGAGACCACGTTTAGTGTACGACTTCTCGTTGATTCGGGTACATGGCATTAATGACTTCGATATGAGGTCTCCGACTCTCGGTGTTGATGAATCAGACACACGAAGTTCATGACTTCGGGTACGTGGATCTCGGACACGAGGTGTTGTCCTCTTCGGTGACGTTACTCTTCTGGTACACGTTACGTTGTCTCTCATCGGGGACGAGTAGTGTTGATGTCTTTCGAACTCATTTCGTTGTGTCAGAGTCACCTTATTTTTTATTTATTTAAAATTTTTTTATGTTCCTGACTTACTTTATATAAGCAGTCATATTTTAATCGATGAAAGATATGTTATGTAACCTTTATTCGTAGGGTTTCTTTCCGTTACGGTTTGTTACAAGTTTGAAGGTGTGTTAACGTGAGTAGAGTGTGCGATCATTTCATTACGAGTTTTAAGAAGTTCGGTCCGAAGTCGTTATGTACTTGGTACTTGAAGGTCTACAAGTTCGACCAAAATCTTTTCCGTTTTCTTGTCCTCTGTTTAACGGTTGTAGACGACCTAGTACCTTTTTCGTTCTCTCAAGGTCTTTTTTTGTAGATAAAGACGAAACAACTGATACGGTTTCGGAAACTGGTACACTTAATGTTATTTGACACCTTTTAAGACTTTCTCTATCCTTATGGTCTGATGGACTGGACAGAGAACTCTTTAGTCATACGTCCAGTTCTTCATTGTCATCTTGACCTGTACCTTGTTGTCTGACCAAGGTTTAGTCCTTTCCTCATGTAGTTCCGACATATAACAGTGGGACGAATAAATTGAATATACGTCCGATGTAACACTCTTTGCGACCCGACCTACTTCGTGTTCGACATTAGTTCTAACGACCCTCTTTATAGGTAATGGAATCTATACGTCTACTATGATGGGATACCGTTTTTCACTTCTTGATTTATCGGAGAACTACTTTCACTTTCTCCTCTCACTTTTTCAACCGAATTTCGAGTTGTAAGTCTTTTACTTCTAGTACCGTAGGCCAGGGTAGTGAAGTACCCTTTATCTACCCCTTTGTCACCTTTGTCACAGTCTGAAATAAAAACCCCCCGAGGTTTTAGTGACGTCTACCACTGACGCCGGTACTGTAATTTTCTGTGAATGAAGAACCTTCTTTTCAATACTGGTTGGATCTATCGTATAAGTTTTCGTCTCTGTAATGAAACGGTTGTATTCAGGTAGATCAGTTATAATACAAAAAAGGTCACCAGTACATACCTACACTCTCAACCCGATATTTCTTTCGACTCACGGTTTCTTGACTACGAAAACTTGACACCAAAACTTCTTCTGAGAACTCTCAGGGAACCTGATGTTCCTCTAGGTTGGTCAGGTAGGATTTCCTCTAGTCAGGACTCACAAGTAACCTTCCTGACTACAACTTCGACTTTGAGGTTATAAAACCGGTGGACTAACCTTCTAGACTGAGTAAACTTTTCTGGGACTACGACCCTTTCTAACTCCCGTCCTCCTCTTTCCATGTTGTCTCCTACTCTACCAACCTACCGTAGTGGTTGAGTTACCTGTACTCAAACCCATTTGAGGACCTCAACCACTACCTGTCCCTCAGGACCTCACGACGTCAGGTTACCTAGCGTTTCTCAGTCTGTCCTGACTCGCTGACTTGACTTGACTTGACTTGATTTCGTGGACTGTAAACGTATCATTAGTTATGTCTTCGTAGGATACCAAATGTGTATAAATCTATTTTAGGTAAATCTTAATCCTAATAATAGTCCCTTATAACCAGTGTTTTGTTTGTTCCATTTGATCCTAGGGTTTTATGGTGGGAATAATAACTGTTTTATTCAATTTCTCTATTTAAAATTTTCACACTCGTATCTCTTTTACTCCATGATTCCCTTACCGATGGGTTGAGGTCATAAAAACGGATTTCTTAAGGTACCTGTCGTCTCGGACCACCCGATGTGAGGTACCCCAGTGTTCCTCAGTCTGTGTTGACACACTGATCATTCTCCGAAAAATCTCCATTTTTTTTATTTTGGTTATCTCAATCCTTCAGTTTTATTTCCGAGTTGATTAGTCTTTTGTTTCTTACCTTCCCCAACTACAAAATATATTTAATGTATTTAGTTTCGTACGCAAAAACCCTTTTAGTTCAGGACACGGGTAATTGGATCAAAGGACTCTGGTAATTATTAGACATTTATTCGTCACAGTACTTCGAATTTAACAAAATAGAGAAGACGACGACGACGACGACGATTCAGTGAAGTCAGCACAGGTTGAGACACACTGGGGTATCTGTCGTCGGATGGTCCGAAGGGGTAGGAACCCTAAGAGGTCCGTTCTTGTGACCTCACCCAACGGTAAAGGAAGAGGTTATGTACTTTCACTTTTCACTTTCACTTCAGCGAGTCAGCATAGGCTGAGAATCACTGGGGTACTCGGCGTCGGATGGTCCGAGGAGGTAGGTACCCAAAAAGGTTCGTTCTCATGACCTCACTCCACGGTAACGGAAGAGGAATAGAGAAGATGTATAACCTTAACGAAACTAACTATGATTCTTCCTTTATGTCCAAACAAGTCAAGGAATCGTTACGAGGACTCATCTTATCGTTACGGTCACAACATTGGTGGATACTGATAGTCTCTTCTAAGAGGGAGAAGAAACACCGTTGGTTCTTCTAACTCAGGTAAACCATATTTTCCATTTCTTTCTGAAACAGTTCTGTCTGTTGTCTCAGACACATTTAATTTGTTTGGTATTGCAGAACTGAACCTCGTACTGAGGTTCCTCTATCCAATGGACTTGTTTTAATCGTGAAATTGTCGTCGAGAAGTAGTGATCTCTTAATAGTACACTGGGTGTAAATAGGTGTCCTTTTACAAAGGGTGTCATAAATTACTACAATTCACTTTGACAATCAGTGAGTCAGTACAGGATGAGAAGCGTTGGGGTACCTGACATGGGACGGTCCGAGGAGACAGGTACCTTCAGAATTCGTTCTTATGACATCACCCAACGGTAAAGGAAGAGGTTACCTAAAAGGACTGGGTCCTCAACTTTGACCCAGAGGGCGTAACGTCCGTCTAAGAAATGATTCAATGGTCCCTTCAAGAGTAGGTTTATATAAAAGAGTAAACAAAAGATTATCAAACATGATGCAATATGAATCGATATATAGATCTTCAAAACTTCCGATCCTAATGAACACACACAACGTAAGAGAGATATATTGGATAATACACCGTTAGTCAAGTCAAGTCAAGTCAGCGAGCGAGTTAACACAGGTTCAAAAACGCTGGGGTACTTGACGTCGTGCGGTCCGGAGGGACAGGTAGTGGTAGAGGGCCTCAAGTGAGTCTGAGTGCAGGTAGCTCAGTCACTACGGTAGGTCGGTAGAGTAGGAGACAGCAGGGGAAGAGGAGGACGGGGATTAGGGAGGGTCGTAGTCTCAGAAAAGGTTACTCAGTTGTGAAGTGTACTCCACCGGTTTCATGACCTCAAAGTCGAAATCGTAGTCAGGAAGGTTTCTTGTGGGTCCTGACTAGAGGAAATCTTACCTGACGAACCTAGAGGAACGTCAGGTTCCCTGAGAGTTCTCAGAAGAGGTTGTGGTGTCAAGTTTACGTAGTTAAGAAGCTGCGAGTCTGAAGAAGTGTCAGGTTTAGAGAGTAGGTATGTACTGGTGACCCTTTTGGTATCGGAACTGATCTGCCCGGAAACAACCGTTTCATTACAGAGACGAAAACTTATACGATAGATCCAACCAGTATTGAAAGGAAGGTTCCTCATTCGCAGAAAATTAAAGTACCGACGTTAGTGGTAGACTAAACCTCGGGTTTTTTTATTTAAGACTGTGACAAAGGTGACAAAGGGGTAGATAAAAGGTACTTCACTACCCTGGTCTACGGTACTAGAAGTAAAAGACTTACAACTCGAAATTCGGTTGAAAAAGTGAGAGGAGAAAGTGAAACTATTTCTCCGAAAAATCAAGGAGAAGGGAAAGACGGTATTCCCACCACAGTAGACGTATAGACTCCATAAACTATAAAGAGGGCCGTTAGAACTAAGGTCGAACATGAAGAAGGTCGGGTCGCAAAGAGTACTACACGAGAAGTGTATTCACCGTGACGACGACGACGACGATTCAACGAAGTCAGCACAGGCTGAGAGACGTTGGGGTCTCTGCCGTCGGGTGGTCCGAGACGGTAGAGACCCTAAAAGGTCTATACTTGTGACCTCACCCAACGGTAAAGGAAGAGGTTACGTACTTTCACTTTGCACTTTCACTTCAGTGAGTCAGTACAGGCTGATAAACGTTGGAGTACCTGACTTCGGACGGTCCAAGGAGGTAGGTACCCTAAAAGGTCCGTTCTCACGACCTCACCCCACGGTAGTGGAATAGGCTATTCACCGTGATCATCCACAATTTATTTATAAGTAAATTAATTAAACACCTAACAACTTTTTTGAAAATAAACTTATAAAATAATATAAGTTTATTACTTTTAAAGTTTTGTTTAGTTAAAAGAACAATCAACGGTAAAAAAGTGAAATATGTCCGACATCACTTTCTTGATAAGTCACAAACTATTTTGACGGATACAATCTTTCTATTTTAAATAAACCAAAAATAAAATAAGGTCTTTCCCTTCTATTTAAAGACAAATATATAATGAATTACTCAAAATTGACGAAAGGTAAACTGACTAGTGTAACTGTATATATATGTATAAATTATCTTTTAACATATTCATAAAATTACAAATATATACTTATAAAGATACGTGGTGTGTATATACATACGGAACTACGTCGACTTAAATTTTACTTCACAAAATTAGTTATCACACACACGAGTCAGTGAAAGTTGAGAAACCCTTGGGGTTCCTGACATCGGACGGTAAGAGACAAGTACCGTAAAGGGTCCGTTCTTATGACCTTACCCAACGGTAAGGGAAGAGATCTCCTAGAAGAACTGGGTCCCTACCTTGGGTACAGAGAACACACAGGACGTAACAGTCCGCCTAAGAAATAGTGGACCCTTCGGGAAATTGTTATCGCGGTCATCTTTCAAAGTGATGTTGTTTTACTGTATGGTGTCTAGTCCCGGATTTTGACGACACTGAAGTTATCGATGACGAACGGTAACCCGTCTAACGGGCTTCGTCATTCATCTCGATCTTTCTTGACAAAGACGTTAAGTACACTAGACACAGTAACGACTCTCTCCATAAGAATAGGAATGTAAAGATATCGATTGAGATAAGCCGAACTTAAGAGAGGTCAGGAAACATTCGTTACATCGGAAAAGATCAAGGGAGACTCTTGTCAGACTTCCCGAAAAAGGAAGGACCTATACGATCGGTATCAACACCTTTTCGACGTTTCGGTAACGTAAGAATCATGACTGCTCTGTGTAGAGGAAATGTTAAAAGACGTACTATTTAAGAATTGTAAAGGATACCCGTTTTTGGTGTCCTTTGACACATTCCCCTTTTACTAAAGTGACAATAAAAGAAAAGTAGATCCACCTTTTAAGAAGAGATGGTCGGGTAACTATAAGTCTGGTAAAGTCTGGTCTTAAGAGACTCTATTAATAAAACAAGGATTCACTTGTTATCTATAATATATATATATATATATATATAAATCATACGTCGCTTACCTGACAGGGTGTCAATGTCTTATATATGAATTGGATACGAATTAACAAAATTTATACAAGAGATAACGAGTTCTCTGATTCACACCATCCCCCTTGTTACTTCAATAGGAATCTCTTGGTATTGTTAAGACCGAATGGAGTAACAAGACAGGTAGGTCTCTAGTTTCACGTTCTGTCTATTTCACTTATAAAATTCTCCCTTTTACAGAACACTAACCCGTACGGTCGGTCCATTCGTTTGGAGTCTAAGATGGACCAATATACTTCCTTACCACTAATGTACATGGAGTCCCCAAAACAAACATAAGACTATTGTGTCAGTCTATCCTCGATATCGGAAGAGTTACTCTGAGTCACTTAGAGGGTCTCCGTATACGATTCCCGTCGAGACTCTTCTTGTACTATAGTATAGTAGTCGTGTTTAAGTATTAAGGTGTTTGGGGTGCAATACGTAGAAGGAAATAACACCCAGTGTTACTTGGAGAAAACAGACATATGTGTCGTAATAAAAATCAATGTATTAAGTGTCGTCCCTTTCTTCATTGTGTTAAATGGACTTTTTCAATTACCGAAAGAACCTGTGGATTAAATTTGGTAAGTAGAAAGACCAACTTTGATACGGACATTTCTCAATCATATTTTCGATTTCAATATCGAGTCTTCAAGTTATACGAAGGTTCTTGTGAATTACGAGTTTGGCTGATTTTCACAAAAATACCTCTAGTTACCCGTTAAGTGAGGAAAGAACGTAAAATAAAAAGGATACTTCACCTCACCACCACGTCAAGGGGTATTATAAATTCTGTGTACTGTTGGAAACAATTTTAGATATGTAACTACTTTAGAAAGTTGTTTTACACATGTGACCCGTATCCAACTATATCCTCCAATATTTCCGTCAACCTGTAAGTCACAGAAAATACCCGAGTTTCGGTTCCTTTTACTTAAAATTGAGTAATGACGTTTAAGTTTTTCTGTATAAATTCTCTCTTCCCTCTCACTGAAAGGACTTCCTGGGAGTGAACGGTCCTTAAGGTAAACATTCGGTGTCGGTGAGTCCAAAAATCCGAGTCCTTACATTAACAGCCCTGTGGGACTCAAGGAGTTAAGGGTCTCGTAATTCAGTCTGAACGGTGTTAGTGTTCTCAGATTAAATGTTCTGTTGGTTCACTCTGGATTAATAATAATTTATTTTGTATATCGATAGTTCTCCTTACTTATGAAGATAAATGACTAGTCGTATAAGAAAGGGACATCCGTTCAATTTAATATTAATATACTAAAGTGTCAGTTGTACCCTTATTTCGTTCTCGTCAATTAACCCATAAAATAACGGATTACAGTAGTTCAGGACTCTGACACTTCATAAACAGAGTTGTGTCTACGTCGTTGTTACCAGTCAGAGAAGACTTACCTTCGATCCCAAGTCTACCTTTCAGGGATCGTTGTAAGGGTTCCTTATCTTTATATTTATTCAACTATCACAAATCGTACGACGTAATCTATACTTATACGTAGATAAATTGTTCCGCCCGATGTCAGGTACCCCAGAGTTTCTCAGTCTGTTCTGTTCTGATTTGGTTGAATAGTGTTGTGTTTAAGTAAATTGATTTTAACGGTTGACTCTTTTGGTTTCTCCAGTCTTTAGATTTTCCTGTTTCTTCCTTTTTTTAGGGACTCATATGTGGTTTTCGTATGTTTAACCCTTCTTTAGTATACTGTTATTCTTTTTAAATTCTCTTTCTAACAATCTAGTTCTCTTTAACGAACTCGATACTTCTAAGTCCCCTCTTCCTTTAGGTAAGTTTTAAAGTTGTTCAAAAATTGTTTACGTATAATTCTGACTAACGATACGAATGTAAGACCCCAAGTCGTGATACTGTAGTTACAATCAACTATGACCAAATCGAATCATAGACAAAGAGTTAGGACCGAATTTTTTTTTATTATTATTATAGATAAAATAGGGTTTCTATGAAAAGAGACATACTTTGATAGTAGTCTAAAGGATAGACGGAGTGTAAGATAATAAATAAATAAAGGAAAGAATAATAGGACAAAAGACTCACCCACGTACGAGTCAAGACAGGTTAAGAAATACTACGGTGCCTGAAATCGGACGGTCGGATCTTAAAAAGTCCTTTCCTATGATTTCGTCCAACGTAAAGGATGAGGTCCCTTAGAAAGAATAGGTCCCTACCTTTTGTATAGGAAACACAGAGGACGTAACCGTCCTCCTAATAAATGACGACGTGGTGGGTCCTTCGGGTAGAATCGAATAATGATTAGGAGTTACACGGTAACAGGATGACTGTTGTCCAATTCTTAGATCTCTGACTTGAAAGAGACTTCTAAATAGATACCTGGAGTGGTGAACCGAAGTTAAGGTCGGAGAGGAACAGGTAAGATTCATTACCCCATTATAAGTCGTCAAGGTTCTACACGAGGTCTACCCACTCATACCGTAATTGTATCATTAAGTAACTCCTTTATAAAAAAAAAGGGACATACTAACCTGTCTGTCTCGGTAAACTTTATGAGGTAGATCTCATTGAACCGAAATTTAAAAGACAATATAATGGAATCCCAGGTAGTTTCGAGATTCCATTATATTATAATTTTACTATTTTTCTTGTTATTAAGAAGACTCCAGTGACCATGGAGTCTCCAACGACACGCACGATGTTATAAACACGAAAGATGCAAATTTCCGGTACATCATTATAAGAAATCACTCGATTCTGAATGACAAAGGATAGATAATTGTGGTGTCAACAGAGAAGTGTTATAACACATAGTAAAATAAGTGTTTTGGTCTAATCGTAATTAAGTAGTAGTCCTCTCAAAGACTAACTATGTATCTCTTTACATTCCCAACTAAAAAAGTAAACATTAAGTACGTTTAAGTAGTACAAGTTTACAACGAAGTGATCCATTATACTTTATTGTAATTCTTGGTTCCCAGATATTGTTTTAAAAGGTCTGTGAGAAGTAAATTCCAACAAATAAAACTTACCATCCCTAAAGACGGTATAAAATTTTAATTTAATGACAAGAATACGAAATTCAGTAAACCGTCATCTGAGTTCCATATACAAAAGATAATATCTAAAAGAAAGGATTCAATAACAAATCCATATTTGTAAAGTATCTCTCTAAAATAGATATAATGTATTCTCATTTCAATGATATTTAACTAATCCATCCGACATATTTTAGAGCAGTTGAGATGATAGATTATCTTAAATAAATCACATTTAAGGGAATCTGACAAACTTGTAAAACAAGTCTAAAACTTACAAAGTTATCAAAAGTTACGACTCAACGTCTTCACAAAGACTCACACATCAACTGAAAACGACAAAGACCGGAGGTCCGAAGATACTAGGTAAGTACCGTTATGTATTAAAGGAAGACCTTGTAGTAGAGAAGGTATGGTACATGTAATATCATCACCTTTACATTTCGTTTTATAACAAAAGAGAGTAACACCTTCCCTTACTTTACGGACCTTCGAGGACTGTAGACTAAGGCAGACATTTATAGTTAGAGGTCAACTTAAAGTTCGTAGGGTCGCCACCGAGAACCCAGACGTACTACTAGAAGACAGACAAGGTTCGGACCAAGAGTTAAAAATAAAAGTCACCATCAACAATTGGAAAATACGTTAGAATAGGAAGGTGAAAAACAAACAGTCAATCCCAGTAAGACGTTCCAGTATGAACGTCGGTTTCATGGGACTTAGCACATCACCTTTCAAATTCTCGTCTCATACTATAACATTAAAAAATAAATAATGTATAAAACTCAGATCAAATCTCTATTTCTTACATCAAGTTACGATTACACAGACTTGAGGTAGGGTTTACAAAATGTAAAAAGGAAGGGAAGAATCACAAAGTTGTCTGAGTTTCAACTTTTGTCATTAAGGGTTCGTGTATTTCGTTCTACGATTTAGTAGATACGTCAGTTACGGTTTAGTGACACCATCGTTAAGTACGTAATGTGTCATAGATGGAGGCTCGATAAACTTTTTGAACCTCTCACCCCTGATAAAACCTCTCTTAACAGTCACACAACACTTAGTTTGTATATATATGTGTGTGTTTCCCACCATTAAAAAAGGGGATAACGGAGTCCGTTTCATTTCGTAATCTTAGTCAAGAACATCTCGAATTATTTACAATAGACTTTAAACCTCCTCTTTTTCTGGGATTTATATTTAAATTTTATATATATATAACCTTTAAACTTTCCCCATTAATCGAAAATACGTAGGTAAAGTCCCTTATGACAAATCAAAAAATTCTCTACCGTGTATTAGTAAATATGTCTTTAGGGGTATTTTATAAACATTTATTTTTAGTTGATAGTAGCTAAAACGACCTATAAGTATTACGTACATATGTTTATTAAAAAATCGTTTTAACATCTTCTTTTATGTGTTTCTACTTCACGTTCAACAGAGTTACAAAAAGAGATAATTAAATATGAACAAATTAAAAACAAATCGGTTTTAAAATCGAAAAGATATATTATTTAAAATATACACTTTTATGTATACGAATAAAAATTCCGTCAACCGTAAATTTTTTTATACATTTTAAAATTTTATCAGTTATACTGATATCGTCGTCGGGGTTTCATATTGTCTGTTTCGTCTCCTGACTAACTTCAAAAGAATTAGAGTTAGACTTTGTGTCCAAGACTCTTTATTTTAGTGTTAACGAGACAAACACTTTGAAACCACAAATTCGTCGGATCCAAACCAAATACGAAGACAAAGATTGTCATAAAGGGATTGTATTAGAGAGACCCAGGGTCTAAGGAATACACATTTTACCCGTGTAATTCCTACTGACGGAATATCTGGACGACACACATAATTCACTTCGTTACTTGTATTTCACAATCGGGTCACGGGTACTATTCTCGTAGGTTTTTACACTACTATCACTACTGAGACGAAACTACTGTTACGAGTGATTAAAACGAAATACTTTTGTACCATTATATCTAGGGGTCTCGTTAAGATTCTTCATTAGAACAGAAGAAAAGAGAGAGGTCATAAGTTTTATAGATAATGTTAGTAAACTTGGACTCCATGAAGTACTGTTAGGGAGATCATAGTGAAATTTCATGAATGTCACTTCCCACTTATCTAACTAGATTCTCAACCTAGTCAAAATATCAAGAAGTACAACAAAAATAATTGGTCTTTATACAATGAACATAATCCTTTTTCTGGAGATACTTACTTATACAAACCCGTTTGAGGAAACACAAAATAAAAAGAAAAAGTAATGTTCAAAGGACTTACAACAATTATTAAATTACATTCCGATTACATTCCGTGATTTAGTGTTTTAGTGACGTCTACCACTAACGTCGGTACTTTAATTTTCTGCGAATGAGGAACCTTCCTTTCAATACTGGTTGGATCTATCGTATAAGTTTTCGTCTCTGAAATGAAACAGTTGTTTATAGGCAGATCAGTTCCGATACCAAAAAGGTCACCAGTGTATACCTAGACTCTCAAACTGATATTTCTCTCGACTCACGACTTTTTGACTACGAAAACTTGACACCATAACCTCTTTTGAGAACTCTCAGAGAACCTGACGTTCCTTTGGGTTGGTCAGGTAGGATTTCCTCTAGTCAGGACTCACAAGTAACCTTCCTGACTACGATTTCGACTTTAAGGTTATGAAACCGGTGGACTACACTTCTCGACTAAGTACACTTTTCTGGGACTACGACCCTTTCTAACTCCCGTCCTCCTTTTCCCCTGCTGTCTCCTACTCTACCAACCTACCGTAGTGACTGAGTTACCTACACTCAAACTCATTTGAGGCACTCAACCACTATCTGTCTCTCCGGTGATGACTCACTGACTGGTCTTGACTTACATTCCGTGTACACAGGTACTCACCTTTAATTAATAAGTCGAAAAGGGTTTGAATCAAAAAATCTTTGGTAGACTTTCCTCATACTCTACGTGATCGGATTTCAAAGTGAATTTACAAAATCTTTAAAATAAAAATTGTTATTATTTAGAGTAGGGAGTTATTGATGAACCCTGAACATTCTTACATAACGGTGTTATGGTAGGATCTACTAATTTTATAAACCATCAAAACTTTATATAAACTTCTATATAGTCCAGGTCCAGTAAATATAGGAGTCTTCTCTTTTTTATTTTCTTACCTTCATATCAAATATGACTTAATTTCAGATTTTTACTGATTTTACTTAAGATTTTATTTGGGGATTTTTACTCCAATAAATAAGGTAATTTTATATACAGTTTTTTTTAAAAAAAAGTTTTTAAAAAAATTTCTTTAGTAACTAGAATTACTTAATCAATGAATGATGGATAAAACTTTTCTTTGTATACTGAGACTCATTTTAATTTATCCAGTATTAGGTGAAATGCGGAGAACTAAAAGAGTTGACCTTTCAAATTTAATGACTTACTTTTGAGGATTTTTTAATTTCAATAGTTTTTTAGTGTAAAATGAAGAAAGTGAAAGATTTCATATAACTAAACAAAGTACAAAGGAATCTCTATGTGTAGTAGAACAATTATAAAAGACAAACAAGAACTCCTAGGAAACTATACATAAGTTAAACGTCGAAAAGGGATCTATGTTTGTCGTTTCCATGGTTAATCCAACCACAAAAGACTCTCGGTCCGTTACGAAGTACTGATTGACCTTATTTTAGTAAACTCGAGTGGTCCTATGTAGTGACCCCGACCGGAGACGATGTAAGCTTTAATTTAGCTTCGTGTTATTGGTGTCGAAGGGACAACCGAATCTCCATTTCTTAGAGGACGTTTACCTCCTCTGTACCTAAGCTAGGGACCCACCCCTTCTAGGGGGTCTCCTCCTTTACCGTTGGGTGGGGTCATAAGAACGGACTCTTTAGGGTACCTGTCTCCTTGGACCGTCCGATGTCAGACGGTGTCAGAAAAGGTGTACTCCACCTTTTCTCAAACTATGGTGACACGTTGACTGTACCTAAGTGTGTCCAGTTCAGAGTCTAGGGTACACCGAGGTAGTATAAAATAGTTCCCTCTATTTGATTAATTTACATTAATACATATTAAATGACCACTCAGGACATGGTTTTCAGTATCACCTTATTCCCTGACCTCAAACTTTCTAAAAAAGGTCCTCTTAAGTAAGAATAAACAGATGAAAAGGTCTAAGACTAAACTCTGATAACCATTGATGTCTGTTTATTGTTCACGAAGTATGAAGTTTCAGAAAATCAAATGTTGTCTTTGGTAGTTAACCAGGGAGAAAAGAATACTTTTTATGGATTAGTTCTATACTCGAGACTCGTCTCAAGGGTTACGATATGTCGACTAAGAATAATCGATAGGTGAAATATACATATACAGTTAGTGTTAGAGGGGTAAATAGGGGGTTGAGTATAAGGCCACTATTGACATTCAAACAAATGATGTGGGTACTGAGATGAAGACAAAACATTTATTCAAGTGAACCCTTTGAGTCGTCACCCGTGTCCTGACCTTTTCCAGTCAAAAGTAAGGTTAGGTTTCTTTCCGTTACGGTTGCTTACGAGATTGATGGCGTGTTAACGTGAGTAGAGTGTACGATCATTTCATTACGAGTTTTAAGAGGTTCGGTCCGAAGTCGTTATATACTTGGTTCTTGAAAGTCTACAAGTTCGACCAAAATCTTTTCCGTCTCCTTGGTCTCTAGTTTAAAGGTTGTAGGAGACCTAGTATCTTTTTCGTTCTCTCAAGGTCTTTTTATAGATAAAAGACGTATTAACTGATACGGTTTCTGAAACTGACACACCTAGTGTTATTTGACACCTTTTAAAATTTTCTCTACCTTATGGTCTGGTGGACTGGACGCAGAACTCTTTGGATATACGTCCAGTCCTTCGTTGTCAATCTTGACCTGTACCTTGTTATCTGACCAAGGTTTATCCTGTTCCTCATGCAGTTCCGACATATAACAGTGGGACGAAGAAATTGAATATACGTCACATGTAGTACTCTTTGCGACCCAACCTTCTTCGTGTTCGACCTTAGTTCTAACGTCCCTCTTTATAGTTATTTAAGTCTATACGTCTAATGTGGTGGGAATACCGTCTTTCACTTTTCCTTGATTTTTCGGAGGACTAGTTTCACTTTCTTCTCTCACTTTTTCAACCGAATTTCGAGTTGTAAGTCTTTTGCTTGTAGTTTTTTTTATTTATTTATTTTTAAAATTTATTTAATTTTTTTATTTTTACTTATGTTTCGTTCGTTATTTCTTTTTTTCTTTTGCTTCTAGTACCGTAGAACAGGGTAGTGAAGTACCCTTTATCTACCCTTTTGTCACCTTTGTCACAGTCTGAAAATTAAAACCCCCACAGAGGTTTTAGTAACGTCTACTACTAACGTCGGTACTTTAATTTTCTGCGAATGAGAACCTTCCTTTCAATACTGGTTGGATCTATCGTATAAGTTTTCGTCTCTGTAATGAAACGGTTGTTTCCGGGCAGATTAGTTCCGATACCAAAAAGGTCACCATTACATACCTACACTCTCAACCTGACACTTCTTTCGACTCACGGTTTCTTGACTACGAAAACTTGACACCACAACCTCTTCTGAGAACTCTCAGGGAACCTGACGTTCCTCTAGGTTGGTCAGGTAATATTTCCTCTAGTCAGGACCCACAAGAAACCTTCCTTACTATGATTTCGACTTTGAGGTCATGAAACCGGTGGACTACACTTCTCGACGGAGTAACCTTTTCTGAGACTACGACCCTCCCTAACCCCGTCCTCCTCTTCCCCTACTGTCTCCTACTCTACCGACCTACCGTAGTGACTGAACTACCTGTACTCAAACACCTTCTTTAAAACTGTCAAAAATATTTTGATTGGTATGAGAATAATATGTTAGGTCGTTTACATGAGGAACTATAAGTGGGTTTCTACAACTTTTAAATATAGGTGTCTTTTTGCACGTGTGTCTACAATGTCATCGAAATGAGTATTAAGGTTTTAAACCTTTGTTATTTCTACAGGAAGTCATCCACTTACTTACTTATTTAACACAATGTCAGTCTTTATTTTATCATAAGTCACGATTTTTCTTTTCTCGATATATCGATACTGTTCTAGAGTTCCTTTAAATTCACATATAAAAATTCACTTTCTATGGTTAGACTTTTCTGAAGTATCACATACTAAGGTCGATATATTGTAAGAATTCTCCACTTCGATACATCTGTCATTTTTCTAGTCACAAATGGTTCCCGACCCTCATTACTTCCTACTTATTTGACTCATGTCTCGTAAAATGCCGTCACTTTGATAAGTCATACTATGATATTACCACTTAGTACAGTAATATATAACATTTCCTACATTCCAGATAGAACACTAAGACAGAGTCGAAAAAACGTACACTTACAGGTCAACCAGGTCTTGTTAACAACTCTTTTGATAGTAAAGATGTAACATAAATGAAACGAGAAAACGGTTTCTGACAACTGATATAAAAACACCTAGATAAAGATCCGACAGATAAGACAAAGTAACTAGATAAACGAAAAGACAATAGTTATGATGTGACAGAACTAATGACATCGAAGGATCATTTAGGACTTCAGTACATTTCTGAAAAATTAACTTTCTAGTCAACTTAGACAGAACTCTCCACTGGAAACTTTTTACTTTCTTCGTTTGGTACATTTATAAAACTTCTGTTTATAAAGTCCGTTTCTTTTTACGTACACGTTTATAAGACTTCTCTTATTAGAAACTAAAGAAGTTTCTTTCCATTCCATTAGACCCTTATACCCTTTCACTAGGAATCCTTCTCACTTTTCCTCGATTGTCCTTATCAACGTTCGTAATCAGTTCATCCCGTTATATTCGTTCAATTCCCGGGATCTAACATAAAATTTCTATTGTCTTGGGTCATCTTCTAAACTCATACGTCACTCACTATAATAGAGTAAATATAAAAATTTATTAATAGACCGACAAATGCCTCTTGTTTATAAAACGAAACACACCCTGGTTTTATTTTCATCTCCGTCGTAACTGTCATGGGAACGATATCAGATCGTGGTTTTATTGTCCTGGTGTCTAATCTTACTGTCGGTACCTCCAGACCCCTTCACTAATGTAAGATCCACATAAGACTTATCTTATTTCTTCTCGACTCACAGTCTTCTACTCTATACTTTTTGTTCTGTGACTATTAAAAGCAGACTTGTGAACTATTTACATCTACAGTAACTTAATTTACTCTGTATAAATACCTTATCGTTCAAACCAAATTAAATTTTTTACTCCAGAATAAAACGGGTACAATTCAAATTATGGAAAATTCTTTAGGTTCTCCTTTACAGTTCATTCGTATCTATAACTCCCATAATACTTCTGGGTGTAATATCTCAGTAGTCACGTACCCATTATAAATTTCGTCTATTCACAGACCGAGATGGTTAGGTGTTAAACTTTCTTTATTTTCCTTAGGTTTAACCTTTTCCTCTTCATTTTGAGAGTGACAAACGTCTACTGTACTATGAGGTACATCTTTTGGGATTTCTGAGGTGATCTTTTAATGATGTCGATTAGTTACTTATATCATTTCAACGTCCTATATTTTAGTTGTGTATCCTACAACACCCCTCCCTCCTCCCTCCCCCCAAGTACAAACCCTAGCGTACATGTGGGTACCACCTAAGTACAGTTACATACCGTTTTGGTTATGTCATAACATTTCATTTTACTTCATTTTTATTTTTAAATTTTTTTTCTTTTCTTTAGGGAACGTAAGGATATGTAATTATTACTCTTTTATCTTTCTCTATAATTCCTTTGTTAGGGTAAGTGGTAACGTTATTTTTCTTATTTTATGAATCCTTATATAGATGGATTTCTTTGATTTCTGGATATATATCTTTTGGTACTTTATGACTACTTTCTTTAGTTTCTCCTGTGATTATCTACCTCTTTATATGGTACAAGTACCTAGTCTTCTTAATTATATCACTTTTACTCATATGATGGGTTTCGTTAGGTATCTAAGTTACGTTAGGGATAGTTCGATGGTTGTCATAAAAAGTGCCTCGATCTTGTTTATTAAAGTGTTAAACATACCTTTATGTTTTTTATAGCTTATCGGTTTCGGTAACTCTTTCTTCTTACCTTTACCTCCTTAGTTGGACGGACTGAAGTCGGAGATGATGTTTCGGTGTCAGTAGTTCTGTCATACCATGACCGTCTTTCTATCTTTATATCTAGTTACCTTTTTTTGTCTTTCGGGTCTCTATTTAGGTGTGTGGATATCTGTGGAATAGAAACTGTTTCCTCCGTTCTTATATGTTACCTCCTTTCTGTTAGAGAAATTGTTCACCACGACCCTTTTGACCAGTTGGTGAACATTTTCTTACTTTGATTTTGTGAAAGATTGTGGTATGTACTTTTAATTGAGTTTTACCTAATTTCTAGACTTGTATTCTGGTCTTTGATATTTTGAGGATCTCCTCTTGTATCCGTTTTGTGAGAGGCTGTACGTAGTGTCGTCTTAGGAGATACTGGATGGAGGGTCTTATCACCTTTATTTTCGTTTTTATTTGTCAAGTCAAGTCAAGTCAGCGAGTCAGCACAGGCTGAGAAACGCTGGCGTACTTAGCGTCGTACGGTCCGGAGGGACAGGTAGTAGTAGAGGGTCTCAAGTGAGTCTGAGTGCAGGTAGCTCAAACACTACGGTAGGTCGGTAGAGTAGGAGACAACAGGGGAAGATGAGGACGGGGGTTAGGGAGGGTCGTACTCTCAGAAAAGGTCACTCAGTTGGGAAACGTACTCCACCGGTTTCATGACCTCAAAGTCGAAATCGTAGTAAGGAAGATTTCTTTATGGTCCCAACTAGAGGAAGTCTTACCTGCCCAACCTAGAGGAACGTCAGGTTCCCTGAGAGTTCTCAGAAGAGGTTGTGGTGTCAAGTTTTTGTAGTTAAGAAGTCGTGAGTCGGAAGAAGTGTCAGGTTGAGAGTGTAGGTATGTACTGGTGTCCTTTTTGGTATCGGAACTGATCTGCCTGGAATCAACCGTTTCATTACAGAGACGAAAACTTATATGATAGATCAAACCAGTATTGAAAAGAAGGTTCCTCATTCGTAGAAAATTAAAGTACCGACGTCAGTGGTAGACGTCACTAAACCCTTGGGGTTTTTTATTTCAGACTGTGAAAGGTGACAAAGGGGTAGATAAAGGGTACTTCACTACCCTGACCTACGGTACTAGAAGCAAAAGACTTACAACTCTAAATTCGGTTAAAAAAGTGAGAGGAGAAAGTGAAAGTAGTTCTCCGAAAAATTGAGGAGAAGTGAAAGACGGTATTACTACCACAGTAGACGGATAGACTCTAATGACTATAAAGAGGGCCGTTAGAACTAAGGTCGAACACAAAGAAGGTCAGGTCGCAAAGAGTACTACATGAGACGTATATTCAATTTATTCGTCCCACTTGTTTACCCTAGATTAATTTTAATTTTCGAAGACGTGTTGTTTCCTTTTACATTCGTTCCACTTTTCTGTCGGAAGACTTACCCTCTTTTATTATCGTTTACTTCGTTGACTGTTTGTTGAGTAGAGTCTTTATATGTTCGTTGAATACGTCGAGTTAAGGTCTTTTTATTTGCTGGGTTAGTTTTTTACCCGGTTTCTTGATTTATCTGTAAAGAGGTTTCTTCTGTATGTCTACCGATTGTTTGTGTACTTTTCTACGAGTTGTAGTGAGTAATAGTCTCTTTACGTTTAGTTTTGGTGTTACTCCATGGTAAAGTGTGGTCAGTCTTACCGACACTAGGTTTTCAGATGATCGTTATTTACGACTTCTCCTACACCTCTTTTCCCTTGGGAGAATGTGACAACCACCCTTACGTTTGATCATGTCGGTGATACCTCTTGTCATACCTCTAAGGAAATTTTTGACCTTTATCTTGACGGAATACCGGGTCGTTAGGGTGACGACCCGTATGTGTGACTCCTTTCGTCTTAACTTTCTCCGTACACATGGGGTTACAAGTAGTGACGTGACAAATATTATCGGTCCTGTAACTTCGTTGGATCTACAGGTAGTCGTCTACTTACCTATTCTTTCGGAACCATGTATATGTGTTACCTTATAATGAGTCGGTAAATTTTCTTATGTAAACTTAGTCAAGATCACTCCACCTACTTTGACCTCGGCTAATATGTCTCGCTTCATTCGGTCTTTCTTTTTGTGGTCATGTCATATGATTGTGTATATATACCTTAAATCTTTCTACCATTACTATTGGGACACACGTTCTGTCTTTTTCTCTGTGTCTACATATCTTGTCTGGAAACCTGAGACTCCCTCTCCCTCACCCACCCTACTAAACCCTCTTACCGTAACTTTATACATATTATAGTATATACTTTACTTAGTGGTCAGGTCCAAGCTATGTACTATGATATACGAACCCCGACCACGTGACACTACTGGGTCTCCCTACCATACCCCTTCCTCCTCCCTCCCCCAACTTCTACCCCTTGTGTAAATATGGACACCACCTAAGTACAACTACATACCGTTTTGGTTATGTTATAACATTTCATTAATTGGAGATTAATTTTATTTATTTAAATATAATTTTTTTCTTTGTTAATTAGGATGGTTATAAAGAAGTTGAAATTTTTAGTCGTTAAATTATCTGATTGTCGAATAATAATTAGGTAACGTTTACGACACCCCATCAATGTATAGGGTATAGTCTTGAGTTTAAGGACTCAAGTCAAGTCAGCGAGTCAACACAGGCTAAGAAACGCTAGGGCACTTGACGTCGTGCGGTCCGGAGGGACAGGTAGTGGTAGAGGGTCTCAAGTGAGTTTGAGTGTAGGTAGCTCAGCCACTACGGTAGGTCGGTAGAGTAGGAGCCAGTAGGGGAAGAGGAGGACGGGGGTTAGGGAGGGTCGTAGTCTCAGAAAAGGTTACTCAGTTGAGAAGTGCACTCCACCAGTCTAAGGATCAATTTGTAAATGACAGGACACTTGTATCGGAAGTAAGAAGTTTTATGTGGAATTATAAGGTAGTGTAAATGGACGCTAAAACAAATAGGAACAAGTGTAAAAACACTGGGATTTCTTTTTAGTCACCGAGTCCCCATTTCTTAGAAGGATGTCACGTTCTCTGTACCCAAACAAAGTAGCCAACTCTTCTACGGGACTTCCTTCTGTTCCGTTGGGTGAGGTAATTAGAACGGTCCTTTTAAGGTGCCTGTCTTTTCGGACCGCCCGATGTCAGGTACTCCAGTGTTTTCTCAACTTGTGTTGACTTCGCTGACTCGTGTACGCTTTCTAGTCCTCGTCTCCTTAGTACACTTCTTTGTTGTACCTGCGGTTTAACCTTAGTTATGACGTCCACCTTTACTCCCGTACTTAAGTTCTTTACAATATTTTCGTTTTGACTTTTGTGTCAAATAAAATCGAAGGATTCTGATGATGTCCCTCTTCCTTCACCGTTGTGTGAGGTCATAAGAACGGACCTCTTAGGGTCCCTGTCTCCTCGGACCACCCGACGACAGGTATCCCAACGTGTCTCAGCTTGTGCTAACTTCGTTGGATCGTACGTACGTACGTAACCTCTTCCTTCACCGTTGGGTGAGGTCACAAGATCGGACCTCTTAGGGTCCCTGCCCCCTCGGCCCACCCGACGGCAGATACCCCAGTGTGTCTCAACCTGTACTGACTGCACTGAATCGTTATCGTTGTCGTCGTCGTTCTGATGATCTCGTTTAGTGGTACTTGAGTGACCGTATTTCATGTTTAAATAAGAGTGTGTAAAATCTCCGTTCTTCAGACTTTAGTTCTACGGTTGTTCTGGTGGGATAGTAGTTTTCAAGTTTCCTTTTAAGAAGGAAAAAAGAAGGATCTAACTTCACTAACGACCGTTAGTATTCGACTTTTACAGGATAGGAACAAAAGAAGAAGTGTACCGGAAGTAGAAACATACACACGGAAGACGTGGAGACCTAGAAAAAGAGGAAATTCCGTTATTTAGTAACTTTGATCCAGGTGAGATTGGGTAATACTGGAGGAGAATTGAACTAATGTAGACATTTCTGGGATAAAAGTTTATTTTAGTATAAATGTTCATGATCTCAAAGTTTAAATTTTTGTAGAAAACCTCCCTCTATCAAATTCGGTCGACTTACATCCTCCACTTCGTCTTTTCTGTCCCCTGTTCACCCCTCCTCTGTATATAATAAGGGTCCTACGGTAGATTCCTCTCCGATCAACCACAGTCTGTTCTTCGGAATCTTCGTACTCTCTATTACGGTTTACACACACGAATATTCTTTAGGTCCGAGTGTATAGATATTTACGACCTATATATATAGACTTCGAACCATCTAAAGTTCTGGTACCTATCATAGTAATTGTATAACCACTATCACCTTTTCTACACTAATTATGTATTGACTCTATTTAGTTAGTATTGATTGCACGGTCCTCAACCACTACCTGTCCCTTCGGACCGCACGACGTTAAGTACCCCAGCGTTTCTCGGCCTGTGCTGACTCACTGACTTGACTTAACTTGACTTGCACGTAATTCGTGAATGATACACGGTTGGTGACATGGTTCACGAATCACATATAATTGATTGTGTTAGGAGGTGTTGGAATATTAAACCATGTTAATGGGGACTAAGTGTCTAAACCTTTGACTCAGTGTCTTGCTAATTTATTTGATCATTAAACCCTTCCGTCCTAGGTTAAGGTTCGACAAACTCTCGGGTATACTTCTTTTTGAAGAAATCTTCAGAGAACTGAACAGTTTCCTATCGTTTGTCTTCATCTCTATTCGTGTTGAGGTATGTATACCAGTAACTGTTTTACTATCTAAAATCGGACTTTACTCTAAGAAGATGAGACTCCTTAAAATATAGAAAAAGTATTAAAATTTCCTATTTTTATATCGGTTACCCACCACTAATACATTCAGATTGTTTTAATCCCGATAGGTTTTACTTTACAGTATAGTTGTTGTTTTAGTAGGGAAATGGGAATTCTGTGACCTGTGAGACCTATAAAACTTCCCTATAGTATTACAACTTTACTACGATCCTTCTGAGAACTTCTAACGATATTTTCTTATATTTTCATGTATTAGTAATTCTACGTAAGGTTGATACTTTAAGGTATTCTATAATTTAGAACAAATCAACCAACCAACAAAAAACAAAACAAATTTTAGAATACCGACACGTTATACCGTACACATTAGACTCAAGCGGTTAGTCTCTATTTAGGTTCGGGGGACGTCCTCTTCGCACTTAGAATATGTGACCTAGAGGTCCCTTTTTTAGGACTTTAATTCAAAAAAACCAAGTAAAATTCAACTGTTGTACTTATTAATGACTTACTTATTTATACTTTGATGTTATACTGTACGATATCTTATTTGGACAATAAAATTTGTAGATATAGGGACCTCTTCCTTTTACGATGGGTGAGGTCATAAGACCGGATCTCTTAAGGTACCTGGTACATCAGGTACCCCAGTGTTTCTCAGTCTGTGTTGACTCTCTGAAAGTGAAAAGTACGTGTCTTTTTTCTTTTTTCTAGTATATTTTTAGGTTTGTCTAATAGAGACTCAACACCATAATATAAACTAACTTTTCTAACAAAAAGTGAAAAATCATCAATAGGTTTAATTGATCAAAACTTCTGTCTAAAACTCTTCTACATTAGAATTTCTCTTTATGAATGACGATTCTTACGTTCCGAGTTTTTCAACAACGTTATATTCTTATTTTAATTAAATGTAACTGTGTTAACATAAGTGTTTCAAAGGACTATGACAAATATCTCCTATTTAATTCCGGTGTCATAAAAAATCCGGATCTTGATAATAGACAAACGTAGAGACAAAACGTTGACTACTTACACACTTTTTATAAATAGTCTCTTAAAAAGGGGTCTATAGGATAATAACGACTCACCCTTCGTCACTGAACAGAAAATTTTTTATATAACACATCATCTTTGACGAATAAGTTTGAATGTATAAAGTAACTTCTGGACTACAATCTAAACCCTTAAGGTCTGATGTCTTATAGTAATTGTTTATTTGTTTTTCTGATCTTTTAAAAAAGACTTGGGAGTTACACACACGTTTTCGGTGAGACTTGATACCTTAACTTATATTAGTCGAAATGATCCTCTTTATTCTAGATTTTAAAAATTATTTTCTAAAATAGACCCGTTCCTCCGAATAAAATGCCTCACTGAAATTATTGTAACCAAAATAAATTGGTAGTTTAGATTCCTGAGATTTAGTCTACTACGGACCACTAATCGTATAATCGACGACGACGACGACGACGATTCAGTGAAGTCAGCACAGGCTGAGACACGCTGGGGTATCTGCCGTCAGGTGGTCCGAGGGGGTAGGGACCCTAAGACGTCCGTTCTTGCGACCTCACCCAACGGTAAAGGAAGAGGTTACGTACTTTCACTTTTCACTTTCACTTCAGCGAGTCAACACAGGCTGAGTCGCTGGGGTACCTGACGTCGGATGGTCCGAGGAGGCAGGTACCCTAAAAGGTCCGTTCTCATGACCTCACCCCACGGTAACGGAAGAGGAGTATAATCGATAATCATCATTTATCGTGACTTAGTGTCTACTTTCATGAAGTTAAACTTTTGTCAAAGACAAAACAAAACAAAAAAAAATTGTCACTTGCTACCTAAACACACACACAAACACAAATATTACTTTAATTCTCCCTCTAACCACCGGACTTGAAACATATCTAGTCCTTCTAAATAGAAGAGAAAGTTTCGATAGAATATGTTTTAATTTAATTTTGTTCGAGTCGAAAAACTGGGAGACTAGTCTCTATAGGAGATTCGTTCGTAATATTTAATAACACACACATGGTATGTAAAGATGTCACATATATCAGAATGAGTTTGTTTTATGGTCTAGACTAATCTATACAATAGACCTTAGTATTTAGTTACAATTTATCTTAGTTGTAATGACCAATAGAGTGGATGTAAATATATTCAAGATCATCATAGACATCAATGTGTAACAAAGAATAGGTGAATTAAACTCTTAGATATAAACTTTTATAAGTCAACTGTCATACTCTCTATTGCCTTCTATCGCTAATATAAAGTAATCTAACATGTTATCTTTATCTTTAAGTCAGAATACTTCATTTATCTGGTAATAGTAATTTTAATAAAAAAAATTACTTTGTCAACATAAATTTCATCTATTGGTTCAGTGTTTCCAATGAATAAATTTTAAAGACCACCAGACATAAAACCGATTAAAATAATATTAAGAGTAAGACGTAATAATAAGGTTCCGTCATTGACCTATTAATTTAATTGACACTGAAACGTTCATTAAAAGTCTAAAAACTCTTGTACACGATAAGAGGTAGGAGGTTAAATAAGTTTGAAACTGGACCGTTCAAAAAAGGGGTTGGTTAATTGGATTCCTAGTTAAAGTGTCTTATTATTGTAAAATTATTTTGACTTATCGTGTAATACTTAATAGTATTTACTTAAGGTTGTAAGAAAACTAATATTTATAATGACTTGTGGACCTCTACGTCTAAACTTTATCGTCCTGTGGTCGGTTTGGGACGAGAAGAAACATTTGTCAGTTAAGTGTTAATCCAGAACAGTCAGTAAACTCCTCAGGTTAAGAACAAGGAGTTCCGTGTCTCAAAGGAATTGTGGTGGTAATGTTGACCTGAGAAAAGGTTACTCTCCAGTAAAAACAGACGGATGTTGTTTATGAACAGATAAAGTCAAATTAGTGTATTCTCAGTCAAAGAGGTGTATCGTTCTCCCAGGTCCCTACTATTATTTAACCGAAGAAAATAGGTGACCCCAGGTCCGAGAAAGATCAGAGATGAGTTTGTAGGAATTGGGTTCGGGAAGTAGACCGAAAAGTTTTCAACCAAAGATATGTAGGTCTGTCTGGTAGGTACAAGGTCCATCAATTTTCCCCTTTCCGTTTCCCGTTTTCCTATTCCCGTTCTACTCAACAGTCAAAAGAAAGTTTGTGTGTGTGTGTGTGTGTGTGTATGTGTGTGCGTTCATTTTTGTGTGTGTTTTCGTTTTAGTGATACTTCTTTGGAAAACTCCTTTCGAGTGCACCCATGAAGGTTAATCTAGAGTTACCGTTCTCCAAATAGTCTGTCGGTGTGACTCGACATTCTGTCCGAACTGACACTCACGTATATTGACCCTTGTGACTGAGTGTTTTGATTGGTGTTGACAGAGTCTTTCCCTTTTTACCCTTTTATTTATAATCCGTCGACTCTCTTAGACAACATCTCGGGTCCCGACTGACTAAGTTCTTAAGGAGTTGAATTTAAGACGGACAATCACCGTACTTAAAAAGATGGAAATTGAACGGATGGTTTATAGTCAATGAAACAACGGTAACAGGTCAACGGTTGAGTACAGGTTGAGGAACGTTGGGGTACCTGATGTTTGACGGTCCGAAGGGACAGGGATTGGAAGAGGGTCTCAAACGGGTTCAAGTGTAGATAACTTAACCACTCCTGTAGATTGATAGAGTGGGAGACTACGATAGAAGAAGAACACGGAAGTCAGTCAGTCAAGTCAGCAAGTCAGTACAGGTTGAAAAACACTGGGGTACCTGACGTCATGTGGTCCGGAGAGACAGGTAGTGGTTGAGGGTCTCAAATGAGCTTGAGTATAGGTAACTCAGTCACTACGGTTGGTAGAGTAGGAGGCGACAGGGGAAGAAAAGGGTGGAAGTTAGAAAGGGTCGTAGTCCCAGAAAAGTTTACTCAGTCAAGAAGAGTGGTCCACCGGTTTCCTAACCTCAAAGTCGAAGTCGTGGTCAGGAAGGTTACTTATAAGTCTTGACTAAAGGAAATGCTACCTGACCAACCTAGAGGAACGTCAGGTTCCTTGAGAGTTCTCAGAAGAGGTTGTGGTGTCGAGTTTTCGTTAGTGACGATTAGATTAGCGATGATTAGGTTTTACACATCCGAAGGGTCCACCGAGTCACCATTTCTTTCTTAGACTCGTTACGTCCTCTACACCTAAACTAGGGACCTAGTCCTTCTGGGGAAAAGGGACCCCTTCCTTCACCGTTGGGTGAGGTCATAAGAACGGACCCTTTAGAGTATCTGTCTCCTCGGACTACCCGATGTCAGGTACCCAAGTGTTTTTCAGTCTGTACTGATTACCTGATTTGTTAGGTTTCACTACGAAACTTTCATCCGGACCTTTAATACGTAGGAGAAATAAGGTGACTGGAGGGTTAACAGGTCAAGGTCACTAAAGTCGTATGTGACTTCGATTCGAAAATGGTCGTACCGATATAGACGACGGAATCTTTTAGTTAAGTGAAGGTTTTAAAACTAGACTTTGAGGAGACTCTAACGACACAGGACAGGAAAGTTCGAGGTTAAGGGATTAAGAGTGACTTGTGTTAGAGACGGAAGAAACACTAAACAACCGAAAGTGTGTTGAGGGTTCAAACCACTTGTTGTCAAAGGAAGGTAAACGTTTGAAAGAAGACGAGAAGAGTGTAGGGGTACAGTGACTGGACTGTTAGGTCAAAGTAGTGACGTGAACTAATAAACGGTTCAGAGAGAGGATACCTGAAATATGTCTTACTCTGGTATACATAAAACGAGATAGGGTTCGATCACCTCCACTACCTTAAGATCGACTCGATAAAGTTTAGGATTTTCTGCTGCGACACTTTCACGACGTGAGTTATACGGTCTTTTAAACCTTTTTAGTCGTCACCGGTGTCCTGATCTTTTCAGTCAAAAGTAAGGTTAGGGTTTCTTTCCGTTACGGTTTCTTACAAGTTTGATGGTGTGTTAACGTGAGTAGAGTGTGTGATCGTTTCATTGCGAGTTTTGAGAGGTTCTATCCGAAGTTATCATACACTTGACTCTTGAAGGTCTACAAGTTCGACCTAAACCTGTTTCGTCTCCTTGGTCTCTCGTTTAACAGTTGTAGACACCCTAGTGTCTTTTTCGAAGACGAAGTTACTGATGTGGTTTCCGAGACTTATACACCTAGTGTTGTTTGACACCTTTTATGAACTTCTCTACCCTTATGGTCTGTGGGACTGGACGGAGGACCTTTAGACATACGTCCAGTTCTTCGTTGTCAATCTTGACCTGTACCTTGTTGTCTGACCAAGGATTAACCTTTTCCTCATACAGTTCCGACATATAAAGTGGTACGAATAAATTGAATATACGTCTCATGTAGTACCCTTTACGACCCGACCTACTTCGTGTTCGACCGTAGTTCTAACGACCCTCTTTGTAGTTATTGGAGTCTATACGTCTACCGTGGTGGGAATACCGTCTTTCGTCCTCCTTGATCTCTCGAAGGACTACTTTCAGTTTCTTCTCGTACCTTTCGACCGAATTGAGAGTTGTAAGTTTTTTACTTCGAGTATCGTAGACCAGGGTAGTGAAGTACCGTTTATCTACTTCTTTGTTACCTTTGACACTGTCTTAAACAAAAGAACCCGAGGTTTTAGTGACGTTTACAACTGACGTTCGTACTTAAATTTCCTGGGAACGAGGAACCTTCTTTTCGACACTGTTTGGATCTGTCGTATAATTTTTCGTCTCTGTACTGAAACGGTTGTCTCCAGGTAGATCAATTTCGATACAAAAAAAGGTCATCAGTACATCCCTACACTCGTAACGCGATATTTCTTTCGACTCACGACTTCTTGACTACGAAAACTTGACATCACAACCTCTACTGAGAACTGTCATGGAACCTGACGTTCCTCTAAATTGGTCAGTTAGAATTTCCTTTAGTTAGGACTTATAACTGACCTTCCTGACTACGACTTCAACTTCGAGGTTATGAAACCGGTGGACTACGCTTCTTGACTGAGTAAACTTTTTTGGGACTACGACCCTTCCTGACTTCAGTCTTCTTCCCCTGCTGTCTCTTACTCTACCCACCTACCGAGGGACTGAGCTACCTGTCCTCAAACTGGTTCGAGGTCCTCAACCACTTCCTGTTCCCTTGGACCACAAGACGGCCTTCGGTCACACTCCTTAGGGCGGGCACTGTTCCAGTACTCCTTCCTTCGACTGTATGCGTTCCGCACGAGTCTGAAGTCCCTGGGGAGACCTTTAAGGATTCGTACATGGGGTTGTTTTTAGACGGCCGAAAACACGAGACGAAAAGGTGAGAAGACTGTAAAAGACCTTTTTCAGTTAAGTCCCGAAATCAGAAGACGTAAACTTTCTCACAAAGTTAGGTTTTTTGGGGAGGCTACCGAAAGATCGGACGGACGTCCTGAGACACTCACACTAACAAACTCCGGAGGACTGGCGTCCTCCGTGTCCTTCGAATTTTGTAGGATCCTTACATCCCCGAAGGCTTCTCAGTTTTAGAAATCTTATCCTGACTAATTTTCAAAGTAAACAACTCAGTTACGAACGACGGTTTAAAAGTATAGGAAATAAAAATCTATATCAACCATATATCTTTTTGTTCATCATCTGGACCATAATCGTTGTAATCTAGAAACTCAATTCATGGAAGAAACAATATAGGGTGACGTGGAAACAAGATATCTCTACATTGAAATTACGAAATTCCTCTACGTCTAATTTCTTTTTGTGAAGTCCCCTTTGTTTTAATTGTAAGTAATTCCTTCTCTCGGTTTTTGACACTTGTTCGGAGAACCGGTCTTCTATTACATTTAGTGGACTCTGGAAAACATATGTTTTACTATATGCCTTTCTTAGACCCAACGCTTACGATGTATTAAAACATAATGGGTAACTAGAGGCGCAAAATAGTTTTCATATTTTCCGGAAGACTTGTTATTTCCTACCCCCGGTCCCCGGCCCCCGGTCAAAGAGCCTGGTCAAAGAGCTTGATCAGAGAACCGGAGCAAAGAACCCTGAGACCGAAGGGGGGTACAGAAAGAGAGAGAAAGAAGAAGAGAGGGAAAGGAAGAGAGACGAGAAATGAAATTGAAGTCCGACTTAGAGGTGGACCCCGCACCTTCGAGCGGTCCAGATGAATGAACGGGACCGACAATTCTGGGCGTGCTTTCCCTCGAATTCCGCTCCGTGGGAATTTATAAGTTCGCCCACGGCCACCGGGTTGCATCTACCACGTTTAAGGAACAGACCTTAAAATAACCGGAAGGCGCATTTGGTTCGATAAGTCGGGAGAAGGAGGTGAATTAGAAGAATGATGTGATATCAAAGAATTAGATTAGAATGTAATTATTTGTTTGTTCAGAAAGGTGCGGTTGCGGCAGGTGGGAAGCTTAAGGGACCTAGGTGGCCCCGACCTGGGGCCGTCACAAGAAGTCGGGTACCCTAGTGTTTCTCAGTCTGTACTGACTCACTGACTTAACTCTCGACTAAATTTGAGAACACAATTAAGGTCCACATGTGTTCCACTAAGTCAACCTACACATACGTAACACGAGTCAGTGACAGTAAAGACCGAGAAAAACCGGGTTACTCGACATCGGACACTCAGAGGAGAAAGGTACCGAAAGAGGTCTGGTCTTATAACTTCACCGAATGGTAAAGAAGGAGGTCCCCAAGAAGAAGTGGGTCCCTATCTTGAACCCACAGGACACATAACGTAATCGTCCGTGCCAGATGATTCTTTCATAAAAAATTTACGACTTTTAATCCATCAAATGGGAATAAAGAGCGTCCATTTTTCACTAGTTAAAGAGTTGTTTTAGTATTCGTTTATTGAGTTTTATTTTTTATTTGGAAAACCGTTTATTCGTACTGATCCTGAGATCTGTCTCTTCCGTTACCGTGGGATGAGGTCATGAGAACGGACCTTTTAGGGTACCTACCTCCTTGGACCACCCGACGTCAGGTACCCCAGCGTTTCTCGACCTGTGCTGACTCACTGAAGTCAAAATGAAAAGTGAAAGTACGTAACCTCTTCCTTTACCGTTGGGTGAGGTCACAAGAACGGACTTCTTAGGTTCCCTGTCCCCTCGGACCACCCGATTGCAGGTACCCCAGCGTGTCCCAGCCTTTGCTGACTTCGTTGAATCGTCGTCGTCGTCGTCGTCGTCGTCGTCGTCGTCGTCGTCGTCGTCGTCGTCGTCCTGAGATCTTCTACTTTTGAAGAACTATGTCAATGAGTCACGATGCCTCAAATAGGAGTGATCTAGACGAGACAATTGTATCCGACGGTCGGTCGTAAAGGTACTTGAAAAACAATACCACTTGAAAAATAACGTTACCACGTACGTCCTCCCTAAACTGGACATAAACAGGGTGTTTAAGAAAAGGTCTTATATTGAGTGAAACTGTTCCATAAATCTATGTGTCCATATTAAATTTATCCTTATGGAGGTCCGAAGTACTAAGATACGGCACGTTTTAATGTTGGTTACTTTCCTTATAAACAAACCGAAGATTTGATTTATTCAAATCTTTACAAGAATCATTAAAATAATTTTATTAATTATTAATGATAAGTATTATTTATCACAAATAACCTAGGCTATGGTTTTTAGACTTAAGTTCTAAAGGGAGAACCATGTTTACAGTAAACTTTTTGTACTCACACGCACACACAATATTTAAGACTTATAAATGAAAATACTACGAACACTTCATTCTGGTGTTCCGATAAATTAAAATACTAGAAAGTCAATATATAAACCTGTATTGTTCTTTTTCTCAAAAGTTTATATTAAGGACATCATAACACAAATTCTAAGATCACTTCAAACTGTGACACACTTTTACACAAAGAGTCAGCACGGGTATATAAACGATGGGACACCAGACAGGTACCTTAAGAGATCCACTCTTATGATCTCACCCAACGGTAAAGGAAGAGGTCCTCTTGAAGAGTTGGGTCCCTAACTTGGCACTAGAGGACGTAACGTCTGTCTAAGGAATGTCAGACTTGATGGTAATTCATTATACTTTAGACTTATCTAATATAATAGTTATTCTCTCTATTTTCAAAAATCAATTTGTGAATGACTAATGGTGGTTAATACATGTTCCACGAGAAGATGTACGAGAAAAACGAACCCGGACTTCACTCTACAATTTCCACACATACATACACATCTACATTTATATATGTGTATATATTTATGTATAAATTAATATCGAGTTTTGTAAGTTTCGTAGTGTTTTGTCGGGTCCTCTGTGTGAACAGTACGGAATTCAAACACGAATACAATGAGTTCATATACAACCTAGACAGAACTTTGACCGTTACCTGAAAAGTAGAGTCAATTTTGAAGACTCAAAATTTTGAAGTCGTCGTAAAGTGTGTTCTTTAACTAAGAGAAACAGGAAGGGTAAAGGATAGAGAGGAGGTGTGAGACGTGCATAAGAAAAACGGTTACACTCTTTGCCACTTTCTGGTAATATAAGGCTAGGATTACGGGAAACTTTTATTGGACCACAGTATTGTTAGAAATCATTAAATCGGTCTATGAGAGATGAAACGAAAAAAGTCCATGTACAATCCAACGGAAGGAAGGGAACCCGAGAAAAATAGAACCTCAATTCAAATTGGAACATTGACTAAAACAGGTTAGTTTACACTCTTAATGAGACTCAATAGTATCTTTCAAAAATTTCGGAGACCGTTGTCACTCCTACGACCGTGTGGGAGTCAGACCCAATAAATACCTGGTGTTTCTCTTCCCAGAGGACGGTTAGTCGTATCCGTCCCGTGTTTCCTCTTTAGTTGGAATTAGTAAAATTTGGTAGTCCTGAAAGTCCACAATTATGACGTAGTATGAAAATTGGATAGGACTGGTTATGTACACCCTTTCATCTGAAGAGACTGTAATTTGACGGTATATTCTGGGTCTATTTGTTAGTGCACTTAATAATGATATTCTAGACCTAAGAAACACAAATAAGGAAGTAAGTCCTTTGTAACATCACAGGATTACCATAACTAGTGAAACGATCTGGAACCCCATGTCACTACTTACTCCATACCGGAAACTGGAGTTCCCAGAATGTAAGGTCTTGTGTAAAGACTGTACATTAACTTATTTGTTGTCCTTTAGTCAGGGTACGTATACTTAACCGACACATCAACCAGTCAGTGAAATACCCTTGGAACTTATATTATCGTCGTAGGATTCGACTCTTTTTTTTTTACACACGTTTTTCTCTTTAGTATTTTTTAACAAATTCAATACAAATTTTCGAGTGACGTCGACTCTTTGTACAGTTTTATAATCGTTTTGGTGTACATGTGTCTCTTTCTTCTTAACTTTAATAAAAATGTATAAAATTTTTTAATAAAGGGGAATGAAACTCTGTCACTTTGTCGTTTTATAAACCTTCAACGTGATTCGTGGTAACTCTAGTAAGTCTCGATACCGAATGTAACTCCGTCCTAAAGACGTTTTGTTTAAACTTTTGTAGAAAAAGGACTAAGATAAATTGAACAAAGTCTCTTTAGACCTAGGTATACCAACTGGTTGAAATGTCAAACAATTTAACTTATTAAAACTTACATACTTTACACCGGTAAATAAAAGGTAGGTCAACACTTTATATTATTTGAACGTGTTACGAAAGTAGTATTTTAAGGAATAATAGGATATAAAGGTGATTTTTTCAGGTATATCCTTAAGAAAAACTAAGGTCCATCGATAGCCAACCCTTTTACTTAAAGGAATTTTTTTCCACAGTTCTTTACAAGATTACATAAGTAATCGATCGAGACGAATTTTCAAATTTCAAAATGAAGGAAAGATAGATTGGACATAAAAATCGTTCATTTATTTTTGCGTCATTCATATAAAAACGAAGGAGAAAGTGTACGTTTTGGGAGTCAGTACAGTGGACTTTAAAGACAACCACAATAACGATAAAATCTTTTATACAACCAAATTATACAAATTATACAACCAAAGAATTTAAGAACAGTGAAGATTGTCTGTCAATTTGATATGTTGGTCCTCTCACGACATTCTGATTAAAGACCGTAGATAAGTTAAAATGAAAAGGATACAATCTTTTAAATTCGAAACAATAAAAGACAAAATCTTTATACCATCCTTTATCCTGTGATATCGTGTCATAGGAAAAGGAAACGTGTAATATATTTTTAACACCACCTCCGTGTTTAACTTAGTGTAGATCTTTTTCGATACCGGTTGAAGGAGAAGGAGACGTTATTACCGTTATACAATACTTGAAGAGTGCCCACTATAATTTGTAACACAAGACCCACAGAAACACTAACGGTGAAGAGAAATACAGACTCTTCTATAAAACCACGGATCAATGACCGAAGTAAACTTTAACGGAAAGCAAACTTTAATACTTGAACCAGGTGTACGACTTAGAATACGGCGATGGTAACGACTGTACTTTGAGACATAACAGAACTAAAGTAAATATATATCAAGTGATCGAGGACAGTTAGTCGGAAAGAGTTTTGGTGAAGTAAAGAGAATGGATGAATAAGATATAAGTAAACCGGGTAAACGAGGTGGAGTTCATAAAAAATTATGTGAAGTAAAGGTTTTTGTAAAATGTTAACTGGAATGAAACCCTCTGAACCCAACCTAGGGACCCAATCTCTCTAGGGGACCTCTGCCCTTTTCGATGAGTGAACTTATAAGACCGGACCTCTTAAGGTATCTGATATCAGGTACCCCAACTTTTCTCAGCCCGTACTGACTCGTTGAAAGTGAATGAACCTATGTTTCTATTATCTGAGAATCATAACCGAATCTTCTTTTTAGGGAACCACAATTAGATCACAAAAAGTTACACGTATGTTTGTTTACACTCAAAACAATTTTACGTCTAAGATGTTTGGATTGTTAGAGGGACCACTACGGAGACGACAACAAGACTCTGGTGGTGCAGAAACTCATCGTTTCACACTTAGGTAACTATAGACTGTAGTAGACCCTTTATATACTAGTTAATAAGTTTGATAAATGACTTATATTTGATATTGTCTTTGTACTTCGTAAAGAGATACGGTCTGAGATCACTAATTAGTCTTTCGTCTTTTTTTCTTAGATCTAAAAGTGTAAGTACCCTAAATTTAAGACCACCTCTTTTATCTTTTATTCACTTACTGTTATATTTGTAAAATTTTAAAAACTATTTTTGTGATTTCTTTTATTCGTACTGTATAATACACCTTATTTACGTCTTATGACCAGTTTACCCTATAAGTCCCTTCTTGACACCTTCACCGTTAATTTGTTAGTCACCTTTTTTCACTTCCTTGGTCAATAGACTCCAGATTCTTTTGTTGGAGGTCCTGTTAGTAAGTCAAGTTGTAGAAAAGATCGTCGTAAATCTCTTAAACTTTACAATCTTTCCGTGGGGTATGTCTATTTCAGTTCGTTCATAAACCTCCTCTTCATCCGACCTTTGTCTGAGACGTCACAGGAAATCTAAAACCTCTAAAAAATTTTTTAAGATTTTAGTTATTTTTAAGCGACTTCCTCGTAAACAAATAAATTTAATCTTTACCTGTGTTCTTGAAGAGACTACTAGGTCACCGACTGAGACACGAAGGTTACGGACCCAAGTTAGGGACAGTCTCTTGATCGAAGGAGTACGGAGTTGATTTCCTAAGGTGTATGACGTTGTTTCTACCTTCTAGGAAGTACGGTATTGAAACACGGTCTCGTCAGTTTATTTACTCATTTACTTTTATTTATAATGTTTCTTTATATATATATTAAATGTAAAGTTTAGATAATTTTAAGAAATACTTTTTTACCTGTGTAGAAACAATAAACCTCTTGTTTTCCCGTTCTCGTTTCACCCCGACACCTGGAGTAACTCTTTCCTCTAAATCCATCGATACGAAACCATCATCGTCATCGTCGTCGTCGTCTCATTAACTCTAGTTTCTACTAGATTAGTCCCTCGACTGTGACTTGGGTCCCTCTTGTTCTCAACCTCCATATAAAGACTCTATCCTACCTGAAGACTATTTTTCCCGTTATCTATTTACTGGTTGTACAACCGAACTCCTTGTTAACAGATTGTCGTACAAAATAACTACACACCTTGGATCCTGATTTTGTCCAAACGTCTCCTTTCCATAGTAAAGTCTTCACCGGTACAACTGTACACTACTATCATCGGTAGGTCCATATGTTCAGACCTCGAGTCCCTACCAAGACTCGACAACTATCTTTGTATCTTCAGTCATTGGTACCCCCGCAACACAGAGACCCTCTTCCGTATCTTCTCTCTCTCTTCTAGTTCGGGGTCTCATGAGTTTTAAATCCATAAGTCCGTGTAGAACCTATAGAGAACATTTGTGTCCTCTTTTGACCAAAACCAAAACGAGATAAAATTACTTTCCTTTTTGTTTCTTATTCCCGTATTCATGTCCACCCACACGACCAAATTACCTCCTATAGTTTCGTGAAGATGTTCGGTATAAGGAAATCGACTCCTTCTTCCTCGTCCCTCGACATTCCTATTGTTTCTTCACCGATTCCATTACCCTATCGACACAAGACGGGGTGCCTAACATCGGATTGTCCGAGGAGGTAGGTACCGTAAAAGTTCCGTTCTTATGACCTCACCCAACGGTAAAGGAAGAGGTCCTCTAGAAGGACTGGGTCCCTAACTTGGATCCAGAGGACTTAACATACGTCTGTGAAATGGCAGATTCGGTGGTCCGTTCTAGTTACGACCATTTATACGTCCATTTATTGAAAAAGAAGTTTTTCTCAGATAAAATGTAAATCTAGACGTTTCACAGACCTCAATCAACGAATAACATACCAAAGTTTAGCCTCGGTTAAACATAATAAAACGCATACCTTTAGGTCCATATTATTGAGACGTAGTAAATAAGGTTAATGGTAGGAAATGGGTGATTTGACATCACAGTAAAACAGTTAATCGACAATTAAAATATATACACCCGGACAAAGACGTAGGAGATAAGATAACCAGTCAACTCTCGGAAACTAAAGAAGTCGTTCTTAAAGTAAGATATATTACTTCCGAGCTCACTTTTAACAACCATTTGAGAATTTTGATGGTCCTATAGATAACTCCAACTTACAGTTATAGATGTATACTTTAACCTAAGAGTGGGTACTACAAGAGGTATAAATTACACTTCATTTATCTATGTTGATTTCGCTATACTATTTTGTACAGGTACTTTTGGAAAATTCGGTTTTTCGTTTTACACTTTTAGTAGTTAATGTCTTTATTGTTCATACCAATGATTGGGAAATTTATAGGGTAACGTTTACGTGTTTGTCTTTATCGTCTTTATTCTGAAAAAGTTTGTTTCTCTAATGGTTTCATTTATAGATAATTGAGTGGTCTGACAACTCAAATTTCGTTATTGAATACTATGTATAAAATATATTTGGAAGGTCATGTTTTGGGGTCGTTCAGGAACAAACAAAAATTCAATACGTTGTTCCTATTAGGAAATAATTAGAGAATGTAGACCTTTATACAGTTTACAATGAATTCATTAAGATCGACATTATGTTTCCGTAAACATCTTGTTGAATTTAACTGTATCACGGGACTCCACGAGACTCCTAAAGTACATACTAAACAAGAAACTTTACAACCGACAAAGGGAAGTACGAATTTAAAATAAAGTGAAGTAAAAATAGAAGTATTAAAAAAAGACGTCTTATATAACGTAATTTCTAGACCGTTACTTTCGATTCTCTATTTCAGGATATTTTAGTTTATTTCTGATAGGACTCGTCAAAACGAAACCAAAGTAAACAAAATTTTCCCCCACCCATCTCTTAGTGTCATGTCGATGTTATTTGTACATCAAGTTTTTGTACTAACTTAATTTACCTTGTAAATATACTCTATCTCTCTAGTTTAGAGAACTGTTCTACTTCATCTCAACAAAAGACAAATCAGATGGAACGATCTCTCATCTAAATTTCCCGTTATCTTGAAATACTCTTAAGTAGAGGAGTTTCTAAGATCGGGATTTCGTTTACGTCAAAGAGTATATAAGAGATAAAGATAATGAGGTGAAAGGTAAAGTCACAGCATAATCTTTTAATGTGAGTTTAGTGACCAAAGTTTTATAATTGACGCAAAAAATTCGGAGTAAAATTAAAGTGAAAGCCGTTCTTGAAAAGAAGTTGAAATAAAAATTTTATTTTAATTGGGGTTGTCATTTGGGACAATTGTGTTTAAGGATACGGGTCACGTGTCACTCCGGTTTGTTTGCTTTTACAGTCTTAAACCTCGCCTCTTTTCAAATAACGTCTCAGTACGTTCCTGTGTTCACCCAGTATGGGATTTTTCAGATCTTGAGGGGTTTCCTAAAGATGTTTTGTGAAAATTTTTGGTCCTTAATCCTCACACCTTCCCACTCAAGGACCCTAGATACTAGTCGGACACGGGCTAAGACTGACCGACTACCACTCCGTTGTCGTCACAGTGTCCCCAATTGTAATAGTCAGGAATCCGAGGTCCTCCGGACCCCGATACACAAATACCAGTAGTTCCTTAATCCTAGAAGATAAACAACCTTTTCCCTAAAAATGTAGACGTTTTGGTGAAAAAATAATAGATCGATGAAGTCTCTCCTCGATTTTGTCTCTTCTTCTCCCTTCCGAACAGGAGACGGGGGAATGGGGTTCCAAGGTACCCTGGGACGAACCAATGTAATGTTTGGTTCCCATTTAGAGTGTCGAAAATGTAGACCGGAGGGGTAAGAGATTTACCCCGAAGTGTCCACTGAGTCACCATTTCTTAGGTGGGTGTCACGTCCTCTGTGTAAGATAGGGACCGGGTCCTTCTAGGGGACCCCCTTCTTTATCGTTGGACGAGGTCATAAGAACCTTTTCTGGGACTACGACCCTTTCTGACTTCCGTCCTCTTCTTCCCCCTTTGTCTCCTACTCTACCAACCTACCATAGTGGCTGAGTTACCTGTACTCAAACTCACTTGAGGTCCTCTATCATTTTCTATCCCTTCGGATCACGTTACGTCAGGTACCCCAACGTTTCTCAACCTGTGTTGACTCGTTGACTTGTTGTTTTTTCGATCATAAGAACGACCCTATTAGGGTTCTTGTCTCCTCGGACCACCCGATGTCAGGTGTCCCAGTGTTTTCTCAACCTGTAGTGTCGTTGATTTGTAATCGTTGTTGAAAGATTCGTGGTTTAAAGAAGAACTTAGTCTCTGATGTATGACTTATACAAATTTTGTGTCGGCTCACGGTATAAAGAGATGTTCTTTTATAAAATCGTTATTTAAACTTTACACACGTCAGGTTACTTCTTCCTATTTCTTTTTCTTGTCTATTACTACAAAATAAAGGATAATTGTATTCTAACGTATACACTTTACATACTTAGGAGTTTAATGAAGTTAGTCTGTAAGACTTGTCCACATAACAAGTTTTTTGTAATTTTTTCTCTTATATAATCGTCACAAACATTGGGTGTCTACAGTGAACTGCAAAACAGAGTATTTACCCTTGGACCCTCGACCCGTGACATGACACCGTAACATGACCGGTGTGGGTCAGGGGTCCCACTGGGAAATTAAGTGAAGTTATCTTTGACTTTAGTAGTGTTTGGCACTAAAACATCGAAGGATCTATCGATTCTTTCGAATTAAAACTACCATACTCCTCTCGTTTTGAGGTTGTAAAGAGGAAATAAAGTCTTTCTTTTTTACGTAAATTTAAACTCGGAGGTCTGTTTTATGGTGAGACGTCCAAATTAAAATACACAGTTCAACAGATCAGACACCACGTCAACAAAAACAGTTTGTGGTCAGACCTACAACGAGACTCCGTAACAACTACATTAATTGTAAATTTAGTCAACTGAAACTGATTTGGTCTAATTGAAGGTATTTAATTAGAGTAAGTTAGTCAACTTCCGGAATTCTCGTTTTTCATTCCAAAGAACTTCGAAAAGAGTTCTAACGTCGTAGTTGAGAATAGACTTAAAGATCGGGTACCGAACGGGATGTTTGAAGTATTGACGGTCATGGGTACTAGGACACACTGTTAATGAATCTTATTTAGAGATTTATAGTGAGATCTATACTGAAGACGTTGACCGTTTTTATGACACACATACTTGGAGTCGAATTGATGTCTTTAAGTGTCTTAATTACAAAAACTTTTTCATACACGTTGTTATCGTTTCACCGTCAATACGTTGAAAAGTCATCAAATAAACTGAACGAAAAAGGACGGTCTGGGGATTGGTCGGTCGGTCCGTTAAAAGTTGAAAGACATTCAAACATAACAACGATAAGTCAGTGAGTCACAACAGGTTGAGAAACGTTGGGGTACCCGACGTCGAGTGGTCCGAAGGGACAAGAAGTGAGAGAGGGTCTCTAACGAGTTCGAGTAGAGGTAACTCAACAGTAGGTTGGTACAGTAGGAGACAACGGGGGAAGAGAAGGACTGAAGTTAGAAAGGGTTGTATTCGAATATTCAAATATATATAAGATTTGAGTTCGGTAAAGAGGAAGGTGTGTCTCATCTATCGGTCCACTTGGTAAACTTTGAGAATTCCAAAACAAGAATACGACAGACAATTCCGGTAAAAACTCACCCCGACGTGAGGTCGACTGTCGGGAAAAAACCTAACGAAGGAGTATAACTTGAATGGGTGGGTGTTTGATTATATACGTAAAAAGAAGTAAAATACGGTGAATAGGTCTTCGGAGGTCTCTAGTTACACACACTCGTCTCCCTCCCTACAACTATTTTCGTACCACAAATAGATCCTTAGACTTCATTGACGTGTACATTCAACGAACACGTGAGACTAGTCCTAGAATACGAACTAGAGTATAGATAGTGAAAGTTGAATGTTACCTACTGGTGACACGAGTGAAATGAAATACAGAAGAATTTGGTTTTGTTGGGTCGTGCAATAATATCAAGGTCCATGTACTAGTGAGTCATGGGATACAAGTTCGTAAAACAGAGATATTCTCGAGTCAATTTGGGACTTTCTGTAGAAAGTTTCCGTACATAAAGAGACGACGTCTATCTTACCGAAACAAGGTCACTGAGTTCTCCTGGACAACATGAAACAGATCGACGTGGATGAGAGTTAACATATGACATAGAAAGAAGTAGTGACTGGGGTCTACAATGTTCTAACGTCTGACATACCAGGTGTACCACCTTGACATACAAAACATCGGACTCAAAGGAGGAATGACGGAATCCGGGTCGAGTTTCGATCCTCAGAAGATGCAGTACGTATTTTTGGTCTTGTCATGGGGTTCAATACCTTATATAATAAAAGTCTGGAGTTTTTATAGATGGTCCGAAACTCAAAAGGATAAACACATCTCTTATGTTCACCGTAGTTAAAGACGAAATGAAACCTCTTCTACAAGACCGTGCAGGACCTATTGACGTGAGGATTGTGAAGTAACTTTATTGTCTCTGATGTAGAAATATTCTAAACAAAGGGTAGAAACCCAAACTTGGAGGTCCTATGACCGACGAGGAACAAGTACGGACTGACAGTGCTACGGAAACCGTAGTACCTAGATATCTAAAAAGACATCCTATAGGTCTACCGACCCTATAGGTCTACCAGTTCTAGAGAAACCTAATGTAGTACCGTCTCCTACCCTCCTAATTGAATCGAGACCCCCTTTTATTTTTACATACAAAAACACTTACACTTAAAAATACTAAGAGAAAGGACTAACCTTATATTTTCTTACGTAAATAAATAAGTTGTCAGTGTGTAGTATATGGAGTCCGGTATAATTGGAAGAGTTCGATTCCAGAGTGTAGACAATATCGTCGACACTAGTTCCGAGGATCTTCTTCTTTTTGAGTAGAAAAAAAAGACGATGTCTGAGTCGGTTACTTTTTGGTCCCTAAAAAACGAATGATGTCAGGAGAGTTGAAGGAAAAGGAAAGGTATTTTGAGAAGAAGGGAGCAGAACACCCTGGAACGAATGTCGAACGGTACCAAAGTCTGGGGTTCGACGTTAAGAGACAACGAGAGTTTATTTGGATTGATAAATAAAGTCCAGTTGTATGTCCTTTAAGACTTTACTAATTTTCTTCACTAAAATATTCCACAATAATATTTTGTGTAAATCTTTCTTGTATATAACAATATCCTTACATCGTTAATGGTAAGTGAATACAGTTTAATTTATTCTCCATTTGACTCCTTCAAACTTAATGATCTTTTTACTAAAACTCCTCCTTATAGTCTCCTTAACGTTGAGTCCTTTGTGGTTGACATTGTTCGACTTTCGGTCTGGTAACTTTTTGACCCCTACCGTTATAAGTACCCGTTTCTTACATACATTTTTTCTATAATAAATCTACCGTTTCTTTACTGATTATTTATTCTATTAAGTGAAAATTTATAAAACTATGTTTAATAAAACAATATTTTAAATGTAACTAAAGTTCAGTTAAATAGATAAAAGGAACTCATATGGACTACGAATAGTCTACTGAACTGTAGATTGTTCTGTGTATTTATTAGTACAAAACCTTACGTACATTCTTAATTTCTAAAATTTTAATTTTTTTATTTTATTTTATTTTTTATTTTATTTTATTTTATTTTTATTAACACTGTATCAATTAAAAATTTCTTTTAAATAGGGAGGTCTTTAGTTCTATAAAATACTACAAATTAAGAGATTATTATATAACGTTATCCATATATCACCACGAAGACACAACGGTCCAGTAATTTAGGAATTTAAAGAATTCTTATTTTCTGATAACGTATTAAATCTCCACGGACTCCCATTGAGTAAATATGTAGTACAGACATGAATGGGTTACGATTCTTACTGAATAAACAGACAACCTATAAACGAAAAGTCTTTTGAAGTAAAGAAAAAAAAAATTTCCGACTATCAATTTTAATACACTATTTAATATATTTAATCGAAATATTATTTGGTCCCTTTATACATAATGAATAGTCATGTCGTGTCTAAATTAAAATTTATATTCGTATGAAGAAATCTAAATTCGGGTCTTTTGATTAGGATTTGACCGTTTTTTAGGTGTTCAATTCAATCATCAGGGTACTTTGAGTTATGGAAAGAGTAATTCAACTGAAGTTGTACGATATATTATTTAACTTTAGTGACTGTATTAAAATTCAGAAGTGATTATAATCTTACTAAAAGTAAGGGTTTTGTGTGATGAAATCATTAAGAACTCATTTTATAATAAATCATAAAATTGTTTTAGTATTGTCGGCGATACACAGTATACAGAATAAGATATTAAAATACAATCTTTTTAAAATTAACGAAGAACGCCTAAAAAGGATTCGGAAATTGAATACACTTTTTCATATATCAACCATATTCAAGACGTGGAAACAAAATACCAACGAGTTCAGTACATTCAACCTGGTGATAACTTTTCAATTTAATACGACGGGATCCCAAGACACTTATCAAGATGTATCCATTTCTAATAATATTATAAAATATATAACATATAGTACTTATATATAAAAATTTTCGGAATCCACTCTACTGTGTAACTTTATTGTGTCGCGTACCAAAAAGAAATATATATATAAAAAATTGAAAATAAAAATGATATAAAATGAAATGTTATGAATAACCAAAACGATATGTAACTGCACTTAGGTGGTGCCCACATGTACGCTAGGGTTTGTACTTGGGGGGAGGGTGGAGGGAGGGGTATTGTAGAGAGATCCAGTAGTGGCAAGTGGTCGGGGTTCGTACGACATAGGACGCAGCCTGTATCTGACCGTTAAGCTAAGAATGTACTATCATATGTACAATCTTACGGTAAGAGGGTTTAGTAGGGTGGGAGAGGGAGAGGGAGACTCAGGTTTTCAGGTAATATGTGTAGACACAGAGAAAGGGACAGAACGTATGTCCCAGCAGTAACGGTAGAAAGATTTAAGGTATATATACACAATCATATGACATAACCACAAAAAGAAAGACCGAATGAAGTGAGACATATTAGCCGAGGTCAAAGTAGGTAGAGTAGTCTTGACTAAGTTTACTTAAGAAAAATTGCCGACTCATTATGAGGTAACACATATACATGGTGTCGAAAGAATAGGTAAGTAGACGACTACCTGTAGATCCAACAAAGGTACAGGACCGATAATATTTGTCACGACGCTACTTGTAACCCCATGTACACAGAGAAAGTTAAGACCAAAGGAGCCACACATACGGGTCGTCACCCTAACGACCCAGTATTCCATCAAGATAAACGTTAAAAAATTCCTTAGAGGTGTGACAAGAGGTATCACCGACATGATCAAACGTAAGGGTGGTTGTCACATCCTCCCAAGGGAAAAGAGGTGTGGGAGAGGTCGTAAATAACGAACGTCTAAAAACCTAGCGTCGGTAAGACTGACCACACTTCACCATGGAGTAACACCAAAACTAAACGTAAAGAGATTATTACTCACTACAACTCGTAGAAAAGTACACAAACAATCGGTAGGCATACAGAAGAAACCTCTTTACAGATAAATCAAGAAACCGGGTAAAAAACTAACCCAGTAAATAAAAAGACCTTAACTCAACGTATTCAACGAACATATAAAAACTCTAATTAACAAACAGTCAACAAAGTAAACGATAATAAAAGAGGGTAAGTCTTCCGACAGAAAAGTGGAACGAATATAAAAGGAAACAACACGTTTTCGAAGATTAAAATTAATCTAGGGTAAACAAATAAAAACGAAAATAAAGGTCATAAGACCCTCTACCTAGTATCTCCTAGGAGTGTCGCGTACAAAAATAGAGTTACAAAAGTATACACTTTATAGTGTGTAAATCTTTCTTATAAGGCAATAAAGGTTATACACACAGTGATTTATATTTGGAAAAATTTACGTTTGTATTATTAGTAACGGACATTTTGTAACAAAGATCTTTATATATGCACGTTATAAAACCACTCTTACTCAAAGTTTAAAAGGTTGTACAATGAGTTTAAAAGGTTGTACAATAAGTTTAAAAAGTTGTACGATAACATTGACTTAACGGACAATACTTGACTTCGTCTCAAATAGGTTTTAGAGTTATTTGAGTCCCGTATTATATGAGTAAGCTCCCCTTTTTTTCATGAAAAAAAAAAAGATAGTCTCGGATTATATGACAGTAGAGTAATAAATCTTAGTCTCTTATTCTTACTTCCTTTGAATTGACACTTATATTAATAGACAATGTTAAGGAAAGGAGGCCCACTCTTGTGTAGGTTTGTTTTGGTTCTTTTGTCGAAAGAAATCTTTACTTATCCTTTTGTTTGATTTAGGAATATTTTTATTCACACATAAAAGTTGCTGTAGGAGATTACGGAACGGACATAGAAAATAAGACAAATATATACTATAATAAAATGACCTGAAGTACTTTTCGTCTTACACGACATGACAGGAGTCAGTGAGTCAGTACGGACTGAGAACCACTGTGGTCCCTGACATCCGGAGGTCCGAGGAGACAGGTACCCCTAAGAGGTCCGTTCTTATGACTTCACCCAACGGTACGGGAGGAGGTCCCCTATAAGGGGTGGGTCCCTAGCTTGGGTCGGAGGGTGTAACGTCCGTCCACGAAATGGCAGACTCGGTGGTCTCTTCGGACTTTTCGTCTTATTGATGGAAAGAAGGAAACCCGAGTATTTTATTAAAGACTAAATGGGGGTTCGGTTCCTCGAAGGTCGACGATGGGACAGTATGTACTTTTACCATTAACACAAAATTGAGGATTTGTTTCGAGATATAGGGACTAAGAGAAGTCGTTTGGAAAAATTGTTCGACAGAATGCAGTGTCTGAAAAAGAGAAATAAGGAGTCGTTGAAGAGTTGGATAGGATTAGACAAAAAACGAGAATAATGAGGTTACTGTAACAAGAACGACTTCATTTTGTACCAAAGGAACAGTGATTTCGGTTATCTGTAAATTATCAGACATAAATGAACTGGAAAAACATCGTCAACTATGTAAACTGTGACTGGAAGGTCTTTGTGAGACAGAACAAAAGATACTATAGTGTAAGAGGACTTCAGGTACCGGCAAGAATAGTCACATGAGACTAGTAAATAGAAAGAGTTTAATCATTTATATAAACTTCAAAAAATTCTAAACTAGACCTTATATAATAGACTAAAAGAGATCCGTTATAGTTACCGTAATTACCCAAGTTGTTAATAGACAATGAGATATGGGTGTAAATATCGGATCCAGAGAGTAAAAGTTTTGGTACATGTCGATTTGAGATATGGGTTGGACGGACAAACTATAACATAAACTTAGACTTTACATAATAAAGGTTTTGTCTTGAGTATTAGAATTAAATATATTGAGAAGGTCATATAGTTGTTTGACTGTACCGGTTTTTTTAGTTTATGTGTTTGTTCTTTAGTCCTTTAGTAGAAACTGGAACAGAAAAAAACAGATTAAAAAGGGTTATAACAACTACTCGTCGTACAACTACTTATTGTACTTCCATAATGAAATGATTTCAGAAAGACTACAGAGATGAGGAGACTATATAAATAATGTTTAGATTAGGACTTTCTACTACGACACTTTCACGACGTGAGATATACGGTCGTTTAAACCTTTTAAGTCGTCACCGGTGTCCTGACCTTTTCCAGTCAAAAGTAAGGTTAAGGTTTCTTTCCGCTACGGTTTCTTACGAGTTTGATGACGTGTCAACGTGAGTAGAGTGTTCGATCATTTCATTACAGGTTTTAGGAGGTTCGGTCCGAAGTCGTTATGTACTTGGCACTTGAGGGACTACAAGTTCGACCAAAATCTTTTCCGTCTCCTTGGTCTCTAGTTTAACGGTTGTAGACGACCTAGTACCTTTTTCGTTCTCTCAAGGTCTTTTTGTAGATAAAGACGAACTAACTGATACGGTTTCGGAAACTAACACACCTAGTGTTATGTGACACCTTTTAAGACTTTCTCTACCCTTATGGTCTGGTGGACTGAACGTAGAACTCTTTAGACATACGTCCAGCCCTTCGTTGTCAATCTTGACCCGTACCTTGTTTTCTGACCAAGGTTTATCTTTTTCCTCATGTAGTTCCGACATACAACAGTGGGACGAAGAAATTGAATATACGTCTCATGTAGTACTCTTTGCGACCTGACCTTCTTTGTATTCGACCTTAGTTCTAACGGCCCTCCTTATAGTTATTGGAGTCTATACGTCTACTGTGGTGTAAATACCGTCTTTCACTTCTCCTTGATTTTTCGAAGAACTACTTTCACTTTCTCCTCTCACTTTTTCAACCGAATTTCGAGTTCTAAGTCTTTTGCTTCTAGTACCGTAGACCAGGGTAGTGGAGTACCCTCTATCTACCCCTTTGTCACAGTCTGAAATAAAAAAACCCGAGGTTTTAGTGACGTCTACCACTAACGTCGGTACTTTAATTTTCTACGAAAGAGGAAGCTTCTTTTCAATACTGGTTGGATCTATCATATAAGTTTTCGTCTCTGTAATGAAACGGTCGATTCCAGGTAGATCAGTTCCGATACCAAAAAGGACACCAGTACATACCTACACTCTCAACCTGACACTTCTTCCGACTCACGGCTTCTTAACTACGAAAACTTGACACCACAACCTCTTCTGAGAACTCACAGGGAACCTGACGTTCCTCTAGGTTGGGCAGGTAAGACTTCCTCTAGTTGGGACCCTAAAGAAACCTTCCTTACTACGACTTCGACTTCGAGGTCATGAAACCGGAGGAGTGTGTTTCTCAACTGAGTGAACTTTTCTGAGACTACGACCCTGCCTAACCCCCGTCCTCCTCTTTCCCTGTTGTCTCCTACTCTACCGACCTACCGTAGTGCCTGAGCTACCTGCACTCAAACTCCCTTGAGGCCGTCAACCACTACCTGTCCCTCCGGACCGCACGACACTAAGTACCCCAGCGTTTCTCAACCTGTCCTGACTCGTTGACTTGACTTGACTTAGCAAAATTCGGTCGAGATTAGACCGAAAGTCGTTATCTGGTGATCGATCAGAGAAAGGCAAAAAGTTGACTCAGAGGGAAAGTGTTACCTTGACCATACTAGAAAAGACTGATTTTCCGATTTGTAAGGGATACGGTAGGTGGGTGTGTAAACCGTATATTATAGGGAATAACCAAAGAAAAAACAAGAAGTCAGTGACAGTACAGGTTGAGAAACGTTAGGATATCTGACGTCGGGTGGTCCGAGGAGACAGGTACTCTAAGGTACCGTTCTTATGACCTCACACAACGGTACGGGAGGGGGTTTACTAGAAGGACTACTTGGGTACAGAGGACGTAACGTCCTCTAAGAAATGACGTCTCGTCGATACCTTCGGGTGAGGTCTCAAACTAGTTTAGGTACATATAACTCAGTCACTACGATAGATAGAGTAGGAGACGATTAGGGAAGAGGAAAACGGAAGTCAGAAAGGGTCGTAGTTCCAGAAAAGGTAAACCGAGGAGTGTAGTCCACTGGTTCTTAACCACGAAATGGAAATCGTTGTTAGGAAGGTTACTTATAGGTACAACTAAAGGAAATCCTAATTGATCAACTTAGAGGAACAGTAGGTTGCCTGAGAGTTCTCAGAAGAGGTCGTGGTGTTAAGTTTACGATTTAAGAAGTCGAGAACCAGAAGAAATACCAGGTAATGATACTTTTGTTGATTACCTCCTCTACTTTAAGGTCGACTCGATGATTACAAATTTTGGGATTTCTACTAACGTGATTAATACAGTCGTTTAAACCTTTTGAGTCGTCGTCGGTGTTTTAACTTTTTACAGTCGAAAGTAAGTTTAGAGTTTCTTCCGGTCACGATTTCTTACAAGTTTGATGGTATGTCAACTACAGGTTACTGGAAATTTTATTACTGGTTTTGAAATCGTACTAGAAATTCTACGGGATCCCCGAGTTGACCCTTTCTTTGACAGACGTCACGTCCTCTGGTTACCCAAGTTAGGGACACAGTCCTTCTAGGTGACCTCTTCCCTTACCGACAAATGAGGTCATAAGAACGGACCTCTTAAGGTACCTGTCTCCTCGAACCGTCTGATACCAAGTACCCCACCGTCTCAACCTATACTGACTCACTAATTGTGAAAGTTAAATTCCACGAATTACTCAAGTTAGAAAGTTTTGTAACTATAGGAGTCAAAGTAGAGAGGGATAAGATAAACGACCGAAGTCGAAATCTTCATAATCAAGTCAAATTGTTACCAGTGTCAAGGGAAGTGATGAGACAATGATGTATATAAAAGAGGAAACGAACCTTACGAGAAAAGAAAAAGTGACTCAATTTAAGAATAAGTAAGATTTTAGTCAAGTTTAAAGGAGTATTTTAAACAAAAATTAGGGAGTGTCATCTATCTAGTAATACTGGATACAAAGAACTCATTAGACTTGTATTAAAAGCATAACACGTAGTGTCAAGGACACCGACTTTAATAGTACTGTGGAGGTGGTCTTACATTCGAGGTATCTCCCCTTCACCCTATACATAAAGACCATGTAGTTTGGTACCGGACTCGGATCGTCTATGAGTCATTATAACTTATAATTATAAAGAAAGAGAGACCTATTTGTGTACTTACTTGAAGACTAGTTTTCTTACAGATATCGTGTCGACGTTACAGTTCCTTTGTTCAAGAGTCTAACTGAACGTCGACCCCAACAACGTTCGTGACGTCTTTAATAGTTTAATAGCTCTATCAGGGTTCATGTGGGTCTCGTTACTATTATTTCAGGAACCGTAGACCAAATAATTTCTAGTCGGACCAGGAAGATTAGGTCACCCCTTTGATAATCTCTCTTTCTCGAAGGTTCACAGTTGATGTCTGTTTAACGTTTGGAGATACCCAACGACCTACTTTACAATGTGAATCCGATTTGTTTACTACCACGTATTTCTCCTTATGGGTCAATAAGGTCTCTAGTTCCGTGTTAATGAAAAGTTTTTCGTTATCGGATCGGACCTTATGGTAAGAGTCTTAAGAATTTAGAGACAGTAGTTGAGTAACGAGATTTCTTAACACTTTTACATATCCAATTAGTTTATTAATCCTTATTCACCAGTACTCTCACGAGAAAAAACAGTATGGTTAAAAAGTAATTTGTATATTATTTATGGTTAATACGTTATAAGACATATGCCTTCATACCTTTTAAGATCTCAGACCTTTTGTCGTAAGGACTTCAGTCTGGATGGTTAAACGAGAGGTGACCATGATCTACATATTCGAATTGTTATATGAAGACACACACAAATATATAATTTATATACCTGTTATGTATATAAATTTAATATACAATAAATGTAAACGTACACGATTCAGTGAAGTCGACACAGGTTGAGAAACTTTGGGTGACCAGATATCGGGTGGTTCGAGGAGACAGATACCCCAAGAGGTCCGTTCTTATGGTCTCACCCAACGGTACGGGAGAAGATCCTCTAGAAGGACTAAGTCCCTAGTTTCGACCCAGAGAACACAGAGGTCGTAACCGTCCGTCCAAGAAATGGTGATCACGGTAGACCCTTCGGGTGACAAATGTATATAATAAAGTATAAATATATTATACATAATGGATATGTTCAGATACAAAGTATCTATAGTAATATATTATATTTATTTATATTAAATATTGATATATACATGTGTATATGAATAAAAGAGTTTACGTGAATGTGGGTATAAATTGTTCTAGGTTTCTTTTTCTTATGTGATAGTTCCGACTTCTTTGTCTTCTATAGATAAATTATTTCATATTTAGGGACTTTTAACTATTGTGTGTATATGTAAATCTCCCAAAGGGTACACAACGACGACGACGCTTCAGCGAAGTCAGTACAGGCTGAGACACGCTGGTGTGTCTGCCGTCGGGTGGTCCGAGGAAGCAGGGACCCTAAAGGTCCGTCCTTGTGCCCTCACCCAACGGTAAAGAAGAGGTCACGTACTTTCACTTTTCGGTTTCACTTCAGCGAGTCAGCACAGGTTGAGAAGCGCTGGGGTACCTGACGTCGCATGGTCCGAGGAGGCAGGTACCCTAAAAGGTCCGTTCTTATGACCTCACCCCACGGTAACAGAAGAGGCTTTGTTCATTGATTCACGTGCGTCTCTTTTACCATTGGGTAAGGTCATAAGAACCGATCTTTTGGGGTACGTGTCTCCGAGGACTTCCTGATTTCAGGTACCCCAACGTTTCTCAAACTACACGACAACGACGACGATTCAGTGTCGGGGTATCTACCGTCGGGTGGTCCGAGGGGGTAGGGAGCCTAAGAGATCCGTTCTTATGACCTCACCCAACGGTAAAGGAAGAGGTAACGTACTGTCACTTTTCAGATTCACTTCAGTGAGTCAACACAGACTGAGAAGTACTGGGGTACCTGACGTCGGGTGGTCCGAGGAGGTAAGACAAACTACACTGAATCGTTGATTTGTTCTTTTAACACTGAGTCAAAGGATCGATGTCTAGAACAACAAAGAAAGAGAAAGAGGAAACAAGGAAACAAGGTGTTAAAGGAAGGGTAGTTCTCCCAAGATTAGGATAACTAATATGTCAATAAATATATATTTATATAATGTATAGAACCTACAAAGGATCCAGGAAAAAAAAAAAAAAAAACCATGAAAGTCCATGGGTAAGAAGTGTTTTGTTATCTAAAAAGATTAGTCAAAGTTCTTTTTCCTAACATATAAACTTATATATATATATATATATATATGTGTGTGTATATAAACACAATGTTTCTTCAATCACCCCGTTAGACTATTCAATACAGAAAGTGTCATCCTTTATCTAGTCTGTATTCAATCCATCAAGTGTTCTAAAAAGTTGTATCAGTTTCACTCACTCACTCCCTTGACCCCCCTTTCGTTGTATACTCTAGAATAAAGGGTTTGGTCCCTACCTTGGACACAGGGGAGGTAACCCCAGTGTCTTAGAATTTTTGATCTGGTGGTACCTTCAAGGATATATACTTACTCACTATCAACAGGTCAACCCAGGTTAAGAAACACTGGGACACCTGACATCAGTGGTCCGAGGAAACAGATACCTTAAGGGTCCGTTCTTATGACCTCACCCAAGGGTATAGGAAGAGGTCCCCTAGAAGGACTGGGTCTCTGACTTGGTATCAGAGGACGTAACGTCCGTCTAAGAAATGGTGGACTCGGTGGTCCCTTCGAGGATATAATGTTTCTTCAATCAACTCGTTAGGTTACTTTAGTACAAGAAAGCATTATCCTTTATCTAGTCTGTATTTAATCCATCAAGTGTTCTAAAAAGGTGTATCACTCTCTCCCCTACCCCTCTTTCGTCAATCTGTCTTATAATAATCCCGAAAGATCCACCGAGTCTGTCATTTCTTAGAGGGACTTTACGTCCTCTGGACTCAAACTAGGGACCCACCCCTTCTAGGGGACCTCTTCCCTTGTCGTTGGGTGAGGTTATAAGAACGGACCTTTTAGGGTATCCCATGGGACCTCCCGATGTCAGGAACCTCAGTGTTTTTTAGTCTGTCCTGACTCACTGATTATGTGTGTGTAATAATCCACTGATCTATTGACGTCCCTTCTTCTGGATGAGTGTCGATGTCTCGATATCCTCTACGAGACCAGTCATATACTATCTTAATACATATCTATCCACAGACCCATAAACACTGTCGATTTGGTTGGATCTCACATACAGATCTGAGATCCAATGTTTTTACGGTACATAAGAACGAACAAATGACGGGACAACATGAAAGAACAGACACGCAAATAACACAAAAATATAAAAGTATTGTTTCACTAGACATTTTTAATTTATTTAATGCCCTTTACCCACTAAAAAAGGGTAAAACTTTGATCTTAGGTGTCGTCTTACTTTTATGGCGAATCGTCGTCCGTTTCTCCCCCATAATAGGGTAAACCTTTACACCCCTTTATTACTGGGGTGACCAAAACTTTCATTCAATCGTGGAACTCTCTTCTATGAATCTTCCATCATCATTGATATCTAATTTAAGATGAGTGTCATAATGGTATATGTCCTACGGTGTATCAGTTTGTATGAGACTCTCACTTTAATCACATACCTCAATTTCAACGTTAAACGTAAACATTTTAAGGTTCCTAATCCTAACTTCTATAAATATAGGAGATTAAATAGGAGATTCTGTGATTTCTTATCTCTTTATTCGTTCGTGTGATTTCATTCGTTTATACAAATAAGTAAGTTAGTACACACGATTATAGTGTAACCAGGGGTTTCGTCCTCATGGTTATATACATTTCAATGTAGATTTTTAATCTGGTCCCTGAAGGTACCACTATATCATCTAATCTTAGGTGAACGGTTACGTCCTCTGTACCCAAGTTAGGAACCGGGCCCTTCTAAAGGGTACGGCACCTCGTTGATTTGGACACGTGGTGTTCATGACTTAGGTGTACCCGTTGATGACTTCGGTCACACGTGATCTCGGGTGAACGACGTCGTTCTCTCCGGCGACCTTACTCTTCGGGTACGTGACGTTACTTCTCGTCGGAAGCGGACGACTTTGATCTCTTTCGGACGTGTATCGATACTTGTGGGCACGTCGGTTTTGAATTTTTTTTTTTAATTTTTATTTTTAATCTGGTTACTCCTCTCATTTTTAATCACAGGGTTTACCATCAACCTTTTTAATTACCAATCTTTGTAAGATCTTTCAAATTAACTATTTGAATTTTCGTTCTCACCCTGTGTTGACTCGTCTGTGTGTATTTTCGTTCTTTTTGTTTCGTTACAAAATATAGATTTTTGAGTTATACGGTTTAAATAGTAATTGTAAAGGTGTTAAAGAAGTTCGTCGATCCCTTTAGTCTAAGAAGTGGTCTATTATATGAAGTATAAATGTCAGTATCAGAATAGTAACTATTACTGTTTTATAACTCAGTAGGAAAATCTCCTTCCTCTCACAGGAAGTGAAGAAAGAATGAGGGACCTTCTGGTCCATGTATCGGACATAAATTATTTAGGAAAGACTAACTATCCACATCTTCTGAGATAGTCATTCTCGGATATCTAATATTCCGTCTGATGTGTCTGTAAACTCTTATGACAGTTCTCTCCAACTTTTTAGTTATCCTTTTGACCGTGAAGGTAATCCTTTATTTGTTTGTTTATTTTTAGTGACGACTCGAGAAAGTCTTAACTCCAGGTCTCTAGATTATAGGACCCTTTAATAAAAAACCAAACAAATGGTCTCTATAATACAAAAACTCTTACGGCAGTTCTACACCAAACGGACCAGAATAAACAAAACAAAGAGGAAGTTCTGGTCACCTATTTCGTACACGAGATAGAGTCCTATTGACCTTCCTTTTTTCTTTTTTTCTTTTCTGTCTCCTCTTCAAAGGGTTATGGTGCCAGTATTAATACCTCTTTGAAACTTTACTGAAACCGAATTCTGGACACCGAGAACTTAAAAGATATGTGTCGACCTTCCTTCTTTTTTCTGGTTCCCGTTTCTAGGCTACAAGATTGACTCAACTGGAACCGTAGGTAAAGAGTGTAAATCCGACCGAATACGAGAGAAATTTGTAAGTTTTTGATAGATTACTGACCCTCTGAATACATTTGACAATGGTATAATGGAGGTTCAGAGGAAATTTCAGTCGTTCGTGGGTCATATCATCGAGGGAAGGTGATAAAAGTAAACGACATAAACAGTCGGGTGTCCTGAAATAGGGATGAACCTGTGAGGTGTAAGAAGGGTCATAACATCGTATCCGGATTTTGTTGGACGTCAGATGGATGACTGTGACTTCACAGAAAGTCCTTTACCACCGGGGAGTAAACTAAGGACTCCCTTTTTTAGACGAGTCGATTAACCTGAAGGGTCTACCGAGTCACCATTTCTTAGACGGACGGTTCGTCCTTTGAACTCAACCTGGGACCCAGTCCTTCTAGGGGACCTCTTCCTTTACCATTGGGTGAGGTAATAAAAACGGACCCTTTGGGGTACCTGTCTCCTTGGACCAACCAATGTCAAGTACCCCAGGGTTTTCACAACTCGTGTTGAATCGTTGATTTATTGTTGTTTAGTCGATTAATTTCCGGGTCTATAACCGATCAAAATAATTAGAGGAGGTTGTCGTTCCTCACAAATATGTCAATCTAGAGAACAGTCGGTATTTGTGACCGGATGTAGGGTCTCGTCTGGGGTCCACAGAAGAGAGAAGATTTGGGGTATAACCACTCCCGACCTTAATAGTATAGACTTGTTAGTAAAAAAAGAGGGTTCTATGACGGTAGTCAACGTGAAAAAAGGGTTACTTTATTAAGAAACTTCATCAGTAAAATTAGTAAACGTACAACAACAAGTCAATAATTAAGAAGAGACTAAGAAACCCTGGGTAGTTGACGTCATGTGGTCAGGGGGAACAGGCAATGGTAGAGGGTCTCAAGCGGGTTCAAGTACAGGTAACTTAATCACAACGATACACATAACACAAAAGTAAGTTTAGAAAGACAACGGATTTATGAATTATAGTTTCTTAATTTTTTGTTAGTAAAGGAGTATATATCAGATATTACTAGAAAAGGGTTCTATGAGTCTCAAAAAGTTAGATTGGGGTAAGAATAGGGATTAGGACTAGAACTAGGTAGGTATTCCTACCATCTCACTGACCTTCAGAGGAAATGAACTTATGCATTTTTGAAATAACAGTAAGTTGATTACAATTTTCGGAAAAGGTACAATATTCAACCTCAATGTCCTACATATAGTGTATTTTTCGAAAAGAGTAGTATCTTGTGCCAGTAAATATTTTCAGTGACTACAATACTTTTTTGAATTTTTGGGATGGAAAATAAAGACTAGTAGAAAATTTGTTATGAAGAATGTGGGATTCATCATATTCTTGAGAAATTTTGAAAAACTACAACAAAATCAAACATCGATAACATTATTTTTAAAATACTCGTACACTTTTATATGTGTTACAAGATTAAGTTTTATATCCGTCTAAAAATATTAACTTCTTACGTGATTTTGTTTATTTTAATTAAAAATAAATAATCAAATCATATTTTTAAAAGTTATTAACATCGGGGGTTTATTACCTTTATGATTATGTATTTTATAAACAATAATTAAAAGGAGATGAGAACGTGTGTTGAAACAGTATTATTAACGTTTGTCCTCTTCTCAGAAATTTCACTATTTAACTACTTATTATTAATTTATCGATTTACCGTTTTATTTTTCTCAATCATTCTTCTATCATTCTTCTCAATGTCTAGACTATACGTTTAACCTATATGTTTAGGACCTATTATTTCTTGAATGATATTAATTCTACTTCAAATCTATCTACACTTTACATAAATTATTAAGATAATACTTTACGTTAAAAGTTTAATATCTAGATAGTCAAGTTCCAGTACCGGATAAATTAATGTCGCTGGGAACAAAATTCACGATAAAGTTATTTATTTTCGTACATTTTGACCTTTCATAATGACAGTTTTCATACTAATTTAACTTTTGACATTTTATTATATTAACTTTTATTATTGGTAAAGAGATTAAATTGATTCTACTTAACTGTCTCGGACTTACTGAATAGGTACCAGTCTCCTTTTCAGTCTTAATACTGAAGTATTCTACATCGTAGTCGAGTAAATCGACTGTCTTCTGACTTGCGTTTAAGTCAGAGTGTAATCTTGGATGAATCTCGAGATCATTATCGGACCATCTGTCTCATAGGTCCAGTAAAATGGGTCTTTTAAAATGACTTTCGACTTCAATTTAAACTAATTTTCGATTTGTTTACATAAAGAAAACCCTAAAGAACAATACAATAAGAAGTTTTAGACATAGAATGTAGGAAGGAACACTACAAAGGGAGTTGAGTTTCATAATCTTAAAGTCACTAAATAATATCAGGAACCTGAAGGGGACACCGAATCGCTATTTCTTAGGTGGAAGTTACGTCCTCTGAACCCAAGATAGGGACCTAGTCCTTTTTGGGGGCCCCCTCTCTTTCCGTTGTGTGAGGTTATAAGAATGGACCTCTTAGGGGTATCTGTCTCTTCGGACCACCGGATGTCAGGTATCCCAGTTTCTCTCAGACTGTGTTGCCTTCACTGAGGCGTACGTTCGTTCAGATCAAGAATTTGTAAGATCATTGTCATCGAACGAGGATACCCCCCTTCCCCTCAATCTTTTTATTCGTCGTACGAGGTAAGGAGACTTAAGTACCCCTAAACATAACAACAACAAGTTAGGGATTCAGCACAGACTGAGAAACTCTAGGGCACCTGACGTCGTACAGTCCGAAGTGACACGGAGTGGTAGAGGGTCTCAAACGGGATCTAGTACAGGTAACTTAGTCACTATGATAGGTTGGTTGAGTAGGAGACGGTGGAAGAAGAGGAAAACGGAAGTTAGAAAGTGTCGTGGTCCCAGAAAAGGTTACTCAGTCGAGAAGGGTAGTACACCGGTTTCATAAACTCGAAGTCGGAGTCAGGAAGGTTAGTTATAAGTCCCAACTAAAGGAAATGCTGACTGACCAAACTAGAGGAATGTCAGGTTCCTTGAGAGTTCTCAGAAGAGGTCTTGGTGTTAAATTTTCGTAGTTACGAAGCCGTGAGTCGGAAGAAGTACCAGGTTGAAAGTGTAGGCATGTACTGATGACCTTTTTGGTATCGAAAATGATCTACCTGGAAATAGTCGTTTCACTTAAAGAGGTGAAAAATTATGGGATTCAAAACAGTATTGAAAAGAAGGTTCCTCGTTGGTAGAAATTAAAGTACCGACGCCAGTGGTACGTGTCACTAAAACCTCGGGTTCTATATTTTAGACGGTGACAAAGGTGAATAAGGGGTAGACAAACGACACTTCACTATCCTGAACTACGGTACTAGAATCAAAAAACTTACAACTCAAAATTCGGTTTAAAAATGAGAGGAGAAAGTGACAGTAGTCTCCGAGAAATCAAGGAGAAGTGAAAGACGGTAAACTCACTATAGTAGACGTATAGACTCTAATAACGATAAGGAGGACCGTTAGAACTAAGGTCAAACACGAAGTAGGTCGGGTCGTAAAGTGTACTAAACGAGTCGTATATTCAAATTTATTCACCTTACTGTTATATGTTGGAACTGCATGAGAAAGGGTCAAACCTTGGTCGGGTAACAAGGTACAGGTCAAGATTGACAACGAAGAACTGGATGTATGTCCAAAGAGTCCTCTGTTCATTCCAACAGACTATAAGGGTATAGAAATTCCTAAAAGGTTTCAAACAACACTAGGTGTGTCAGTTTCCGAAATCGTATCAGTTACTCCTTCTTCATCTACCAAAAGACTTTAAGGAAATGAAAAAGATATTATAACTAACTAATTGTATAGAATGTACAAAACGTAGGAAGGAAACCGTAAAAGGAGTTGAGTTTTATAACCTTAAAGTAATTCATATCAATAATGTTTAACGTTACTATCATCGAATAAGGACACACACACACACGTACACACACACACACGTACGCACACACCACTCTTTACATTCGTATTACGAGGTAAGAAGACGTAAGGACCTCGAGGAAGGTGAATTTGGAAACGATAGAACACGTTCAGGATATTAAGGGAAGTTTACAAATGTAGGAGTACCTTCCGAGAGAGAAAAAATGAAAACGGTAGGACTGGAAGAGAAAAAACAGACGTACAAGAAACCACACAGTAGCGGAGTAAACCTAAGTAAGTGTCGGGAAACGCCCGTATTGTACAAGTTGCTGAAGATAAGAGGTGATTGACGGGAGAAGAAATGTGTATTTCGGAGAGTCTGACGGAGTCTCCACATATTATAACAGAAAGATTGTATGATTTGACATTTAAATGCCAGTGATACGAATTCCGTACTTAATTGTGTAATTTACTTTAACGGATTTCGTATACAGTATTGAATTCTCTACAAACCAAACTTTAGTTACTCTGCCATGAACTGAAATGTTTTATTCCTCTCTTCGGTATATAAATAATTCTTACATTCTAATTGAACCCCTAAAACTTTAGACTAACGACCGGTCAACCTTACTTAAACAAAAGGAAACTTGTAAAAGACAAGTCAGATCTCAATAGTAATCAATTCTCAATAGTGGCGGTATGAAAGAACTGTGGTTATAAAAGGAAATGGAAGATCCAGGATAGGGAGTAAAAACTTTTTGTGTGACTGATATTGGAAACAGAACCGGGTTAAGGGTCTGAGTACACAGGAGCGTTGTAACAACGTCAATTAATGAATGAATACAAAAAATAAACTACAAATAGAAACGGTTGAAGTAATGAATAATGAATGAGACTTCACGATACTATATTTCGTGTGTACAGTGAAAGGTGTTCCAGTGACCGTCATAACCTAAGAAAACCAGTTCATAAGATTGATCATTATTATTACTAAAGTATTTACTTGTCACGAAGTACGATAACTCTAAATTAGACTTACCAAACAGTAAGTTCAAGACGGAGAAATTTCATATGGTAATACAACATATTGATAAATTAATTCTTAAAACTTGAGAACTTTACATGGTTTATTTCTTGTTTTATTTTATTACGAACGGGATTCTTAGTATCAGTATCCCTGAAGGGACCACCAGATTACCAATTCCGAGGTGTGAGGGTTACGGTTCCCGTATCGAAGTAATGGAGTAATCCGTTGATTCTAGAATGCACGGTGCACCGTCTCGGTCTTTGATTGTCTTAGTAACAACGTTAAAAAGACCATGAAAACGATTAATATAATCATAAACAACGTATACAAGAAAAAAAAGAAAATTCTTAATATAAAGAAATAGTACTAAGGTTATAATATAAAATATATAAGAACCAAAGAACTTGAAAAGTAAAATCCGAGGTCACCAGACTCATACCTCAAGAGGGGGTCTTGTTTGACAAATTCGAAACAAAATTCAAATATATGTGTGACAGCATATTTCAATCGATCAATACGATAAGACTCACTAGGTATTAGTTCTAATTTAGAGGAGCCCTGGTCTTATCCGAAATGTGGATGGAGTAGGGGTAGGTGTAAAAGGATAACAATTCAATATGGAGATAAATGTTCTATCTACACATACATACATACATATATGAATACATACGTGAGTTCTACTTTTCTACCAAAGATTCGAGTATCCTTTTCTGTTTACTCTCGTTACTTCTATGAGTTCCCTTTTCGTACTGTAGATTGAAGACTATTTGAGTCACGAGATCTACACTCATGACTACCGTTTCTCGAAAAGTACTCGGAAAAACACTCTGACTTTCATTGTCGTTACTACGAAAATTCGGACTCTATTGACGATACTTGATTTACAAACGCAGGAAGGTTTTAAATGTGCAACTGTGGGGTTATACGGAACATTAATATGAACCTCAATGTCGGTAATACCTCTATTAATACCAAGTACTCCGGTATTCCAACTGTAGGATTAAAATATTCAAATCACAAGAATATTCTTCTCTGTGACCTTTCGAACAAGTACGAGAGAAAAGTGGTTCATTCCTAGTTCCTTCTTTTACCGACTTGAAGATATTTGGTTCTTCTCGAGAGAAGTCAAGTCAAGTCAAGTCAGCGAGTCAGTACAGGCTGAGAAACGCTGGGGTACTTAGCGTCGTACGGTCCGGAGAGACAGGTAGTCGTTGAGGGCCTCAAGTGAGTATAAGTGTAGGTAGCTCAGTCACTACGGTAGGTCGGTAGAGTAGGAACCAGCAGGGGAAGAGGAGGACGGGTGTTAGGGAGGGTGACAGTCTCAGAAAAGGTTACTCAGTTGAGAAGCGTAGTCCACCGGTTTCATGACCTCAAAGTCGAAGTCGTAGTAAATGAGGTTTCTTTAGGGTCCCGACTAGGGGAAACCTTACCTGACCAAGCTAGAGGAACGTCAGGTTGCCTGAGAGTTCTCAGAAGAGGTTGTGGTGTCAAGTTTTCGTAGTTAAGAAGTCGTGAGTCGGAAGAAGTGCCAGATTGAGAGTGTAGGTATGTACTGGTGACTTTTTGGTATCGGAACTGATCTGCCTGGAATCAACCGTTTCATTACAGAGACGAAACTTATATGATAGATTCAACCAGTATTGAAAAGAAGCTTCCTCATTCGTAGAAAATTAAAGTACCGACGTCAGTGGTAGACGTCGCTAAAACCTCGGGGTTTTTTATTTCAGACTGTGACAAAGGTGACAAGGGGGTAGATAAAGGGTCCTTCACTACCCTGGCCTACGGTACTAGAAGCAAAAGACTTACAACTCGAAATTCGGTTGAAAAAACGAGAGGAGAAAGTGAAAGTAGTTCTTCGAGGAATCGAGGAGAAGTGAAAGACGGTATTTACACCACAGTAGACGTATAGACTCCAATAACTATAAAGAGGGTCGTTAGAACTAAGGTCGAACACAAAGAAGGTCAGGTCGCAAAGAGTACTACATGAGACGTATCTTCAATTTATTCGTCCCACTGTTATATGTCGGAACTGCATGAGGAAAAGGATAAACCTTGGTCAGACAACAAGGTACAGGTCAAGATTGACAACGAAGGACTGGACATATGTCCAAAGAGTTCTCCGTCCAGTCCACCAGACCATAAGGGTAGAGAGAGTCTTAAAAGGTGTCACATAACACTAGGTGTGTCAGTTTCCGAAACCGTATCAGTTAGTTCGTCTTTATCTACAAAAAGACCTTGAGAGAACGAAAAAGGTACTAGGTCGCCTACAACCGTTAAACTAGAGACCAAGGAGACGGAAAAGATTTTGGTCGAACTTGTAGTCCCTCAAGTGTCAAGTGCATAACCACTTCGGACCGAACTCCTTAAAACCTGTAATGAAATGATCGTACACTCTACTTACGTTAACACGCCATCAAACTCGTAAGAGACCGTAACGGAAAGAAACCCTAACCTTACTTTTGACTGGAAAAGGTCAGGACACCGGTGACGACTCAAAAGGTTTAAACGACCGACCGTGGAACTATAATCTGAAGGGTTTAGGTCTTGACACTTTTTATTTAAAGGTAGGGAACTCTGTCGGTCACATACTATAAAAACATATAGTCGAGTTCGTGTCTTCTGACTTTCCCACGTCACTGTACACAGTGAATACCAACACGGTGTGATCCCGGAGTCTTCACTCGTCGAGTGTGTCTCTCCGTTTCAAGAAAAGTAGAACCCGAGACGACCTTTTTCTTGGTGTTCACAGTTGGAGGCGTAATAGAACATACCCCGTTTTAGACTACTCGTGTGGTGTTGTCCTCTTCCTATTATTTGTCAGTTGGTGTACAGAGGTGTTTCAAGACGGTTCTCCTCCACTCCTCTCTTTGGGTCTTTGTCACCTCTATACTTGACTCTTTAAAGGTTTTACACCCCTAATTAAGTGACATTCGAGTCCCGTAAGTTCTACCACAAAGAGAACAAGAGGCATACATGAGAGACCTGGTCACGGACAGAGTGATTGTAGGATGAATGTGTTGACTAAAAATGTGTATGAACGGGACCCGGGTCGGTTAAAAATAGTTTCCTCGTCACTCACCGTACGGAGAGACGACTAAAGGGACCCTTCCTTACTCATTTGGAACGGAAGGGGGGTTCTCACTTCTGACGACGGTACGGGGTGGGTGACAAGTGACATGGAACAACCTACAAAGACGTCTTAGAACGAAGACTGAACATTCTAAGATTAAGGTAATTTTGTGACTACAGAGTAACGACTGAGATCCAAGAAAAATGTCAGAATCTCTTCCCGTTCAGAATGTGAATACGAGTGTACTGACAATCTTTAACGACTATTCAAACGGATGAAAAATTTAAAACAGGAATTTTTACATATCAACTGTAAATATCGTAAAAGTTTCAATAATACATTTTTCAAGTAGATGTATGTGTGAAAAATTTGGTAAACTTGGAATTTAACGTCTTTCAGTTTAGTTAGATGAACATTTGATTTTAAATGAGGTGGAGATTCTCAGATCGATTGTAAGACACTTCTTTGACGTTATTTCAAAATTTTCTTTACGTAAAATTTAACTATTGAATAAAATTTGTTACGAATTATATTCCGTATAAACCCCGTAAGATCTTCCTACGATTTCGACTTTGAGATCATGAAACCGGTGGAGTACACTTTTCAACCGAGTAACCTTTTCTGAGACTACCACCCTCCCTAACCCCCGTCCTCCTTTTCCCCTGCTGTCTCCTACTCTACCGACCTACCGTAGTGGGTGACCTACCTGCACTCAAACTCACTTGAGACTCTCTACCACTACCTGTCCCTCCGGACCGTACGACGCTAAGTACCCCAGCGTTTCTCAGTCTGTGCTGACTCTCTGACTTGACTTGACTTGACTCCATAGGAAATGTACGTATATGTGTATATACATTTCATATATATACGTATGCACACACACACACACATATATATATATATACAAAATGTATATTCACGAGTCCATTAATACATGAAATTTCTTATGTCTAAAAAAAGGGAAACCGAACAGAAGAAGAACGGAATGGAAAGGGAAAATAATTCAAATATATTTGAAAATTTTGATGTACACTCCATATAAAGGTATAAAAAAAAGTCTTTGTAATTAAACTATATAACGGATTTTACCTTATAAGAAAATGAAAAAAGAGAAATCCCTTTCATTCTAACCCTGTCCCCTCCTTCTAAGTACACGATTACTAGTCACCACCGAGTCAAATGGACTGTTAAACCATGTGAATAATGTTCCTGTTTTTATTTGTGTGATGTACTAAAAGAATTTAAAGTGAATGGGTGTGATTCTAGATTAGTCTAACTGACGTCGACAGTCTTTTACACGATACAAATAAAACTAACGTAGTTTTACGAAGTCCAAAATGATTAGTTATATCATGATATATGTGTATATACATAAATAAAAAATTGTTAGATGTATCTGTAACAGTCTCCTTCGATTATGAAAGATGTTTGGTACTGGTTAACTATTTCTTTTCGAGTGGTTGGATTATCTTTTTACCAGTTACAAATACTTCTTCTAAAACATCTTTTAATTTAGTTTTGTGTTATTTATGTACATTCTGATATTTACTGAAGCAATATTTACGGTATAGAAGAGGATTTTTTGTTTTGTTCTGGGTTATATGGTATAAAGACGGTCTCGAATTAAAATGTGTTTATATCTGTACGTAAATGTATGATATACATGTGTTGTACAAATATAGATACACTGATAATATACCTATGTCTTCTAGAATATATATTTTGAGAACTGTAAGAATGGAAATTTTGTCCTGGTACGTACATGTTTAAGGTAACATTCATCGAAAAAAGAAGAGGTGTTATAGAATAGTTACAGAAAGTGATGTACTTCAAAGGTTTTACTAATAAAAATTCTCTATGTATTATACGGTCAAAGTATTACGATAGTTTCAAAAAAGTCAATGAGTGTACCATGAACGGTTATAAACGTCAAAGAACGATCATTTTTAAACGTCATTTGTAGGGACGGTCCACTGAGTCACCATTTCTTAGACGGACGGTTACGTCCTCTGTGTCAAAACTAAGGACCCATCCTTTCTAAAGGATCTCCTCCTTTACCGTTGGTTGAGGAGGTCACAAGAACGGTCCTTTTAAGGTACCTGTCTCCTCGGACACCTGATGTCAGGTACCCTATCGTCTCTCAGTCTGTGTTAACTCGTGTGTGTTTGTGGGAACTAGATGTAAAAGAGGATACCCACGAATGAAAAGATTCTTACTATCTAAGGGACCTTTACCCAAACGAAACAACTTCTTATAAACAGTGAAATTAAATTAAATACCTATTACTATCTGATAAAAGGTCTTTGATTGTTGACAGTAATCTTGGAACCATACACTCTCACAACAAAAAGGATTTGAGACCGTCTTTATACCATATAACCCAGAATAATAAAAAAAAATCCTCTTCTATACTGTAAATATTACTTCAGTAAATATCAGAATGTACATAAATAACACAAAACTAAATTAAAAGATGTTTTAGAAGAAGTATTTGTAACTGGTAAAAAAGATAATCCAACCACTCGAAAAGAAATAGTTAACCAGTACCAAATATCTTTGATAATCGAAGGAGACTGTTACAGATACATCTAACAATTTTTATTTATGTATATGCATATATATCATGATATAACTAATCATTTTGGACTTCGTAAAACTACGTTAGTTTTATTTGTATCGTGTAAAAGACTGTCGACGTCAGTTAGACTAATCTAGAATCACACCCATTCACTTTAAATTCTTTTAGTACATCACACAAATAAAAACAGGAACATTATTCACATGGTTTAACAGTCCATTTGACTCGGTGGTGACTAGTAATCGTGTACTTAGAAGGAGGGGACAGGGTTAAAATGAAAGGCATTTCTCTTTTTTCTTTTTCTTATAAGGTAAAATCCGTTATTTAGTTTAATTACAAAGACTTTGAGAGAATAACAGTTTGGAGATTTTTACAAACAATTTCTGAAATTTCTTTTGTAAGTTATAAATAACGACTCGACCGTCCTTTCTTACCTTTAAGAGTCTCTCACTTATGTCATCCTTTCGGTCTCGGGTCTCGTTACTTACGAGTTTGTCCGTCGACAGTTAAAGAACATTTGATTCAAAAGTTAAATTACCTGGTGAAAACCTCTTGTTTTGTTTCCGACTTATAGTGTTTTCAACCTTTGAATAGGATTTCTGGTTTCATTTTGCGGTTTGAGGTTTAAACTGTATTTGTCAAATTTTATCCTTTTTTTTTGTTTGTGTTTTAGACAAGTTCTCTCTTCTTTATAACGAATTGATCCAGAGTCGAGACCTGTCATCCTTATTTACAGAGGTCACTCTCAAAGGTGGGTTTTCTGTACAGGGGTTACGAA
>SJYO01020080.1:20998902-21152997 GCA_006410555.1 Capra ibex | reverse complement strand
GGGGGGGGGGGGGGCGGGGGCGAGGGCGAGGACCGAGGGTCACCGAGTCCTACCGGGGAGGGCGGGAGGGGGATGTCCGTCGGCTTGGGAGGGGAACGACGTGGAGGCCGGAGTCGGGATGCAGTCTGTTCGGGGCCCGGGGGCTCCGGGACTGGACGCCCAATTCCGGCGGAGACTCGACAGAGAGGCCCCCCGAATAGACCTTTCTATTCCTTCCACGGTCACTCGCCCCAGGCACCGTCGGTACCGGAGGTGTTTCCTCCTGAACCGAGAGTCTTGCGTCGGGTTGGACCCCAAAGGGGGAGGTGAGGAGAGACGTGTCTAGGGTCGGTGTGAGGGTACTTTCCGGGCGGAGGCCGGACCCCGTTCCGGGGAGGGTAGTTTATTTTCTTTTTTTTTTTACAGTGGTACATCTTTTCATTCTTTGATGTAATCTCCAGTCTTATAAATTATGATTCAGTATACTAATAAGTCACACCGTAATTTGAACCAAATTTTATAGGTACACGGAGTCTAATAAGTAGAGAACGTATTATTTTTATGGTAAAAAGAGTGACTTATTAAAGTTCTATATTTGTTTTCTAATTATCTACGTTTGGGATTTGGACCTTGTTTGATAACTTTACATTTTAATATACACGTAAGTATGTATGTAGAAATAAAGGTCGGTTGTTCGTAAAGACATACACTAAAAACCGTCAATACAGACATCTAAAACATGGAAACTAAAAATATATTAAAGGTCGAATCTCCTTTAAACGTTTTGTGTTTCTTTTGTCCATATATAATTGATGCTAAGTGGTAAATAAAAAATAGGAAAAACGAACATAAAATGGTATTAATCTAAACACAGGAGTTAAAACCTTCTTTGTAGTGTCTTAACTACAACAGAAGGAGACGTGAAGTGTAGTCCTCCATATATTGAAGTCACACAAGGTTATAACGAGTACAATGGAATTAGTGATCCTGTTTCATCACAGACGATCCAAAGAGGTGTACTTTTACACAAAGGAGAAACATTACTTATTTATTAAACACCCCTTTATGAAACTCTGGTACTTTTATAGGACATCGAGTAGTATCAAAATGGGTAATCATAATTGTAGACAATGAATCAGAACGGTTGTAGTTAATCATGACTCTAATTTTATTATCTACTAAAAGATTAAGGTAGTAAACTGAATTTAAGTAACAGTACAAAGACATTACACTTCGAAAGGGGTACGGGGGTAAATAAATACATAAGTAAAGAAACGAATACAGTCACATCTGACTATCTAATAAAATAAGTCACCCCCAATGTTAGAAACGATAGTAACAAATTAATAAGTTTAATTAGGTGTAAACGGATCACTCTCGGGTATATTCGAGTAATGAGAAAGGAAACTTTATGAAATCGTGAAAAAACCCCCACGAAAAATGAAAGACTGGGTAATAATCTGTCAATACTTATAGTTACGAATGAAAATAACGTGGACCTAAAACTTAGTCAATCTTATGAAAAGGTTATATGTTAAGGACTAATAGAACTCCGAACAAGAATCCAAACTACAAATTATAGGATTTCCTTTACTTGGAACTTATAAGTAACCTTCCTGACTACAACTCCGACTTGGAGGTTATGAAACCGGTGGATACGTTTTTCGGTTGAGTAACCTTTTCTGGGACATTGACACTTTCTAACTTCCGTTTTCTTCTCCGGACATCTCCTACTCTATCAATCTATCGTAGTGACTGAGTCACCTGTACTTAAACTCGTCAAAGACTCTTTATCACTTTTTGTCCCTTTGGACCACACGACGTCAAGTACCGTAACGTTTCTCAATCTATCTTGAATCACTGACTTGTTGTTTTTCTTATTTACTCAGATTAAAACAAAGGATTTATCGGTAAGTCAACAGGGTCTTAGTCAAGAATTTTCTGAGTAAAAACGGGATCGACAACTTTACAGTGAAAAAGACTTTTCGTTCTTATGACCTCACCTAACGGAAAAGGAAGAGGTTCCCTAGTAGGTCTAGTTCCCTGGATTGGGTTCAGAGGACGGTAGGAAATGGTTCGACCAAAACGTACACCGGTTCGAGGAGGTTGTTAAGAGTCCAAACCGAATCGTGACCATAGAATTGAAGAAGTCCTACCTTTTGAAGAAGTGACACATTAAACCCGTGGTTCTGTAACAAGACGTACTGTTTACTCTCTGACGAGAAGACATACATAGAAGACAGTGAGAACTAAGTCCGTCTTAAGGAAGTAGATGTCTTAAGATACGTTATTGTCTGTCGTATGCCCGACGTCTACTCTTCCTTTATAGTGAGTCTAAGTCGAGTCTCTACAACACGTCCATACCTTTCTGTGTACGTTTATACCGAAATTTATCCACCCAGGATTACAAAACAAAACGTATAAACCGATATAGACCTATGTTTGTTTGGAATGTGTTTTGAAGTACTTCCTCCGTCAGAGTAAATCACTGTTGTTTTACCCGTCCTTCCGTCTTTTGAATATGTCCTACTTCTTATCCCTTGATCCTTTTCTTTTTCTCTTTTACATATTTTTTGTTTCTTTATCACACCTCAGATTTCATCCGAACCATGAACCCCTGAGCAATTAACCTACATGTCGTCAAAACCAATTCGTCTCGTCAACGTCTCTGTACTTTCAACAGATTAAACCCCCAAGGACTGTATCGTTTACCCGTTCTCGTCTAGGTAAAATCCTGACCTTTACATAAAATTGGTACATATACATAATGTACATGAAAATATACGTGTATAGGTACTATACATGTATACACATATGGAAGGTAATGTTTAATATTCATGAAGAGAGTATAGATTTGTGATACGAAACATTTGACGAACCGGTTTCTTTGTCATATAAAATTATTTATATGTAACTTTTAATTTGATCGTTTTAGGAACCGTATTTTCATATATTTTCTCTAGATAATCTTTAAGTTTCTCTTCGTACGTTTTACAGTTAGTATCACCCTTTTCTACTATGTCTTTATGAATAGACTACCGTGTACCTAGTTTAAACCGGGTGTTAATATAAACGAAATCGACGGAATGCAATCGGAAGTAGACAAAACTAAATAAAATTTAAACTAATCTACGGTTATAAAATTTTAGATTCCGTTCTAAGGTCACTTGTCGTTACTTTTAACAACACCTTTGATTATTGGAGTTTTTACATCACCGAAGTTCGGTGTTACAAATAAAGAAGGAGTCCAGTGAATAGATTTCTCGCAACCTCTCTTGAATAGGAGCGACATCAGTAAATTCTTAGACTCGACTTTTTTTAAGTTAGAGAAAAGTAAGAAGGTTCTAATAGTGTAACTTTCCTTTATATCTTTAGTTCAAAGTCGTCGATTTTAAAAGTTGGTTTTTCCTCACTGCGTACAGTGAAAGGAATTATGAAACAACAAGTTTCATTGCTGAACTCGTTCAGATTAAAGTTTCGTTAGAGTTAAGTACGAGATTTCTTCCTCTCAGGTTACTGACGGTACGGAAAGTTAATCTTACGTTTTATTAGATAATTTTTCTTATATTTACTCCTATGTCACAACCTTATTTTGTTGTGTCTTTGATTGATCTAAATATCTATTTAAACGTGTGTTTTTATCTTTTATGTACACAAATATCTTTCATATACATAATATGAAAGTATTTTAGATTCCATTAAATGGTGTTTCTTTTCAGTTCGTTAAAATTATTTTTATAATGTTCGGTATAAGGGACTAGTTGAGTGTATTTGTAATATTTATTCATCGTTTTTCCAGTTGAAATCGTAGAATCTTTAAGTTTTCGTTCTATTGTGAGAACAGTTTTTAGAAAACTCAGTCTTTAGTTTTGATTCTACTGTTTCGGTTAAAATTGTTTCGATTTACGTTTGATGAGATTATTTTTTTATCTTCGTACCAGGTGACCTCTTCCCTGATCGTTCGGTGAAGTCATAAGAACGGAACTCTTGGGGTACTTGTCATACTTTTCCGTTTTACTATCCTATGGTTTTCTCCTTGAGGGGTCCAGTAATCCACGGGTTATACGATGACCTCTAGCCACCTCTTTAGTGAGGTCTTTCTTACTTCCCTACCTCGGTTTCGTTTTTATGGGTCAACACCTACACTGTCCACTATCTTCGTTCTAGGCTACGATATTTCTCGTTATAACGTATCCTTGGACCTTACAGTCCTGGTGCTGAGTTCCGTTTAACCTTCACCAGTTTGTTCTCTACCGTTCCCACCTGCAGCTAAGATCCTTAGTCGCTTGAGTGTACCTGAACTTACCTACGTAAATTGAGTCTACTGGTAATATAGATGATGACCCCCGTCCTTAGGGAGTCTTCTTTACCTCATCGGTAGTACCAGTTGTTTTCTCAGACTTTACGTCATGAGCCTACGTTAGAGTTTTTGCTGTCTTACTAGAGACAAGTAGAGGTTCCGTTTGGTAAGTTATAGTGTCAATAGGTTCAGATACGGGGTTGGTCATTACGACTTCTTGGACTTCAACTTGACAAAATACTTCTGGATGTTCTGGAAAATCTTGATTGTGGGATTTTTCTATAGGAAAAGTAAGATTCCCTGACCTTACGTTTGCATCCTTCAGTTCTTTGTGGACCTCATTGTCCGTTTAAACCGGAACCTTATGCCTTACTTCGTCCTGTTTCTATTATCTCAAAACGGTTCTTTTACGTGACCAGTATCGTTTGTGGGAGAAGGTTGTTGTGTTCTCTTCTGAGATGTGTACCTATAGTGGTCTACCAATTGTGGTTTTTGTCTAACTAATGTAAGATACGTCGGTTTCTACCTTTTCGAGATATGTCAGTTGTTTTTGTTCTGGCCCTCTACTGACACCGAGTCTAGTGCTCGAGGAATAATGGTTTAAGTCTGAATTAAACTTCTTTCATCTTTTGTGGTGATCTGGTAAGTCCATACTGGATTTAATTTAGGGATTACTAATGTGTCACCTTCACTCTTTATCTAAATTCCCGGATCTAGACTATCTATCTCACGGACTACTTTATACCTAACTCCAAGTACTGTAACATGTTCTCTGTCCCTAGTTCTGGTAGGGGTACCTTTTCTTTACATTTTTTCTTTTACCGACAGACCCCTCCGGAATGTTTATCGACTCTTTTCTTCTCTTCACTTTTTATTTCCTCTTTTCCTTTCTATGTTCGTAGACTTACGTCTCAAGGTTTCTTGTCGTTCTTCTCTATTCTTTTGGAAAGAGTTACCAGTTACGTTTCTTCATCTCCTTTTGTTGTCTTACCCTTTCTGATCTCTAGAGAAGTTCTTTTAGTTCCTACGGTTCCCTTGTAAAGTACGTTTCTACCCGAACTATTTCCTTTCTTTACCATACCTGGATTGTCTTCGTCTTCTATAATTCTTCTCCACCGTTCTTATGTGTCTTCTTGACATGTTTTTCAAGAAGTGCTGGGTCTATTAGTACTACTACACTAGTGATTAGATCTCGGTCTGTAGAACCTTTCACTTCAGTTCACCCGGAGTCTTTCGTAGTGATGTTTGTTTCGATCTCCTCCACTACCTTAAGGTCAACTTGACAAAGTTTAGGACTTTCTACTACGACACTTTCACGACGTGAGTTATGCGGTCGTTTAAACCTTTTGAGTCGTTACCGGTGTCCTGACCTTTCCAGTCAAAAGTAAGGTTAGGGTTTCTTTCCTTTACGTTTTCTTACGAGTTTGATGACGTGTTAACGTGAGTAGAGTGTACGATCATTTCATTACGAGTTTTAAGAGGTTGGGTCCGAAGTCGTTATACACTTGGCACTTGAGGGACTACAAGTTCGACCAAAAGTTTTTCCGTCTCCTTGGTCTCTAGTTTAACGGTTGTGGACGACCTAGTACCTTTTTCGTTCTCTAAAGGTCTTTTTATAGATAAAGACGAAATAACTGATACGGTTTCGGAAATTGACACACCTAGTGTTATGTGACACCTTTTAAGACTTTCTCTACCCTTACGGTCTGGTGGACTGGAGGGAGAACTCTTTAGACATGCGTCCTGTCCTTCGGTGTAAATCTTGACCTGTACCTTGTTGTCTGACCAAAGTTTATCTTTTTCCTCATGCAGTTCCGACATATAACAGTGGGACGAATAACTTGAAGATAAGTCTCATGTAGTACTCTTTGTGACCTGACCTTCTTTGTGTTCGACCTTAGTTCTAACGGTCCTCGTTATAGTTATTGGAGTCTATACGTCTACTGTATTGGGAATACCGTCTTTCACTTCTCCTCGATTTTTCGGAGAACTACTTTCACTTTCTCCTCTCACTTTTACAACCGAATTTCGAGTTGTAAGTCTTTTGCTAGTACCATAGGCCATGGTAGTGAAGTACCCTTTATCTACCCCTTTGTCACAGTCTGAAATAAAAACCCCCGAGGTTTTAGTGACGTCTACCACTAACGTCGGTACTTTAATTTTCTGCGAATGAGGAACCTTCCTTTCAATACTGGTTGGATCTGTCATATAAGTTTTCGTCTCTGTAATGAAACGGCTGATTCCNACTCTTTGCGACCTGACCTTCTTTGTGTTCGACCTTAGTTCTAACGGTCCTCGTTATAGTTATTGGAGTCTATACGTCTACTGTATTGGGAATACCGTCTTTCCCTTCTCCTCGATTTTTCGGAGAACTACTTTCACTTTCTCCTCTCACTTTTACAACCGAATTTCGAGTTGTAAGTCTTTTGCTAGTACCATAGACCATGGTAGTGAAGTACCCTTTATCTACCCCTTTGTCACAGTCTGAAATAAAACCCCCCGAGGTTTTAGTGACGTCTACCACTAACGTCGGTACTTTAATTTTCTGCGAATGAGGAACCTTCCTTTCAATACTGGTTGGATCTGTCATATAAGTTTTCGTCTCTGTAATGAAACGGCTGATTCCAAGCAGATCAGTTCCGATACCAAAGAGGACACCAGTACATACCTACACTCTCAACCTGACACTTTTTCCGACTCACGGCTTCTTAACTAAGAAAACTTGACACCACAACCTCTTCTGAGAACTCTCAGGGAACCTGACGTTCCTCTAGGTTAGTCAGGTAAGACTTCCTCCAGTCGGGAAAAGAAACCTTCCTTACTACGATTTCGACTTTGAGGTCATGAAACCGGTGGAGTACGCTTCTTAACTGAGTAACCTTTTCTGAGACTACGACCCTCCTTAACCCCCGTCCTTCTCTTTCCCTGCTGGTTCCTACTCTACCGACCTACCGTAGTGTCTGAGCTACCTGCAACTCAGACCTACTTGAGGCCCTCTACCACTATTTGTCCCTCCGGACCGCACGACGCTAAGTACCCCAGCGTTTCTCAACCTGTGCTGACTCGCTGACTTGACTTGACTATTATTAATTTCAGTTCCAGTATATACGAACTATCTACGTTGGATTTATTAAAGACTAAATTTGTCTTTTGATTAGATATATGTTTTATAAATCTATAATTACCGTTACCAATTTGATTACGATATAAATAACCTTAAATATTTGTAGTGTCCCATTTTAAGTTTTGTAATTTGGACAAACATAAATTTTACTCTAATTTTTTTCTTTCATACACAAGTCCTTCGATAATTTTCTTTGGATTCAACTTTCTTGATCATTGGCATTTCTGAAATTAACCTATCCGCAATCTAACTAAAGAATTCCTCTTTTCTCTTTTATTTTCTTCCATCTTAAATACTTGAATGTATTCTTGATCAACTTAACTGGTCACGGTATCGATCTAATGACCGATAACGTTAGTTCTCCTTATCCTTTTTTTTTTACGTCTATCATTATTATATGTAATATAACAGGAATTATTCCATTCTGATCGTTTTTAAATCACCTGTGGAGCTTAATCAGTTATATGATTAGTTTATTTACACATTATTTAATTTACTTATATATTATTTAACATTATTGACCACTAAAAAATCTGGTCAAAGGATAGAATGTCGTATATGGTTTTGTGTCAGTCTACTTCATTTATAAATTCGTATTTAATACGTTGTTATCGTTGTATATTGAAAATACTTTGGTTTTGTCAATATTTATTTATAAACGTATCGTATGACTAAGTCAATTAAGCCAACGAGTCAGTACAGGTTGAGAAACGTTGGGGTACTTAACGTCGAGCAGTCCGGAAGGACAGGTAGTGGTAAAGGGTCTCAAGTGAGTTTGAGTACAGGTAACTCAACCACTACGGTAAGTCGGTAGAGTAGGAGACAGCAGGGGAAGAGGAGGACGGGGGTTAGGGAGGGTCGTAGTCTCAGAAAAGGTTACTCAGTTAAGAAGCGTACTCCACCGGTCTCATGACCTCAAAGTCGAAATCGTAGTAAGGAAGGTTTCTTGTAGGTCCCGACTAGAGGAAGTCTTACCTGACCAACCTAGAGAAACGTCAGGTTCCCTGAGAGTTCTCAGAAGAGGTTGTGGTGTCAAGTTTTCGTAGCTAAGAAGTCGCGAGTCGAAAGAAGTGTCAGGTTGAGAGTGTAGGTATGTACCGGTGACCTTTTTGGTATCGGAACTGATCTGCCCGGAAACATGTGTTACATTACAGAGACGAAAAGTTATACGATAGATCCAACCAGTATTGTAATCAAAGTTCTTCATTCACAGAAAATTAAAGTACCGACATTAGTGGTAGACGTCACTAAAACCTCGGGGGTTTTTATTTCAGACTGTGACAAAGGTGACAAAGGGAGAGATAAAGGGTACTTCACTACCCTGGTCTACGGTACTAGAAGTAAAAGACTTACAACTTGAAGTCCGGTTGAAAAAGTGAGAGGTGAAAGTGAAAGTAGTTCTCCGAAAAATCAAGGAGAAGTGCGAGACGGTATTCCCACCACAGTAGACGTATAGACTCCAATAACTATAAAGAAGGTCGTTAGAACTAAGGTCGAACACGAAGAACGTCGGGTCACAAAGAGTACTACATGAGACGTATATTCAATTTATTCGTCCCACTGTTATATGTTGGAACTATATGAGGAAAAGGATAAACCTTGGTTATACAACAAGGTGTAGATTAAGATTGATAACGAAGGACTGGACGTATATCCAAAGAGTTCTCCGTCCAGTCCACCAGACCATACGGGTAGAGAAAGTCTTAAAAGGTGTCAAATAACACTAGGTGTAACAGTTTCCGAAACCGTATCAGTTAGTTCGTCTTTATCTACAAAAAGACCTTGAGAGAACGAAAAAGGTACTAGGTCGTCTACAATCGTTAAACTAGAGACCAAGGAGACGGAAAAGCTTTTGGTCGAACTTGTAGTGCTTCAAGTGCCAAGTACATAACGACTTCGGACCGAACCTCTTAAAACCTGTAATGAAATGATCGTACACTCTGTTCCCGTTAACACGCCATCAAACTCGTAAGAAGCCGTAAAGGAAAGAAACCCTAACCTTACTTTTGACTGGAAAAATTCAGGACACCGGTGACGACAAAAGGTTTGAACGACCGTATAACTCACGTCATGAAAGCGTCGTAGTAGAAAGTCCTAAACTTTATCGAGTTGACCTTAAGGTAGTGGAGGTGATCGAAACAAGTATCATTACGAAAGATTCCGGGTGAACCGAAGTGTAAGGTCCTAAAGACCGAGATCCACTCACTAGTGTGATAGCACTAATAGAACCAGTACTTCTAGAAAAAACATGTCAAGAAGACACATAAGCACGGTGGAGAAGAATTATAGAAGACACATAAGAACGGTGGAGAAGAATTATAGAAGACGAAGACAGACCAGATATGGTAAAGACAGGAAATAGCTCGGGTAGAAACGTACTTTATAAGGGAACCATAGAGATTAAAAGAATTTCTTTAGAGATCAGAAAGGGTAAGACAACAAAAGGAGATGAAGAAACGTGACTAGTGACTCCTTCCGAAAGAATAGAGAAGAACGATAAGAGACCTTGAGACGTAAGTCTACGAACATAGAAAGGAAAAGAGGAACCGAAAAGTGAAGAGAAGAAAAGTGTCGATAAACATTCCGGAGGAGTCTGTCGGTAAAACGAATAAAACGTAAAGAAAAGGTACCCCTACCAGAACTAGGGACAGAGAACATGTTACAGTACTTGGAGGTAGGTATAAAGTAGTCCGTGAGATAGATAGTCTAGATCCGGGAATTTAGATAAAGAGTGAAGGTGATATATCAGTATTCCCTAAACTAAATCCAGTATGGACTTACCAGAACACCAAAAAGGATGAAAAAAAGTTAAATTCAGACTTAAACCGTTATTCCTCGAGTACTAGACTCGGTGTCAGTCGAGGACCAGAGCAAAAACAACTGACATATCTCGAAGAGGTAGAAACCGACGTTCCTTATATTAGTTAGACTAAAACTACAACTGGTAGACCACTACAGGTACACATCTCAGAGGAGAACACAACAACCTTCTCCCACAAACGATACTGGTAACACAAGAGAACCGTTTTGAGATAATCGGAAACAGGACGAAGTAAGGCATAAGGTTCCGGTTTAAACGGCCAATAAGGTCCACTAAGAACTGAAGGATGAAAACGTAAGGTCAGGGGATATTACTTTTCCTGTAGAAAAAAACCTACAATCAAGATTTTCCTGAACATCCAGAAGTATCTCGGCAAGTTGAAGTCGAAGAAGTCGTAATGACCAACCCCGTATCTCAACCTAATGACACTATACCTTACCAAACAGAACCTTTGCTTGTCTGTAGTAAGACAGTAAAAACTCTAACGTAGGCTCATGACGTAAAGTCTGAGAAAACAACTGGTACTACCGATGAGGTAAAGAAGATTCCCTAAGGACGGGGGTCATCATCTATATTACCAGTAGAGAAACGTACTCCACCGGTTCATGACCTCAAAGTCGAAATCGTAGTAAGGAAGGTCTCTTGTGGGTCCCGACTAAAGGAAACCCTACCTGACCAACCTAGAGGAACGTCAGGTTCCCTGAGAGTTCTCAAAAGAGGTTGTGGTGTCAAGTTTTCGTAGTTAAGAAGTCACGAGTCGAAAGAAGTGTCAGGTTACGAGTGTAGGTATGTACTGGTGTCCTTTTTGGTATCGGAACTGATCTGCCCGGAAACATCCGTTACATTACAGAGACGAAAAGTCATACGAAAGATCCAACCAGTATTGAAAAGAAGGTTCTTCATTCACAGAAAATTAAAGTACCGACGTTAGTGGTAGACGTCACTAAAACCTCGGGGTTTTTTGTTTCAGTAGAGTCAATTTAAGTGGGTAAGGTCAGGTAAAATAAAGTGACTAAGGATCTTACAGCTGCAAGTGAGAACGGTAGAGGACAAACTGGTGAAGGTTAAACGGAACTAGTACCTGGACTGTAAATTCCAAGGATACGTTATAACGAGAAATGTCGTAGCCTGGAACGAAGATAGTGGACAGTGTAGGTGGTGACCCATAACAAAAACGAAACCGAGGTAGGGAAGTAAGAAAGACCTCAATAAAGAGGTGACTAGCGGTCATCATATAACCCGTACATGGTTGGACCCCTCAAGGAAAAGTTATAAGATAGTAAAACGGAAAAGTATGACAAGTACCCCAAGAGTTCCGTTCTTATTACTTCACCAAACGGTAAGGGAAGAGGTCGACTGGTGTAAGACAGTCTGGAGAGGTGGTACTGGGTGGGTAGAACCCACCGGGGTGTCCCGTACCGAATCAAAGCAACTCAATCTGTTCCGACACCAGGATCACATTAATCAAACTGATCAAAAGACACTCATACCAAAGTCACACAGACGGGGGACTATAGGAGAAAGTTATGGGTGGCAGAATGAACCCAAAGAGAATGGAACCTACACCCCATAGAGAAGTGCCGACGAGGTCGTTTCACGTCGGTAACAAGGAATGGAACCTGCACCCCATAGAGGAGTGTCGACGGGGAGGACTGGAACTTGCACCTCATCGAGGAGATCCGGGAGGACACGACTAATCCTTCATCGATTATTTTTAGGATAGTCACAGTCTTTAGGATTTCTTATTACGAAACATTCGACCTTATGTATATGAAATTCGAAGATTTAGGATCTACCTGATAAGTGCTCTTTCTGTTTACAGAGGTATATGAGTGCGAATTACCATTTTATTACGTTTAACTTAGTCACTACTTAGTGATTTTCATTGGGAAGTCTAACAAGTTGTTTACGGTGATGGGGAGGAACTCGTTTCACCTACAAGAAAGGTTATGAAAAAGAAAGAGGCTGGTGAAAGTACAAGTGCACTGAACATGAGTCATCCTATAACTGTTTTTATTGTCATAAAGTCAGTCAAGTCTCGGTTTCAACCTCCGTAGTCTATAGGTAGAATCAGGTACTCGTTAGACACTAGTACTCTTTTTGTACGGGGTCATTGTTTCTCTGGTCCTTCTTACTTCTCTGTACACTTCATCTTGACCCGGTCTCTCTTCGGACTCGGTGAGACTTCGGACGTAGATCGTGGTGGTTGGGCGTCACACCTGGTTACAACACCCATTTATTTGTTTCCTTACAACAATTTTAAGTGACTCAAAACTCCATAAACCAATGAATCGATAATAACACCGTCTCAACTGATAATATCGACCAAAGTATGAACTTATTATGATACGTCACTACAGTTTCTCTTCCCTCATTTTTTTGAATGTGACGTTTATTTTTAAGAGACCCTGTTAAATACGTCGTTTTTAGAAATTTTCCATTATGTGAAATCAGAGCTCTAAGACAAGATCTTTACAAAACATTTCTTTAGTGACATATTTGTTTCTGTATCGATGCCACTATATATGACTTTGAAGTAGTATCTACTTGTAGTTATAAATTGTTAACTGACTTATTTAATAAGACTTGATTAGGTTACCGTATAATACGGTGGTAACTCTTTCTGACATTCTCGTGTAAAGGAGTACACCTTTATACTAATGTATAAAAATTGAAAATTTCAGTACCTTGTTTTAAATTACAGGTCATATTTCACTATCCTCTTAAGTCTTAACCAATTCCGGTATACAATTTTCACCAATAGACTTCAAAGACACAAAAAAAGTCTTATTTGTAGAAAGTAAACTTTTTATAAACCATATTTTAAGATGTTAAGTAAATATCAATATTATCGTTTTATTTATTAGACTTCTTAATATACAAAGATTTTTACATGTTTCTCCAATCAAGAAAAAGTAGAATGCGACTTTTTCACACCACTATCGACTTTATCTTAGAGTTGTAGTGGATTTATGAACTGTAAAGTTTACGTATGTTATTTAAACAAAGAGAGTGATTAATACCTTATAATGAAAAAAATTAAAAATCCAGATTTAAAATGTACATCAATACGAAACGACCTATATTATATTATCGAGATTAGATTTTAACATAAATTTCTTTTTAAAATATACTTGTAATGAAATTACGAAGATTCATATTACTTATCACAACATCTACCAATGAAATTTGTTCTTCAAAAGGTTTTACTTAGATCTATCTCTTGTAAATAAGTTTAAATAGTACAATTCCACAAGTGAAATTTCGATACAAATTTTTATTGAAGACTAGAAGACAAATACGTTCAGTGTGGATCAATTCCAAACTCAAATTACACAAATCTGTACCGAATGTTAAGTTAAGTTGGAACCTGCATTTGTAGTTATTTTTACGGTGTATATATCCTGTCAGACAAAAGTAGAAGACTGAAACGTAATTTGTGATAATTTATTACTTACGTTATATTTATTTAAACACTTTCTTTATCGGTGACGTACAATTACAAGTTACGATAAGTTATTATGTAACCTGTCGTTGTACGATTAAAGACTGAGGTGAAAATGATATGATAATTTTCCTAATGAGGTTTTAGCCGGTTGGTGAAAAAGGTCAAAGGAGCTGGAGAACTTCATTGATTATGATCGTTACAGGAAGAGACTTCACAAAGGAGAAAGTAGAAGACTATATAACGTTAGTATAGGGAGACCCTGGAAAGGATAGAGAGACTTTCAAGAAAAACATTTACAAAGGACCCAGGAGATAAAAGGACGAGGGATTTCTTCCCAGAATCGATTTTGTATCTAGTTACTAGACTATTTCAACAATTTGAATAGATTGTTTTTCTTTAGAACAGAAGGACCTTGTAAGAAACTGTAAAACACTTTAAAATATTTGAGTAGATGAAGATAAGTTATTTATTATCAGCACGTGAACAAGTTTTTCGTCTTGTCGACTGACATAAAACCTTTTCCTATTATCGTTAAAAAATTAGAAGAATCAACGAGGTGGTCTTCTTGTCTCTTGTATCTTTCAGAATTCATTTATCGTTTTGTTTTTATTCGTTTTCCTTAGTATCTATTACAGGTGTTATGGTCCACTGTTTTCAGGGGTCAGAGGTAATTTTGGGTCGAAGCACGTGACTGTCTCACTCTACACGGACCGTGTAAATCGTCAATCTTTACTCCGACTATACCCGTCACTCCACCATTCTCTCACTATTTACTACTCCTGATACTTAATCTCCCGAACCCTACACAATCAGTATATACTTGATTGTTCCGTATCTTTCCTAAAACTGAAAATGATACTCTGAAGTCTTCGTGAACCTTTCAAAACGGGTCCTTTCGTTACACTCAAATCTCGGTCTTCTCCTCACTTCTCATTGACTCAGTTCTTTGGTCAATTATAAACATTTTGTGTTTAAGATATCTAGGATGTTTTTGGACACTGGATTAAAATCGTTTCCTGACTTCAGACCTTTGTATCCTTTGGTATATATTAAAAAAAAGTGCAATGTAATGTCATGTACAAGATAAGTTACCCTGAAAAGTGACTCATTTGGATAAGAAAATCGTATAGATGGTACCACTAAATTATACACTTATTATTTTACTATTAATAATAATTATATTTTTAAAGACACCAAAGGTCAATAAGTCGGGTGTAAAAATATTAGAAGAACTAATATGACACAAAAACACAAAGTAAACAAAATGATAAGTTAAACATTTGGTTTAATCTGTATTTTCACTTTTTAGGAACTTCAATTTTTACTTTGTTGTCTTGAACCTACCTATCTATCCGTCTCTCTATTTTCTATCTACAACGTAAACATAGTATTAGAAATTAAACTTTATATATAATTATATTTGAGTAAATAAAAAGAGAAAGAATTTTTTCATAAAGGATTGTGTAAAGACACATGTGACTGTTCCCGATCTTTTTTTATTTTATAATTCATCGTTACTCTTAAAGATTGTGAATTCATGGATGTAACACCTGAGATTATTTATTTTAAAGGTGGTTTTGTTTAGTCTTGAGGTACTTTTTTTTTTTAAGTAAGGTCTTCTGTTTTGATAGTCCATGATGTCTTCTAATCAATTTCCTGTGTTTTCAGTTGTACATTATCGAGAAACAAAAGTTCCTACGTTATAAAATTCGTAGTTTTTTTTTCACACATAATTTAAATTTATATAATTGTTATAAAATTTCGAACAACTCAATCATACAATTTTTATATAGTAACAAATTGAAACTTTTAACAAAATTGGATTGAGATTAGACTCTTAATCGTTTAATTTCACTTTCTTATTTTGACATAGGACGAGGAGGAGAAAAAAAGACATAAAATGATATGGGTTTATCGACTACTCTCCTTTCGATAGTAGAAATCTCTTCTTAAGGTTTATTTTTTACACTTTCTTTACCATCTCGATTTGGTTTTGTATTGTTTGTTTGGGTTCTTCGATGACACTTTATTACCTAGATCCGTTGTAGTAGTTGCTTTTTATTTTAATAATCCGTCTTCTAATTACCTCCTAAAATAGTGCTTACTTTGACCGTGTACTTTTGACCTAGGTGACTAGTGAAAGTGTAGTTCACTGTGTTTTGTATGTTTATACTTGTGTTTTATAGATCTTTAATATATTGAATTACTCTTTCTTCCATTTTGTATTTCGAGTAGATGTTTCCTAAGAATGTCTTATTTCTTCTGTCCTACCTCCTCCGTTTTCTCCTCCTCCTGAACTTAACTTAGTAAGAAGATCTAGATTGATGGAACATATCATTTGACTCTAAATCTTTGTTCTTACTACTAAATGATGTACTTACATTAAATGGTTCAAACCTTATATCCATTAAGAGATTTTGTTTACTGTGATCTGACTTTTTTAATTGTCTATTCCTTGTCGTTTCTTCTTTTTTTTGTTACGGGAGACAAACAAAGAGACCGGAAACTTTATATCGTCAGATAACGGGGTAAAGATGGACGTTCGATGGGATAGAGAAAGAACCTCTTCCAGGAGAAATGACAAAATACATTCAGATCTCAACTTATGTTCTTTAAGTAAAACTGACCTAACGTCTATATTGAATTTTTTTTTTTTTGTCTTTTGTTTTGTAAATTTTCTTTTTATCTTGAAGATCACAACATTATCCGTCTTTAAAAGTTCGTACTATCTTTTGGTGATTGGTATTTCGTTTTTTAACTATGTGACCTGACGTAAACTAAATCTTGAAGACTAGTAGTTTTCCGGAATAATTGTTTCGTTTTTTTTTTTATCATTCTTCACCATTCAGTACTATATACGTTATGACGTAGGTTGTCTCCTGAGTAATATCCGATTCCTAATGTTTCAGTATGGTCCAGACAGAGACCACATAAAGGTCTTTGTTTCTCTTATTTCTATCTCTCTACTAAATATGTAGTTATGTACTTTTATATACTTATTTATAAAATATTACAATATTCACCATTAATAACTAAACTTTGTGGTCCCTTCAAAGGGGGGGGGGAAACCTTGACGTAAACAACCCCGGATATAATTCGACTTTTAAAGAGTATAGACTTATAAATTTACCCAAGGAATACATATCGATAACAGTTTAGGATCTATTTTTTGTGATAATATCTTTCGGAGAACTTAAACCAAAAACAGAATACGTGGAAAGAGAATAATAGAAAAGTTCAACGAAATATCTTTTCTTCGTAGGACTTTACATATAGATCAAAAAAGTTAATTTATTCTAATTGAACGATCATTTAAGACATATATGTGATATGTACCCATAACCGTAATTAGTCTAAGGAACCTTAGATTGGAGGTCAACCCATGGTCTTATTATTTTGAAAAACTTATACGTGTTTTCATACATATCAATAAATATTTAATATTCGTCCACGATATTATAATCCCCGAAGGGACCACCGAGTCTATCTTTTCTTAATTATATAATAAATATAATATTTTCTATGTATTTGTCATTTGAAAATTCCTCCTCTAATTTTACAATATTTGTTATATCATTTTTATAAAACGGTCAGTAATACTGAAGTATGTCAATAATCTATCTATATTCTTACTTATAATCACAATCCGACTTTAAGTGTTAAACGGTATTCCGTACATTAAAACAGAAGGGACCACCGAACCTACCATTTCGTAGACGGACGTTACGTCCTCTGGACCCAAGTTAGGGACCCAACTCTTCTAGGAGACCTTTTCCTTTACCGTTGGGGGAGGTCAAGGGAACGGACCTTTTTTAGGGTACCTGTCTCCTCGGATCATCCGATGTCAGGTACGCCAACGTTTCTCAGTCTGTACTAACTCGCTGGAGTGAAAGTGAAAGTACATTAAAATAAAGTTTGACAATAGAATTTTAAAAGTAAAAACTTTTAATAAACGGTTATCGAAACTTGTAAAATTCTAAATAAAAATGGAAAGAGTGTATCCACTCCTTACTGGGTGTAATCGTAATAGTTAGAACGGTAACAACAAACAGTCACGATAACATCAACCATAGTTGGACATAAAAGATACGTCTAAAGAAAATCGATTTACAGATGAAGATCAAAAGTCAATAAATTCTGGTATATTATTACATTTTGTCAAATTCATAATATTCTTTTTACGTTGTACAACGTGAGTGATACGACTTTCACCTGCTTACTTAGTCCTTCTATAATAGTTAAGAGTGGTAAGACCTTAAGTGCGTGAAGGGAATTTTATTTAGTAGATCGTATCTTTTGTGCACCTATGAATGGTACCTTTGTTTCACCTCTACGGTCACAGTTGGGTAAATAATATAATTTAACAAACTGGAAGTAAAATAGGTCATTTTATATTAATACCATGTGTTCGATATCCTACGTAAGTTCGTTGACAAAGACCGTCGTAACTAGACCTACCGCAATAATAATTCTAATCGTTTCTTTCAACGTTGTGTTGAATTCATTTTCTGAAAACATCATAAGTGTCTATATAAGTCTTGACAGAGTCTAAAAATGGTTTAATAAACAACTCACACATTGAAACCCAGTTTAGAAAATTTACCAGTCTAGAACGACGTAGTGTCCAGGACTACCCCTTTGTGTCTGACTGGGTAAGAAAAATAGGAAGAGAAATAACAAATTAAGTGTAAAGGTACTATTCCAACGAAGAAGAGTAGAAGGTATAATCATTTTGACTTATTTATGTTACATGGAGACCTTCGAAAAAACTTTGTCTTGGTCATCTTTGTGAAAGAATATCGTTCTGAGTGTTTTTTTTTTTTTTTTTTGTTCTCCAGTGTCATAAAGGTTTTTAACAAAGGTTTCACCTCATCGTTCACTAATATGGAGACGACGACATAAAGAGGTAAAGTCAGAGAAATCTCTATTTTGGTCATTGAAAAAGAATCTTCAAGGTTTTATATTTAAACTCGTTCCTGTCCTCTTTCTCTCTAAAAAAAAAAAATTAAGTATACTGGTGTTACACGTAACTACTCAATCTCTACTAGTTTTTAAAACTTAGAAGACCTGAGAGCCGGGTAACAGACATTAGAGACATGTAATTAAAATAGGAAACAGGAACGTCTGACCATGAAAAGTATTCTGGTCTGACCGTATGAAACCTTGAAGACCCGAATGCACAAGAGTCTAAAAAGGGTCTTCGTCAGAGAAGGGAACCGAGACCTACAATTTGACATTACCCTACCAAATCAAGTATACGAGAGGAGAATTGGTCAGTCAAACCAGTCCGTGGACTTATATAAATTCTTCTCCCATTGAGATAAACGTTTACAAGTCGATGATTTCACTTGTCTACTCCTTGACAAGGGACTGTTTACACATATGATAAAGATACTATTCCTTATCTATAACCCTCCTTTTTGTTAACGGCGGTTCCGATACTACAGTCCCCTCACACAAAAACGTTACAAACAGTAGGGACTTTTATTTGAGACAATCAATTATGGTACTGAATTGTAGTGTCGAAGTTCTACCTACTCCTCCGAGTATATACAGTACAAATTTAATTGCTCAATAAACCTGATTTAACATAAAAGGTTTTTAAATATACGTCTTTGGAATTCGTAAACCTCTGTGACAGAGATACGTCCATCAATTCGATTTCATCCCAGTAATCTCACCTGTAATTAGGTTATCCTGATCACAAAAACATTCTTCTCTAATACTGTGTCTGTTTGTGTCTTTCCTCTTATACACTTCTGTATCCTTCTACTACCGGTATACGTTCGGTTCCTCAACAACAAGTCAGTGGTTCAGTACAGACTGAGAAACACTGTGGTATCTGACGTCGTGTGGTCGGAAGACACAAAAAGTAGTGGAGGACCTTAAACGAGTTTGAGTACAGGTAAGTCAGTCACTATGATAGGTTGGTAGAGTAGGAGACGACAAAAGAAAAGGAGGACAGGAGTTAGAAAGGGTCGTAGTCCCAGAAAAGGTCACTCAGTCAAGAAGTGTAAGTATCAGGTTTCTTGACCTCAAAGTCGAAGTAGTAGTCAGGAAGGTTACTTATAATTCCCAACTAAAGGAAATCCTAACTGACTAAATTAGAAGAACGAAAGGTTCCCTGAGAGTTGTCAGAAGAGATTGTGGAATTAAACTCTCGCAGTTAAGAAACCGCGTGTCGTAAGAAATGCCAGGTTGGGAGTGTAGCTATGTACGAATAACCTTTTTGGTATCCAAACTGATAAGTCTGGAAACAGTCGTTTGTCTACAGAAACGAAAAATTATACGACAGATCCAAAGAATATGGAAAAGAAGGATCCACGTTCGTAGAAAATTAAAGTATCGACGTCAGTGGTAGACGTCACTAAAACCTCGGGTTCTTCTTTTAGATAATGACAAAGGTAAAAAAGGGGGTAGATAAACGGTACTTCACTACCCCGGTCACTTTTTCAATCGAATTTTGAGTTGTAAGTCATTTGATTCTAGTACCGTAGGTCAAGGTAGTGAAGTACCGTTTATCCACCCCTTTGTTACCTTTGTCACTCTCTGATAAAAATCACCGAGGTTTTAGTGACGTCCACCACTAACGTCGGTACTTTAATTTTCTGTGAACGAGGAACCTTCTTTCTGACACTGGTTGGATCTATCGTATAACTTTTCGTCACTGTAACGGTTGTTTCAAGGCAGATCAGTTTTGATACCAAAAAGGTCATCAGTACATACCTACACTCTTAACCTGATATTTCTTTCCGACTCGTGTCTTCCTGAACTACGAAAACTTGACACCACAACCTCTTCTGAGAACTCTCAGAGAACTTGACGTTCCTCTAGGTTGGTCAGGTAGAATTTCCTAAAGTCAGGACTTATAAGTAACTTTCCTGACTACGACTTCGACTTTGAGGTTATTAAACCGATGGACTACCCTTCTTGACTGAGTAACCTTTTCTGCGATTACGACTCTTTTTAACTTCCGTCCTCCTTTTCCCTTACTGTCTCCTACTCTACCGACCTACCGTAGTGATTAAGTTACCTGTACTCAAACTCATTCGAGACCCTCAACCACTTGCTGTCCCTTCGGACCTCACGACGTCAAGTACCCCAGAACTTCTCAGTCTGTACTGACTCGCTGACTTGACTACCCTGGTTTACGGTACTAATGTCAAAAAACTTACAACTCAAAGTTTGGTCGAAAAAGTGAGAAGAGAATATGGGAGTAATTCTTCGAGAAGTCAAGGAGAAGTGAAAGACGGTAATCTCACCATAGTGGACGTATAAACTCCAACGACTCGGTTTTTATCTCCGGAGTTTGTAAGACACCTGTAGAATTAGAGACTGAAGATTTGATCTTAAATAAAAGATATCTTTTATTGAACAAGTAATTCGGTGGTTCAGACACCATAAAACAATACCGTCGGAATCGTTCAATTATGTCGTGAAGTGGGTGCAAACAAGAAGTAATAGGTCATAATTATAATCTGTTGAGAATCTTTACCAAATTTAACACTGTATGGAAAACAGAACGAGTATAAGTCACGAAAGCACAACCGTTTCAAAAAAATTACTCCAGTTTTAAGTTTATTAACAAAAAAAAAAAGAACACAGAGGTAAAGAGACTCCAGTCCCTAAAAAAATAAGTAAAGAAATTGATTCGAATACAATCGTTATTTTAGTTCTTCATCTTTAGATTTAACAGTACATTACGGGGCTCCTTATACATTTAGTCAACACTTTGTTAGTTTAAAGAAAAGAAACGTTATGACTCTTATTCTAAACACACGAAAGATTACCTCGGTGTTCATTACAGCCTTTCTTTGTTAAAATAAAACGTAATCCCAAGAAACGAAATCTCGTCTTGAGAATAAAGAAATTCTATTAAGTAAATTAGTAATACCGTTTCCGTTATATAGTGTTTCAAAAGTTGTAATGGAATTTGTCTATTAGTTATCAAACTCTGTTATTTTATTTTACAAAAGTCGAAATAATTTGAAACCCCTGTACACCTCTCGTTGACCCTTCATTTTATCGTAATTTTCAGTCAATTGTCTCGATAATAACGTTTCATACAGACTCAGTGACGAATCGTACACCGAAGACGTCAATAAGTCCACTTTAGTCTAACTTTTCGTTGGTGTGTGTTTTATTTTTTCTACCTCGATCGATTTTATAAATTAAGTAGTTTAAAGGCTCTTATTCGTTATTAAATTAACACATAGTTACATGGTACAAAGTATAAAATTATAAAAAAAGTAAAATACATCACATGAATAGAGAAAATCTTAATTAAAAAATTTATGATATATACGATGAGTTAAGTCAAGTCAACGAGTCAGCACAGGCTGAGAAACGTTGGGGTACTTAGGTCGTGCGGTCCGGAGGGACAGGTAGTGGTTGAGGGTCTCAAGTGAGTCTGAGTGCAGGTAGTTCAGTCACTACGGTAGGTCGGTAGAGTAGGAGACAGCAGGGGAAGAGAAGGACGGGGGTTAGGGAGGGTCGTAGTCTCAGAAAAGATTACTCAGTTGAGAACGGACTCCACCGGTTTCATGACCTCAAAGTCGAAATCGTAGTAAGGAAGGTTTCTTTAGGGTCCCTACTAGGAAAGTCTTACCTGACCAACCTAAAGGAACGTCAGGTTCCCTGAGAGTTCTCAGAAGAAGTTGTGGTGTCAAGTTTTCGTAGTTAAGAAACCGTGAGTTGAAAGAAGTGCCAGGTTGAGAGTGCAGGTATGTACTGGTGTCCTTTTTGGTATCGGAACTGATCCGCCTGGAAACAACCGTTTCGTTACAGAGACGAAAACTTATACGATAGATCCAACCAGTATTGAAAAGAAGGTTCCTCGTGTCGTTTATAGTGACATTTTCGTTAACTTTGAACCCAACTTTATACTTGGGAGAATGTGACAACCACCCTTACGTTTAATCATGTCGGTGATACCTCTTGTCACACCTCTAAGGAATTTTTGGACCTTTATCTTGACGGAATATTGGATCGTTAGGGTGCCGACCCGTATGTGTGGCTCTTTTGGTCTTAACTTTCTCTGTGCACATGGGGTTACAAGTAGTGTCGTGACAAATATTATCGGTCCTGTACCTTCGTTGGATCTATAGGTAGTCGTCTACTTACCTGTTCTTTCGACACCATGTATATGTGTTGTCTCATAATGAGTCGGTAATTTTTCTTATGTAAAATTAGTCAAGATTACTCCACCTACTTTGACCTCGGCTGATATGTCTCACTTCATTCGGTCTTTCTTTTTGTGGTTATGTCATATGATTGCGTATATATACCTTAAATCTTTCTACCATTACTATTGGGACATACGCTCTGTCGTTTTCTCTGTGTCTACATATCTTGTCAGAAAACCTGAGACTTCCTCTCCCTCTCTCACCCTACTAACCCCTCTTACCGTAACTTTATACTTATTATAGTATATTCTTTACTTAGCGGTCAGATCCAAACTTCGGGGTATGTCCTACAAACCCCGACAACGTGACCCTACTGGGTCTCTCTACCATACCCCTCCCTCCACCCTCGCCACAAGTCCTAACCCTTGTGCACATGTGGGCACCGCCTAAGTACAACTACATATCGTTTTGGCTATGTTATAACATTTCATTTTTATTTTATTTTATTTTAGACCTTTTTTAGGAAATATATATTCTATCGTACAAATCATGAAAATTGAGTACTTAAATAAACCAAGAGGATCGTTATGACGATCCCAATAAACTGTTAGTTCTTTTACTTCGGGTTCACGTGCGGATTGGGTTCAAGTCGACGGTTTACTCTCGGTTCGACCCTGACCACGGTCATTTTTATTAGTAAGATTATTCCGTCTACTAAGATCTTAGAGACAATAGTAAATCAGTTTTACAACTTATTTGTTTGAAAGAACCAGTGATCGATCTTCACGTAAGTTTCTTTATAAAACTTTTGTTAAACTTCAATCAAAATATTACGTTTGAAACTACCGGTCAGTAGTTAGTAAGGGTGGGTTTAACATACAGGGAACCACGGAACAAGTAGTAGTCTTCAACAAGATAGTCCCTCCCCTTTTTAGTTACTTTTAGTACAGTGTATTAAAGTCGAATAAAAAGAGTAAGGGGAAGGGAGGTGATTCTGAGTAAATCCAGTATACGGTATCTATATCCCTTATGAGTGACCTAAGGATCCCGTTATTCAGGAGGAGCCAGAAAATGGGGTAACAAGTTATGACCTGGACTGTATATAATGAATGGTCTATAAATTTGTTCAATAATCATTTATAAACGTTGGTAACTATTTTTAAAGTTTGTCGTTCTATTTAAGACCTCTATTGTTTTCCAACAAAAACAAGTCAGAGTCTCAGTACAGGTTGAGAAACGTCGGGGTACCTGAGATTGTGTAGTTCGAGGAGACAGAAGGTGATAGAGGGCTTCAAACGAGTCTAAGTACAGGTGACTCAGTCACTATGATAGATTAGTATAGAGTAGGAGACAACGGAAAACGGAAGTTAGAAAGGATCGTAGTCCTAGAAAAAGTTACTCCCGTCTATTAGGGTTCAAACTTAGGATCGAGTCTGTGGGTCATCGATATTCTTAGAGTCAAATAAATAGACGTTACATCCGAATATTTTAAAGGATCAAGTATTTTATATTTTTAATTTCATACGTTACGATTATTCAATACACTAAATTTTTTAACACCGATAAACTAACAGGAGATGGTATAAGGTTTTAATTAACTCCGTTGCATCTATGATAAAAGAAATAATGATGACTAAGAATAGTGACAGGAATCCGTCGTCGTCACTTATAATGAATCCACTATCATGACCTTCGTGATGCATTTTTGTTTATTTTAGAATATATCTACACTAGGTTATAAGTGGAGATAGGTCTTTTAAGTCTCCTTTAGAATAACTAATAACGTAATCTTAAGATACACTACTATAGATGTGAATCAGGTGTGAATTAACTTATTTACAAAAACTCCACAAAACAAAAAAAAAAAAAAAAAAAAAAAAACCAGTCACAACTGGTAGTATCCGTTCTTGGAATACTGTCAAAAGTGTAATAGACAGAAACAGTAAGACCCTTTAAAAAGATTTTAAAGACTGACCAGAAATACGATTCCAGTGTCTTGTCTCATTGGTGTATTGGGACCAGAATAATCGTAGTTCCAATCATATTCATTTGATTGACAGGGACTCAGTATAATAAGTACGTGTTATAATTAGATTTTGATATTTATAAAAATGTTTTGACATAAACACAAAACCAACACGACCCAGAAGCTATGACGTGTCCGAAAAGGGATCACCACCACACACCCGGAGAGTATCGCCACCGGGGAGGACAACGCTTTGTAACCCCGATCCCATACACCCAAAATCATCAAAGGCACGTACCCGAGTCATCAACACCGAGAACCCGAGAGCGCGTGTCCGTGTCATCAACACCGAGTGTCCAAATCAAAGGGACGTCGTACACCCTAGAAGAGTCTGGTTCTTTAGATCGAACACAGAGGACGTAGCCGTTCACCTAAGAAATGTTTACTCGGTAGCCCCTTCGGGATTTTGACATTAAGAAATCCAGATTGATAAAGACTGGTTTTTAGTACAAATTGTCTTTAACCGTAGTTGAATACGGAGATAGTGTGTCAATTAGAAAATGATGCGACAGAGAATAGAAAGGATGGGTTGTAGTTCAGAAAGAAAGTAAATTAAGTAAGAATGTAATCACAGTTTAATTAGAAAGATTTTGTCAAAAAAAAAGTTAATCTTATCACAAAAAAAAAGTTATATTTAAATAAATAAAATTGACCTCCGATTAATGAAATGTTATAACATAACCAAAACGGTATGTAGTCATACTTAGGCGGTCCCTACATGTGCACAAGGGGTACGACTTCGGGGAGGTTGGAGGGAGGGGTATGGTAGGGAGACCCAGTAGGGTCACGTGGTCGGGACTTGTAGGACATAGTACGTAGTTTGGACCTGACCGTTACATATACTATAATATGTACAAAGTTACGGTAAGAGGGTTTAGTAGGGTGTGAGAGGGAGAGGGTGTCTCAGGTTTTCTGACAGAAGTTCTGTTTTGAGTCTGCACTGGATTGGACCCCCGGAATAACATTGAGAAAACCAAATGAACACGTATAAATATACATAGAAAATAATATAGAGTGTCCTATATGACGTCATTAAATAAAATTGTAACTGATGACCCGAACGCACACTTTACAAATTTCCATTAAACATATTTAGAAGGTTTATCAGTTATAGAGGGTGGAGAATGTCCATTTTAAATACTAAACGATGATGGTACGTTTAGTTATTTTAAGACTGGGTTAAATAGGATGAGTTAGATCTGAGTAGAGACGGAGACTAAAAGGGTATCGGTAGACCATTTTTTTTTTTTTTTTTTTACCAGAAGTGGTATCTAACAATTCCGAACAATTATAATAAGTTCGAAGGGTCCACCGAGTCACTTTTTTAGACAGACGGTTACGTCCTCTGTATCCTCTACTCCCAAACTATAGACCCAGTCCTTCTAGGGGACCTAATTCTTTACCGTTGCAAGATGTCATAAGAACGAACCTTTTAAGGTACCTGTCTCCTCTGAACGTCCGATGTTAGTTACCTCAACGTTTCAACCTGTGTTGACTCACGTTCACATGTGTGTGTGTCAAGTCAAGGCAGTGAGTCAACCCAGGGTTAAAAAACGCTGGGGTACCTGACATCGTGTGGTCCGAAGGGACGGGCAGTGGTTATGGACCTCAAATGAGTTTGAGTACAGGGAACTGAGCCACTCCGATAGATTGGTAGAGTTGGAGACAGCAGGTGAAGAAGAGGACGGGAGTTAGAAAGGGTCGTAGTCCCATAAAAGTTTACTCAGTCAGGAAGGGTATTCCACTGGTTTCGAAACCTCAAAGTCGAAGTTGTAGTCAGAAAGGTTACTTATAAGTCCTGACTAAAGGAAATCCTAAGTGACCCAAATAGAGGAATGTCAGGTTCCTTGAGAATTCTCAGTAGAAGTTGTGGTGTCAAGTTTTCGACGGTAATAAGTCGTTAGACGAAAGAAATACCAGGTTGAGAGTGTAGGTATACACTGATGATCTTTTTGGTATCGTAACTGATCTGTCTGGAAACAACTGTTTCATTACAGAGACGAAAATTATACGAAAGATCCAACCATTATTGAAAAGAAGGTTCCTCGTTCACAGAAAATTAAAGTACCGACGTCAGTGATAGACGTCACTAAAACCTCAGGTTCTTTTATTTCAGAGAGTGACAAAGGAAACAAAGGAGTAGATAAACGGTACTTCACTTTCCTGGTCTATGTTACTTGAAGCAAAAGACTTACAACTCAAAATTCGGTTATAAAAGTGAGAGGAGAAAGTGAAAGTTCTCCGAGAAATCAAGAAGAAACGAAAGACGGTATTCCCACTACAGTAGACGTATAGACCCCAAGGACTATAAAGAGGGTCGTTAGAATTAAGATCGACACGAAGGACGTCAGGTCGTAAAGTGTACTACATGAGACGTATATTCAATTTATTCATCCCACTGTTATATGTCGGAACTGCATGAGGAAAAGGATAAACCTTGGTCAGACAACAAGGTACAGGTCAAGATTGACAACGAAGGACTGGACGTTTGTCTAAAGAGTTCTCCGTCCAGTCCACCAGACCATAAGGGTAGAGAAATTCATAACAGGTGTCAAATAACACTAAGTGTGTCAGTTCAGAAGTCACATCAGTTACTTTGTCTTCATCTACGAAAGGACCTTGAGCGAACGAAATAACTATTAGGTCACCTACAACCGTTAAACTGAAGACCAAGGAGACGGAAAAGATTTTGGTAGAACTTGTAGACCTTCAAGTACCAAGTACATAAAAACTTCAGACCGAACCTCTTAAAACTTGTAATGAAATGATCGAACACTCTACTCACGTTAACACATCATCACACTGGTAAGAAACCGTAACGGAAAGAAACCCTAACCTTACTTTTGACTGGAAAAGGTCAGGACACCGGTGACGACTCAAAAGGTTTAAAAGACCGTACAACTCACGTCGTGAAAGTGTCGTAGTAGAAAATCCTAAACTTCATCGAGTGTATTTAAGACAACGAAGGTGATCGAAACAAGTCTCAATACGAAGGATTCCGGGTGAACTGAAGTGTAAGGTCCTACAGACCGAGATCCACTCACTAGTGTGGTAGTACCAATAAACTCAGTACTTCTAGAAAAAACATATCAAGAAGACACATAAGAACGGTGGAGAAGAATTATAGAACATGAGGAAATCCAGGTATGGTAAAGACAGAAAATAACTCGGGTAGAAACGTACTTTACGACGGAACCATAGAGATTAAAAGTTCCGTTTTACGAACAGATTTCCTCTGGAATGTGTATTGACTCTTTTCTTTTCGATTTCCGTTTTCTCTTTTCCTTTCTATATGGGTAACTTACGTTCAAGGTTTCTTATCGTTCCTCTCTATTCTTTCGGAAGGAGTTACTAGTTACGTTTCTTTACCCCTTTTTGTTATCTTACCCTTTCTAATCTCTAGAGAAGTTTTTAATCTCTATGGTTCCCTCGTAAAGTACAGTTCTACCCGTGTTATTTCCTGTCTTTAACATCCCATTCGAATTCTCAAACAAGATTAAGTCAATGGTAGGTACATCAGTCTTTAGTTTTCTCACAGATGCAATATCCCAACAACACTATTTCTTCCATTTCGTCAGTCATTTTAAATTGATAACGGTAACGTGTCTCATATACGTGTCTCAAATTGTATATTGTGTTATAAAAGAGTAAGATTAGATTAATTACACGAAGAATAAAAGAATCATTCAACACTCGTAATGTTCCTGTATATAAATATGAAAGAAACATATGAAATGTTATACTTTTTAAGTAAGTTGAATAGTGTCAAAAACGACGGTAACTTAATTTTACAAAGTATTCCATTGAAAATTAAAATACCTTCACTAAACTTTTAAGTAATAAAATGAGTAAGTGACATATGAATGGTTCTCGAGTTCTGAAATGATCTTTCTGAGAAGTTTTAATAACTAAACACCAGATCCTGACGAACACCATTGTAGACATCCGTATTTCAGTGAACGAAGGGTACCTATGTATAGAAGATAGTGACTTTAAAGTCGTCCGTATCATAAGACTTTCTCGGTTTGGGTATAAGGAAATAAAAACACACGTTATTAGTGTCCCTCTGGGTCATTTTGTACAAAATTAATTAAAGATATATTATAGACGATCATTCGAAGTTCCATAGTTGTATTTTTTACATCTACGAAATATCCTAAAATCATTACACATGCTTCACTCTTTTAATCTTGTTCTTTTTCCTAAATAATTTTTGGAGAAGAAGGTACTGGTCGAATCTACTAAAAGATATAATGTTACCGTAATAATCATAAGTCCTCTTTTTTTTATTTTTGTTGTTTTTTAGTTAGGTTAACTTATAATTTCTCTTAAGAATTAACAATGTACAAATACACTACTTATAATTTCCCTTAAAAAATAAGTTACAATGTCAATTTTCCTTAGAAATTTTATATTTTGATACATAGATATACACATTTACAAGAAGAAAATGATACGGGTTAGTCAAATAAAAAAATAAAAAAAAAATAGGTGTCTGTACAATAAAGGGTCCAAATAAAACGGTGATAAACCAAACGTAACAATGTTTAGAACGGAGTCAACTTTAAAGTGTTTTTGGGATTTGACCTTAAGTATAGGTTCGAATCTCCAAAGTTTAACTTTAAGATTCGTGTTAGTTCCAGTAAATTACATGACGAAACCTTCTTTAGGTCTTTTTGTAAACAGGAAATCTAGAGGGTCTTTTATGGTTAACAATGACTTCTCCATCACGTTTATCGAAATCTTAATATCTTTATAATATTAATCAAACATATTGGTCGAGTTACTGTAAAAGTCTTTATTTAAAAATTGTAGATTCTATTTGTATTATCACTATAAAAGTAATAAACATCCTTACTAAGAAAAGAAACACGTTTTGGTTCCGTACAATGTAGATTTTCACTTAATAAACCATAAAAACTAATTGTCTTCAGATATTACTTCTCCGAATAGTCGTAAATTACAGTAACAGGAATTGTAAGTAAAACTTTAAAGGACTTCTACGTACCCACTCAAGTCTCGATAATAAAAGATAATATCGAACATAAGGGGTAAAATTGATCTTGATATTTCTTAAATCACTCAGAAGTATAACCCCAATCAAATATATCAGGTGGTAATCACCTTTTATCATCGAGAAGAATTATTATTTACGAAACCAGTAGTAAGGACTCACACTTGAGATATTAATAATGTAAAAGTAGTAATTCGATGTCTTATTTATACGGGTATAGGAAATACCTATTTATGAATTAGTTTACGGAGACTACACACCTAACACCTTTCTTGGGACATTTGGTCCAATTTCTCTTGAATCCGTCACTTCTACGTTACTTATCTTCTTACAATTATGTAGTTTGTTCTATTGGTCTTTCTTACTCTTTTCTCTCTTACTCCCGTTTCATCTTACTTCTGTTGATAATACTTTGAAACCTAGTATATCTTCATTTTATATTTACGTCTATCTTGAATGTTCTCCTTTTCAGTCTTTAGACTCTGTTCTTCTGAAATGTTGATTTTCTCTCGAAGAAAGTTTGTAATACAAATAAAATAAAAAAAATATACTTGTGACGTCACGTAAATAACAATAGATCTTGTGTAAGTATAAGGTTTTAATGATTCTGTTTACAGTAGTCGGTCCTCGATTTTGTTATACAGCAAATGTACTCAGACGAGAAACCTTCGGACCCTGTCAATTAAGGTAGAGTAGACTAAACTGAGACCTAGGATTTCAGTAGACTTCTTATTTGACACCGTGTGTAAAAACAGTGGGTGTCCCTATTTAGTGTCATACTTGTGTGTCCGAATTACTTAATCACCATCTGATTGTTACGAACGAACACCGAATCTTTAGAGTCTTAAGATTTCTCTATAACATGACAGTAAGAACGAGGACACAAGACGGTCTTTTTATTAGACTCCGAAAAATTGTGTCTCTGTGTTCTATAAAGGATCAGTACTGTAATTCTACTTTAGTAACTCCATTTGACGTGGGAAAAACGCACAGAAACTCAATCATTAAAACGTACCTTTTATCGGGGAAGGTAAGTACGTAAAAGAAAAGAAAAAACAGGAATAAAGAAAGATTAGTAAATTTTTTTTTATACTCAGTGGTTGTACTCTTTCGTCCAAATTTCCATTGAACTTGAGATCTTTTCTTAGAAACATTGGAAAAAATTCAAGTCCATTCAGATGTTTCAACAAATTTCCAAGAACTTAAAATAAAGAATAAGACCGTGGTCAATTAGAATGACCGAGATTTCAGTCGAAGATCCTGTTTTACTGTCGGAGTGTAGGTATTAGTGACAAAGACCATTGAGTCACCTCGGTGTCCGGTTTTAAGAGAGGGTCCTCTCGTTACCCGGATCTGGGTTTATGTCACGTCTAGCTAACATTATTTCAATGATAAAGAAAAAGTCTTGCTAAGTCAGAATTTATTCCTTTACAAACTTGATTTTGGGTATTAGACGTTGTATATATTGAGGGATTGAAAGGGGTTAGAAAAGATTCTTATATCCTACTTTTTCTATAGTTCAACCCTTTAAAGTTTCTTACCAAATTGTTTATAAACATTTTATTTACCTACTTACTCACTCACTTACCTTATGAATGTACACCTACTAGTTGTTTACGTTAATAAATTTGACTTAAGTCTACTTTTCAGTTTATATAGAAATTCTCGGATGTATCAAGTAATCTTTCTTGAAGTTATCCTTTAGGTTTTTATCATGTTAACATAAGGACAATCAAACGGATCCCGATGGGTCCACCGAGTCACCATCCCGTGTACCCAAACTAGGGGTCCAGACCTTCTAAGGGGTCTTGTCCTTTACCGTTAAGTGAGGTCATAAGAACGGAACCTTTAGAGTACCTGTCTCCTCGGTCCCCCCGATGTCAGGTACCCCAGTGTTCAGTCTGTACTGAACCACTGATTTATTAGTGTCGTAATTAAACGGACGAATAGTTGGTTTACTCTTTTGTATAAATAGAAGATGTTTTCGTCTCAAAGTGGACATATTTTGAGACACGTGGAGAGAAGTAGTAATTGTGACTCGTTTATGTGAGATGGTATAGTCCTACACTAATATTTTATACTGTCACAATCGTAATCACCTTAAATTAAAACATTACCAAGAAAATACGTCACGTAAGACTATTGATCCTAATAAATCTTTGACTTTCAGTGACTTTTTATCCTGTAGATATAGGTAGGAGTAGTAAACTTTAAGATAAGATAGTATATCTTCGTTTAACTTTTTACAGAAATCGATGGTACCCACTGACCTTGATCTACTATATTCTTAACCCCGTCCTCGTTTTCTATTCATCAGTGAATTCTTCCTAAAATAAATATGGTCAATTTCATATTAGAAAAAAAAGATACTCATAAAAATATGATTTCTGATCAAATCATGAGATAAGTCTAGGTTTTCGTATTGTGGATAGATCCTTATTTAACTTAGAAAAAAGACTTCGTAAAGATACTGTATGAAGGAAAGGTAATGGTACCTATAAACACCTATGGGTTAGTGGTACCAACCTATGGTCTTATAGAACTGATAGTCACTGGTACTGAGACCATCTGACACACGATATATCAATTACCAAAATGTGTGTACCCTTTTTGTGTGTTATATGTGTGTTTGTGTGTTATGTGTGGGTTTGTGTAAGGTAGACCTTCTATTCCTGGGTAGTGTTACGTCTCTGAAATCAAGTGTAATAGGTCCCGACAATCTCGTTCCAAGTCCGAGTGACACCCGGTACCGTAACTTAAGGTACTGTAGAGTGGGTGCATAAGCACCATTATGTATGCATCTGAATAGAACGAATAAAGTGTTGTACGGTCTCTAGGGGGAATCGCGAGAATACGAATACTCAAGTAAACAAGTTATGTGTATGCAACTTACTGATAATACATAGTTTGTTCCAGAATCTCTACGGTGCTATTTTATAATAAAGTCAGGATAAAAAATTTCTCTAAAACGTAAAGGTACCCGACTAGTGTGAGTATTCGGAGAGTTACTTATTGAACAGAATTAAATATCGGGTCCACAACTAGAGATGAGGGAACAGAGTTTCAAAGAAACATGTACCCGATGATTGAAGGTACTACTTGAGTTGTAAAATTACTTAGTTTCATATTGAAATGTTTTATTTGTGTGACTGAAGATCTTTGAACTTTTTTTAAGGACTCGGATCTTATAATTCTAACGGTTAAAAAATTCGAGGTAAAGTAACTAAAGAAAGGTAGGGTATTAATGAATTTTCTTTTTTTTTCCAGGAAATTTGTTATTTTCGAATTAGGACTTTCTACTTTTTACAAAGGTAAAAGAAAGAACGGTTAGGCTGATGTTTTAAGGAGTACGGACGTGATTAGGTAAATGACTCTTTTTTACTTCTGAGATCAAATTTTTTTTTGATACTTCTGAATGTGAATAATATAAGTAAACTTAAAAGTATACACCATTAACCTTGAATGTTGGTGAAAGAATCGTTACTCATTTTCTTACATGTACAAGAGGGGCGACCCGTCTCATCTTAAAACTTTCCTCCTTCCTAGTGTTAGGACACTTCAAACCAGGAAGATTATTATACTTTTTGGATTATTAGTCCTCCAATTACTTTGGAGCTATTGTCAGACTGCACCTCAAAATATGTAAAATCAGTTAGTTCAGTTCACTCTTCATTGAAAAGATAGATTACATTACACTCTTCTGAAAACTTTCTTAGTGATGTCAATAAGTAGAATTTTTTTTTTTTCTTTCTTTTTTTCAGATCAAATAGGCTTGTCTCATCATTTTCAGGACCGTCTTACTCTTAAAGAGTACCGTGACACTGAGTGGCACCACACAGTCTCTTGATCGTCCTATCTCCGTTACAGACATTTTCACCCCTGTCCTGTAGTCTTCGGTTCCTCTTAACAATATATATTCCTCTGACTCAATAGAGAGAAATATGTATATAAATAGGTATCTCTTTGTTTGTGTGTTTTTACATGTATGGAAACACATACGTAATACACTATTATCCTCGGTACTAAAACTTCTTTTAAGACTAAAATCCTAACCCCGTCATTACGACATTCTAGTTAACTGTACAAAATAACAGGGGTTTCGTTCCTTCATGAGTTTCTTACTACCTTTATGTGGACATACGTAATTATAAATGGGACATTAATAAATGTATGAAGGTTTGATTGATGGTTGTTTTAGGACAATTAATGTCTCTCTTTCTCATTAAAATATCCACTCTTCGATTAGTCGGTAATAGAATTAATCACTAGTTTCAATTATAGTAAGTATTTCCTTGTTCACTTTTAGTACATGGTAGACTAGTCAAGTTAGGGAGTCAGTACAGACTGAGAAACGTTGGAATGACTAACGTCGTACGGTCCGAAGGGACAGGTAGTGGTTGATCCCCTTGAAGGAGTTTAAGTACAGGTAGGTCAGTCACTACGGTAGGTTGTTAGAGTAGGAGACAGCAGGGGAAGAGGTGGACGGAAGTTAGAAAGGGTTTTAGTCCCAGAAAAGGTGGAAGGGTATTCCACCGGTTTCTTAACTTCGACTTCGAAGTCGTAGTCAGGAAGGTTACTTATAAGTCCTGACTAAAGGAAATCCTACCTAACCAATGTAGAGGAACGTCAATTCCCTGAGAGTTCTCAGATGAGGTTTTGGTGTCAAGTTTTCGTAGTCGAGAAACCCCGAGTCGAAAGAAACATCAGGTTGAGAGTGTAGGTATACACTGATGACTTTTTTGGTATCGAAACTGATCACCTATAAACAACCGATTCATTACAGAGACCAAAAGTTATAAAACAGATCCAACCAGTATCGAAAAGAAGGTTCCTCGTTCACAGAAAATTAAAGTACCGACGTCATTAAAACCTCAGTTTTTTTTCTTTTTTTTTCAGAGAGTGACAAAGGTAACAAAGGGTACTTCACTATCCTGGTCTACGGTACTAGAATCAAAAGACTTTCAACTCGAAATTCGGTTGAAAAAGTGAGAGGAAAAAGTGACACTAGTTCTCCGAAAAATCAAGGAGAAGTGAAAGACGGTATTCCCACCACAGTAGACGTATAGACTCCAATGACTATAAAGAGGGTCGTTGGAACTAAGGTCGAACACGAAGTAAGTTGGACCGTAAGGTGTACTACATGAGACGTATATTCAATTTATACTTTTATATGTCAGGACTATATTAGGAAAAAGGCTAAAACTTGGTCGGACAACAAAATACAGGTCAAGATTGACAACGAAGAACCGGACGTATGTCTAAAGAGTCCTGTGTCCAGTCCACCATACCATAAGGGTAGAGAAATTCTTCAAAGGTCACACAACACTCGGTGTGTCAGTTTCCGAAACCACATTAGTTTTCGTCTTCATCTAAAAAAGACCTTGAGAGAACGAAAAAGATACTAGGTTGTCTACAACTGTTGAACTGAAGACCAAGGACACGGAAAAGATTTAGGTCCAACTTGTAGACCTGAAAGAGCCAAGTGTATGGTAACTTCGGACCGAACCTCTTAAAATTCGTAATGAAACGATTGCACACTGTACCCACGTTAATACGTGATCAAACTTGTCTTAAAATCGAGTGACTAAGGATTTTACAGTTTGATTTTCTAAATGATTTATACCGGGGTAGGTAGTCTTGTTCTGGGTCAAAGGGGGAGTCAGTCAGAGAAGGTAGTTCTTCGAAGGTAATTGGAGAATAGGAATAGGTAGTCTCGTGTTTGTCTTACTTTTGGTGTTAGTGTCTTTTGATTAGGTTTACTAGTATACCTAGTGTTGGAACAGATTGAGTCACTTTGACACTCGGTACGTCACATCCTGGTGACTTCTACCTGTCCTGTACCACCTCTCAAGACTGTTTTACACCAGGTGACTTTTTCCCTTACCGTTTGGTGAAGTCATAAGAAAGGAACTCTTAGGGTTTTTCTGTACTGTGACTTTCTACTTGAGGGGTCCAGTTATCCCCGGGTTATAAGATGACCTCTTCTCACCTCTTTATCGAGATCTTTCTTACTTCTTACTTCTCTGTCTCTGTTTCGTTTTTGTTGCGGGTCGACACCTACAATGACCATTACCTTCACTTCAGACTAAGACATTTCTTGTTATAACGTATCCTTGGACCTAACAATCCAGGTACTCAGTTCCATTTAACCTTCACCAGTTTGTCCTCTATCGTTCTCACTTGTAGTTGTAAAATCCTTAGTCACTTGAGTTTACCTGACTTTGTCCACTTAAATTAAGTCTGCTGGTAAGATAGATGATGAAACTCGTTCTTAGGGAATCTTCTTTACCTCATCGGGAGTATCAGTTGTTCTCTCATGTTTTACGTCATGAACCCACGTCAGAGTTTTTGCTGTCTCACGAGAGACAAGAAAAGGTTCCGTTTGGTAAGTTATAGTGCCATTAGGTTCAGATAAGGGGTTGGCGATTACGACTTCTTCGACTTAAACTTACCAAGATACTTCTGGATGTTCTGGAAGATCTAGATTGTGGATTCTTTCAACAAGAAAAGTAGTATCCTCTGGCTTTACGTTTTCATCCTTCAGTTCTCTATGGACCCCATAGTCCGTTTAAACCGGAACCTCATGTTTTCGTTCGTCCCGTTTACGATTGGCTCAAAACGGTTCTCTTGCATGGTAGACTATTAATAAAAGTTTCCAAAATCTCTACCCTATTGTAGACATAATAAGTAAATGTTTAAAGAGACATCTAACTCTCGAAAAGTTTTACTTTCAAATTTTTTCTGTTTATAACTCATTTGTTCTTTCCTTATAATTAAGATGTAAACCTCTTACATTTCGACTTTCTGTTGTCTAGTCTGAGACGTCTCCAATTTGACTTGTAAAGGTCCTTTGAAAGGTTCCATGGCTTACTATGAGGGGATTGGAGTGTAACTGGTAATACGAATATTTCATGAGTCTTATAACAGGACATACGAACGTGCGTACGAGTCAGTGAAGTCAGTACAGGATAAGGAACGTTGAGATTCCGGACATCGGGTGGTCAGAAGAGACAGGTACCCTAAGAGGTCCGTTCATATGACCTCACCTAACGGTACGGGAGGAGGTCTCCTAGAAGGGTTGGATCACTGGCTTGAGGGACGTGGAAGACGTAGCGTCCGTCTAAGAAATGGTGACTCGGTGGTCCCTTCGTAACGTGACGCATAACGTGACATATATACATGTATATATACGTATATGTGTGCATATCAGACGAATTTTGATTAACCTTTTCACTCACTTCTAATATTTATGGGTTTCTATTGGTGAAAGGTACTTTTATCGTCTTGGAAGGATCATACAAGTACCATGAATCATAAAAGAGACGGTCCTATCGAAGAGACCAAACAGTCCGAAATTATATAGATTGAATATACGACAGATAAACAAAGAATATACAAACTTTACACAAAGTATATAGTCTTTTATAATAAATGACAATAGTAGCTATCATTAATATTATAGTACAATTATTAGAGTTTCTTTTCGAGATTTATTAATACTTTTTAATAAAATTTTTAATATTTTTTCGTTATTAATCTATTCTATATTCATTCTTTTTCTTATTAGTTTTCATTTATAGTACATAGGTGAATGGTAAAACTCTCTTATAGTGGTCAATAACTAAGGTAGGAGTTTGAGTAGAAGAAGGGATTAGGGAGAGGAATGGGGTTTAAAATGGTACCTAAAACAAAAATGGTAAAAAAAATTATTCGACAAATCGTAAAGGTAAACGTATATACCTTTTATGAATAAAATTGTGTAAAACTCGTAACGTACTTATCTTAAAATTATAAACACATACACACATAAGTCTAGCGAAACGAAGTAAGTAAAATTTTTAAATAGGAACAATTATGTTTTTAGAGAGATTGAATAAGTAAATATAAATTTATCCTTAAGGTAACTAACGTATCTTTGTTTTAATTAAATGAGTGCATAAGAAGAGATTTACGAATAATCCTACTGAACGTCTAAAAAAAGATAATATTCTTTATTCATGACGACCTCCGTGAAAACATGTAAAGAGATCAAAGTGTACTCGATCTCATAGAAATCTCACATATTAATCGTAACTACTCATCACCCCAAACAAATAGAAGTTGAAGAGATATTTTAAGTCTAAAAAGGAGTTTATAAAATCGAAGGTAGTTTTCGTATCTTCTGAAAGGTAACGAGAATTATGAAAAGTCTTAAATCAAAACAGTCTAATAATTTAAAAACAGATAGACCTACACTTTACAATAGAGTAATACATAAATTAAATGTAAATTAAACGTAAAGAGACCCCCTGACAGTTCGTCCTCGACGTCTAAACCTCCTTCGTTCTCTGTGTCGACGACACTATCTTCAGGGGTTTCATCTTTCTCCATACGTACTTTAGGGTGCCGAAAGGAGAGGAGTGTGGGTCGAAAGGTATTTACTGGGGTTAACCTCTTTTTGGAGGGACTTTTAGACTCTAATTCCTTCGGACAACCTACATTAATGGACTACATGTCTAGTCCCGTCTCTTCCCGTCTTTTACGTAAACTTTAGTTTATACTTTTACCGATAGTATCGACATGTTGAAAATTGAACAATAACTTCAAGAGAAGGTGATCTTCTCTTTGAGTTCCTACTTTACAAAAACACAAGTAAAACAAGCGAGACGATCTTCTCGAGACGGAGTATTCTTCATGAGTCATTTATGACGTACTTACTTATGGTCAGTTCTGGGTGTGTTCAGTGTGGGAAAGTGTATAACTTTATTATAATAAACTCTTAACTTAATAATTTAACAAAAGCAAATTGAAAATGTTGAAATATTGCTCGTCAAAATCCAAGTATCTTTTTGACTCTTCTCATGTGCCTCTAAAGGGTATATGAAAAACGGGGTTGTGTCCGTAGTAGAAGACGTAATAGTTGTGGATGGCGGGGTAGGGTGGGGGTCGTTTCACCATGTAAACAGTGTTAGTCACTCAGATCTCACTGTGCAGTATTAGCGTTTTAAAGACTCAAATATACTCCCAAGTGATAACGAGTCCATGTAAGAATACCCAAGACTGTTTGGATGTCTTATCAAAGGAATGAAATTTTTACGAGACACGAGACTGAAGGAAGAGAGTCGGGGATCGGTGATAACTAGAATGACAGAGATATCAAAACAGGAAAGGTCCTACAGTATCTCTACCTTAGTACGTCATACGTCGAAAGAGTATAACCGAAGAAAGTGAACCATTATACGTAGAAACTTGAAATAAGGTACAGAAAAGCTACAGAAGAATTACGACTAATTATAAGGGAAGAGACCTACCCTTATACTATATTGGTGTCAAAAAGATGGGTAAATGGATGACTTCCTATGGAAATAACAAAAGTTCAATATTGTTAATACGTATTTCGACGATTGTTGTAAATATACGTCCAAAAACACACCTATTACTTATACTCTGTATCCTCTTTTAGTAAAAGTTTTCGGGGACATGAAAATACTATTAAAAGACTCTAAATGACTATAAGACTTCAAGTAAGAGGAGATTGAGGTCGCATCTATCGTCCTTAGCAAGTGAGTATAAAATGGAGGTACAAATAAAGACGGTGACTATTTTATTGTTAGTGGATATCCACCGCGATCTCCTTTTCTTGGGGGACGGTTACGTCCGCTATATTCGTAACGACCAAGGTAAGGACACGTCCCTTCTAGGGGACCTCCAGTACCGTTGGGTGAGGTCATAAGAACAGACCTCTTGGGGTACCTGTCTCCTCGGACGTTATGACGTGAGATATCCCAGCGTGTCTCAGGCTGTACTGTCTTCTCTGAATCGTACTTACGTACATAGGTGATGTCCCGAGAGAAGGGGTAGGTAAACATATCGAGGCAAAGGATCGGGTGAGGAGACAGGAACAATGACGATAAAAGTGACACAAGGGATCTTGGTGAAAAATCTTAGGGACATGGACTTGACACAACGAAGATCAAGATGTGTACCGACTGAATGAAAAATACACGTTCTATAAGTTGATTATAGTTGATTACAGTTCTAACCCTCAACTGACGCTGAGTCTAGAACTTGAGGAATAACGTTCTAAGTTTGCATTTAACTTCTTACATACTTTTTGGTGATCTGGTAAGTCTATACTGGATTTAGTTTAGGGAATACTAATATGTCACCTTCACTGTCTAAGTTCCCTAATCTAGACTCTCTGTCACACGGACTTCTTGATACCTACCTCCATTCACCGTAACATGTCCTCCGTCATTGGTTTTGGTAAGGGTTCTTTTTCTTTACGTTTTTCCGTTTCACTAACAGACTACTCCGGAATGATTATCGACTCTTTTCTGTTCACTTTCCGTTTCCTCTTTTCCTTTCTATATGGGTAAATTTACGTCTCAAGGTTTTTTATCGTTCCTCCCTATCCTTTCGGTCGGAGTCACTAGTTACGTTTCATTATCTCCTTTTGTTATCTTACCCTTTCTGATCTCCAGAGAAGTTCTCATAATCTCTATGGTTCCCTTGTAAAGTACGTTTCTACCCGTGTTATTTCCTGTCTTTACCATGCCTGGATTGTCTTCGTCTTTCATAATCCTTCTCCACCGTTCTTATGTGTCTTGACATGTTTTTTTCTAGAAGTACTGGGTCTATTAGTGCTACTACACTATTGAGTGTGAGTGGATCTCGGTCTGTAGGACCTTACACTTCAGTTCTCCCGGAATCCTTCGTAGTGATACTTGTTTCGATCACCTCTATTACCTTAAGGTCAACTCGACAAAGTTTAGGACTTTCTACTACGACAGTTTCACGACGTGAGTTATACGGTCGTTTAAACCTTTTGAGTCGTTACCGGTGTCCGGACCTTTTCCAGTCAAAAGTAAGGTTAGGGTTTCTTTCCGTTACAGTTTCTTACAAGTTTGATGGTATGACAACGTGAGTAGAGTGTCCGATCGTTTTATTACGAGTTTTAATAGCTTCGATCCGAAGTTGTCATTCATTTAACTCTTGAAGGTCTACAAGTTTGACCAAAATCTTTTCCGTCTCCAGTTTAACGGTTGTAGGTAACCTAGTAGTCTTTTCGTTCTCTCAAGGTCTTTTTGTAGATGACGAAATAACTGATGTTGTTAGACACCTTTTAAGAATTTCTCTATCCTTATGGTCTGGTGGACTGGACGGAGGACTCTTTTGACATGCGTCCAGTTCTTCGTTGTCAATCTTGCCCTGTACCTTGTTTCTGACCAAGGTATAGTTCTTTCCTTATACAGTTCCAACATATAACAGTGGGACGAATAAATTGAATATACGTCTCATGTAGTACGCTTTACGACCCGACCTACTTCGTGTTTGACCTGAGTTCTAACGACCTTCTATATAGTCATTGGAGTCTATACGTCTACTGTGGTGGGAATACCGTCTTTCACTTCTTCTCGATTTCTCGGAGAACTACCTTCACTTTTCCTCTTACTTTCAAACCGAATTTTGAGTTGTATGTTTTTGACTCTGGTACCGTAGACCAGGGTAGTGAAGTACCGTTTATCTATCCCTTTGTTATCTTTGTCACTCTCTAAAATAAAAAAACCTGAGGTTTTAGTGACGTCGGTACTTTAATTTTCTATGAATGAGGAAACTTCTTTTCGACACTAGTTCGATCTGTCGTATAATTTTTCGTCTCTATAATGGAACAGTCATTTACAGGAATATCAGTTTCGACAACAGAAAAGGTTGTCAGTACAATAACACTCTCAACCTGTTATTTCTTTCAACTCGTACCTTCTTAATTACGAAAACTTGTCACCACAACCTCTTCGGAGAGCTTTCAGGGAACCTGACGTTCCTCTAGGTTGGTCAGGTAGGATTTCCTTTAGCCAGGACTTATAAGTAACCTTCATAACTACGTCTTCGACTTCGAGGTCATGAAACCGGTGGACTACGCTTCTTCATAGAGTAACCTTTTCTGGGATTACGACTCCTTCTAACTTCCGTCCTCCTCTCCCTCTGCTGTCTCCTACTTTACCAACCTACCGTAGTAACTGAGTTACCTGTACTCAAACTCATTCGAGGCCCTCAACCACTACTACTCCCTTCGGACGCCACGACGTCAGGTATCATAGTGTTTCTCAACCTGTCCTGACTCGTTGACTTGAATTGACTTTACTAAGTCGATTAATATTAGAGGAGTTTCTAAGAAAGAGACGAGTGGGACACATAAGACCAGAAAAAGAGAACTTATAAACAGAAACACAAAAAAGTATAGTAAACAGTACAAGACATCAATGACACTTAAGATACACAGAAGGATAAATAGACAAGGTTGAGTACCCCCTTCTTTTAGACATCTAGATAAAGATAGATATAGATGTCTCTGATTGTATTATGAACGATCGTTGTATGTCAATACTTAGAAGGTCTCCGTAGTAAAAAAGAGTCTATTTATTCAAGCAAATTTTTAATGTCTGTCTGTACTAAAAGTGATGATATATTACTAGTATAGTATGACTAAAAAACACATGAGCTATTACAACGAGTTCACGCATGAAGTAAAATTCCCCTGTCTCTTTAAAACTGGAACGGAATAGTACGTTGAGATGACCATGTTATATAAAAAGGTCCTATAACTAATATCTTTTCGTTTTCTGGAACAACCGATAGTTGTTAATAAAAGTAGATGAAAACATAATATTATTAGGGATCAAAGAAGTTATAACATTCGTATAATACAATATAACCGAAAGGAACGGGAGGTTCATTAAGAAGAGACCTTTATCGGGTCCAATAATATAAGGAAAATTTCACGGTTCAAACCTTTAACTATCACGTCTGCGGTCGTTCTCGTATATGGGATAGTGAGACGAGAAAAACTTTTTATATTTAGAGATTCGAACTACCCTTTAATTGTAAGGAAGGAAGTACAAAAGTCATAGATTGTCCTTTTTTTATGTCTATAACTAGAGTTAGTAAAGTTTTAGACTTAAAAAAAATTTTTTAATTTTTACTTTTACAATCTTTATAGAAATGTTTGTAACAAATTATAAGTAATAATTAATGTTAAATGAATAGGTAATTTATTACGGATAGTAGATTACTCAATTATATTGAATAACCTGTTTACCCCTTACAAAGTTCAAATGACTGATCGAAAAATCTTAATTTCTTTAATAACATTTTCATATTAATGTATTCGTTGATATTTGTCAGAGTGTTATAAACTTTCGATCCGGTAATAACGAAACTTAGTCTAAAACTTAACTTATTACAAGAATTTAAGATACGTTGGTTTATACACTATCAAGTCATTTGACTCTGAGTGTTTTAATTTGGTGAATGGGTTCTAGACGGACGTCGTTTTGGTCACGATCCAAAGATCTGAAGACTAAAAGTCAGACAAAGAAGTAGTAAATATGGAACGACAAAGTATAGATTCATATTAGGGTGTTTGATGTTCACTTTACTAATGACGGATAAAATAATACTCTCTAGTTTACTCAGTCATTTTTCAATTCACAAATATCGGATTACTGTATTATAGTCGTAGGACAAGACTATAACTGACCACTATGACACGTTCAGTAAATTAAAACAGCTCGAAGTCAAAGGAATCTCCTACTATTACTTCTAATGTATCCTCTTATAATCTATATAAAAATTTCTGAATTTTATAATAAATTCCAAATCCTCGTGTCATGATGAAATGAAGTATATATCACAGTTCATTTAGGAAAGTATAAGGACCTATTTTAGGGAGTATTGTTTTTATTAACAGCCCAATAAATCTGTTTAAAAAAACAAATAGGTCGTATAGATCCCTGAATTCTATAATATCTTCAAGTGAAAAATGTCACAAGTAGTTTATGTATTAAAGGGGGAAAATTTATTCTGTTATGTGATCCTATTTGGTTTTATATGTTACAACAATTACTCTACTAAGACTTCTGTAGAACATTATATACATAATTACAGTATCGTAGTAAAAATACTAATAGTGAAAGTACCCAGTTTACACATCTCTTTTACTGAAAAAATACGATTTTTAAAAAGTCAAACTTATGATCTATTCAACGTCTAAATAATACTAACATTCTATAGAACTTTCTTACTAGTTTCCCTGATTAGAAATAACTTAAAATCCAAACAATCATCTACTGTATGTAGTGATTCTAAGAACATAACGTTTTACTGTAGATAAGTCATTAGTATTTAAACTATGAGAGAAAGTATTTCTTAGAATTAAGTGTTTTCAATTATGGAGGTATATATTGGGTAATATATACCTATATTCCTGTTACTGTTTTCGGTAACTTCATCATGTAACTTCTTCAGGTAAAAGTTCCAGGGAGAAGTCACAAGATAGTCACAAAGGATTTTTCTCTTTTATGTTTTTACCTTCGGTTTCTTAATATACGTAATCTCTGAAAAACACGACCCTCCCATCCTCGATAATCTAGTATTACGGGTATTAAACACTTATATCTTAACAAAGGAAATTGTAATGGGTGAAGAAAAAGACCAGAGGTATTTACCGAGTTCGTTTCCCCAAAAAATGTTACAAGGAATCCTTCGTTAAGGAGTCGGATTATCTGGATTGTTGTAACGGAAAAGATACTATCAGTGAGTTTTTAAAGGATAGGAGTTAAAATAGGGTAATGAAGACCAATAAAAGAGAGCTGATTGGATTTTAAACGAGGAAGAGAGGGGAAAAAAAAAGGGAAATATCTATGAAAGTTCATTAACTCAATGAGTAATCAGAAAAGTGGTTTAATTTACCTATGACAGAAAATTAGAGACGGGTAATTAATAAAGTAGATCTGGGAATTAGTAAAAGTAACAAGAAAGAACTTTAAAGTAAACAAGAGTAAAAAGAATGTCACTCTTTAGATATAAAGAAGAGACATAATACCAGTTCAAGTTTTATTTAAATTGACCAAAATAAAGACGAATCGGATTCGAGTGGAGGGTCTCTACTAAGAAAAGACAACAACGAGTTATTGTAAATGTGGATCCAACGTTAAATACTTGGTATGATCATTAATACGTAGGACATCAAACCCAAAAAAAACCCCTATATGAACTGTTACGTTAAAGTATTCGTAGAATTATCCCATAAAACACAAAGGAGAAAAAACGCCAGGAATATCAAGGGACTTCACGATACATATCTAGTAAAAGCTTTCGTTTGACCAAGTAGTTGAAATCGGTCCTTGACATGCATGTATTCGGGGTTTTCCTTATTGTATGTGATATAAAATCTCGGTATCCTAGAAGGGACCACCAGGTCACCAATTCTGAAACGGAAGGTTACGTTAGCCACACCCAAACTAGTGACCGGCCCCTCGATGTTAGGGTGTCCGGAGTACCGGTTTTTAGGTTTTGTATTTTGTCTTTGATCAAAGATTGTTTAAGTTATTTCTGAATTTTTTTTTTTTTTCTTATCTGAGTACCTAATCGAAATAGATAGATTTAAGGACATCGTTACTGGAGGAAGAATTGATTGTTTATGAGGATCCGAAAGGTTGGATCTCGTTAAAATTCCCTTTAATTTCGAATGAATCGGTCTCTTAGATCATAAAGTGTCGGATAGTCCTTAATAACGAATTTTAATCTCTTGGTAACGTAGACTACTTCTAAAGGTCTATTTTTACGTCCAGAAACTTCGTCTGTCTTTTGTACTCTACAAATAGTTCACTTTATAAAATTAGAGTTACCTTTCTAGGGTGGAGTATAACTCTTATTTTCATGTCACCCAACAAACAATCCAACTCTTCTCTGTCTAGGTCTCCCAAGGAAAAGGGACATCCCTTCTGTCATTGGTTCTAAGTTAACAAGGGAATTTCCCTGAGACGTGTCAGTACCTATCCCCCTCTCAACTCCTCTGACCTCCCGAATTTACACAACATTTACATCTCTTTTTTTCAATATAGATAAGGAAAAATTCTACAAAGACGGAATCGAAAGATTTACAGAAGTAAAAGGTCTACGAGTTTCTTAATACTTGTTCTTATTTAAAGTTTCTTTCTTAGGTCCAACTTTATAGCACTCAGGAAAAAATTTAAAAAGAGACCGTGCATCAGACATCCGGTCGGTAGGTTATTATTATAACAGAACTTATACTAGATACCATTACGACTGGTACAACCCTTGAGTTGGACCTCGTCTCACACCATACTTGGTGTAGGAAGGAGTTATTATCTTCTTCTACCCCGATACTAAAAAAGACACAACAAAATTGTCGTGAAACGTTTATCTTAAGAGAGATACCTTTTTGTATGCCACCTAAGTCTTCTATATTTATTATCACCCTAAAGTTCTATTATTACCCTAAAGTTAAACCTAGTACCCGAGTCACTAAAGTCTTACAGGATATTGAGCTTGTTCATTATTATATTCAATCGCATACTCTAAATTTTATAATATCGACTTAATACTGATTTTCAGATTATGATAATTAAGAGACTTTTTAATCAAGAGTTTTAAACAACTCTCTAAGATGTAACAACAAGGACTACTGCTATTATCGTTTTAGTTTCAAAAAAAAAGGGTAAACTGTATGGAAAGAGATTGCTGATAATTTTATGTATACGGGTCAGTTTTTCATTCAGCAAATCTAAAACGTTCAAATTCGTCGCACACCAAATACAAGATATAGTCAAGTATTTAGTAATTGTTTGTAGTAGTGATTTTACCTCAAACGATATCTAAAGACGTCGTGGTAGAATTTGTGATATAAAGATACTTAGTGTACTAGTGTACCAAAAGATATTGAAAACAAATGAATAGTTAATAGTGTGTTCGAAAGTGTCATTACAGATAGATATGAAAACGTCTACTCAATAAATAAATCCGTTCGGATGATTCGTAACACAAAATTTAAAACATTATATTAATTTCACTTATCACCAGTACAAAACAACTCCAAATACTAAGTACTTGATGTAGGTAAAGATCGTGAACAGAGGTAATATAAGATCCACGAGATTTTAAACAACAATCAGGAAATATGATGGAGGTAGTAAAAGAAGACAAACCTTGTCGAACCTAAATTACTGAAAAAAAAAATCACCGTGTAATTAGTTAGATATTAAGATATTGAACTATTAACCTAAAGTATATTTAAAAATTAGACTTTCCTCCAAGTAAAATAAAAATTGTAGTCATTAAGGTAAAAAACACTGACTAATAAAATTTCTTTATAAGTTATAAACATATTTTCATAAACATCTTTTAAGAATAACACAGATTTTCCTTTTATATTACCCAGAGTCTAAAGGTCTTTATATTTTAGTTAACTTATACGAAAATATAGGAAACCCGAAGGGACACCAAGTCAACCATTTCTTAAATGGACGTTACCCCTCTGGACCCGAGTTAGAGACCCAACCCTCCTAGGGGACCTTTTCCCTTGTTGATGGATAAGGTTATAAGACCGGACCTCTTAAGGTACCTGTCTCCTCGGACCGTCCGATGTCAGGTACCTCAACTTTCTCAGTCTGTGTTGACTCGCTGAAAGTGAAGTGAAGTGAAGTGAAGAGAAGTGAAGATAGAGGAGACGAAAGACGAGAGACATACCCTTTTTATTTACAAAACTTTTAAGTTTGGGTTTACTCGGGCTTAATCTGTCGTACTAGTAGTTCCGGGGAATTCAATCACAAAGATATCGTCTATAAGAAAATTTACTTTTGACTTACCTTTAAAGTTTATGAAGTTTAAAACTTTACTGACTTTTCCTCTTAATTCTGATAAGAACTAAACCTCGACAACAGAAATGTTGATGGGTTCTACATCGATACCCCTGTTACATAGAGTTCAGAAAAGTTTTCGTCAATGTCAATGATCACAACATCAAAGATGAATGATATACTGACTTTTATCGAGTATCTTAGATTAAAGAGTTTATTAGACATTACCGGATTATTCTTTCTCACTTATATACATATACTTAATGACTAAGTGAAACGACACATGGTCTTTGTTTGATTATGTTGTTACAGTTAGTCGAAATGAGGTTATTTGTAAAAAAAAAATTTTCTTCGTTTTTATCTCATATAAAAGATCAATGATGGATCGACATATGTCTTTCTTCGACTATACATACACTCTGTCGTTTTCTCTGTGTCTACATATCTTGCCTGAAAACCTGACACTCCTTCTCCCTTTCCCACCCTACTAAACCCTCTTACCGTAACTTTATACATATAGTACATTCTTTGCTTCACGGTCAGATACAAGCTATGTTCTATGTCCTACGAACCCCGACCACGTGCCCCTACTAGGTCTCTCTACTATACCCCACCCTCCACCCTCCCCCTAAGTCCTAACCCTCGAGTATATGTGGGCACCGTCTAAGTACAGTTACATACCGTTTTGGTTATGTCATAACATTTCATTTTATTTCATTTTTATTTTAATTTTTTATATATATATTATTTTTTTTATTTGAACATAGAAGGTAAGATTTTAGGTTTTTTTTTTTTTTAGATTAAAGAAGTTCAGGTATGACATGATCTTACAGGATCTGATACGGTGTCGCTGGTTACAAAGGTTTCAGAGATTTCCGAATAAAAAGTGAGTATGTTATACGGATAGTACTCAGTAGACACCGAAACAAGGGTTGGGTCCGTTTGGTTCTTCGGAGACAACCTTTGTGTTGGGTAGTAGACCATTACCCCTTTTCTGTAATTACGTCCTCTGGACCTAAGCTGGGGACCCAACCCTTCTAGGGGACCTCCTTCCGTACCGTTGGGTGAGGTCATAAGAACAGACCTCTTAGGGGTACCTGTCTCCTCAGACTACTCGATGTCAGATACCCTAGGGTTTCTCAGTCTGGGCTGACTTGTTGATCCGTGTGTCGTACATTTGGAAGAATCTCAAATGTCTTTAAATATTGAGTACGGGAGTGGGATTGAAATACTGGTTCTTACACGAATTACATAAAGAACACAAACGTATCAATTTACGAAGTATTAGTCAAAAATCTAACAACCGAAAGTCCAGGATATGAAGTTTAGACATAAACTACTTCTGAGTGACTATTATACAATTTGGAGTGTCCTAGTTCATGTGTCCAAACACCGTCCTGTAGTCTTTGGGGAAGTCCAACTATAACTACTTAGTTGTTTCATGTTTACAAAGTAATCGATGTTCAAGTGGATTTACACGATAGTAGGTAGGTCAAAAAGAGATGGAACACTTGTTACTTTAATACTTGGAGGGTAGTTTACAAATCGACCTTAGTTCTGTTTGACGAAGATTCTGTAAGAGTACTAGATTTTCGACGAATTGAATCGTTTTTATCTTTCTCACAAAACGACATGTACTAAAAAAGAGTTATTTTGTTACGGGAAAGAGACACGGGATTTTAGACTTAACAAATGTCCAATAAAATTTTTCGAATAAGAACTTTAAAGGGACCGTAACGTAAAAAAACAAATAAGTGATAAAAACTATGAACTACAAAAAATATAGAGGGATATTTCACAATTTGTTTATAATTTCTCTAAAAATCACTAGTACAAACATTAAATGTTTTTACCTATATATTAAAAAAGGTCATGGTAATTGTTTATCAACTTATGTCAATTTTATCGATCCATAAAAAAATGCATAACTAATTGTAATGAAAATTTTATACCGGAGACTTTTTGGAATAGTGTGTAAAATAAGAATGATATTTTTCTAAAGTGAAGGTGCAATCACTAGACTCCAAGTCTTCCAACACTGAAAGGATTCTATTATCCTTTATTTTGACTTTATACGTAAACTAAATTAAAAATGAATAAAGAATTGTCATTTTAATTGTATACACAGAATACATTACAATTTGTTTGTTTTTGTCTTTTTCTTTTTCAGTGGGTATTAATATTATACGAACATAATCACTAAAACTTATACAAACTTTCACTTATCACTTTTACTTTCAGTCAGTACAGGTTGAGAAACGTTGGGGTACCTGATATGTCAGGTACCTTAAGAGGTCCGGTCTTATGACCTCACCCATTCGGAAAGGGAAGAGGTCCCCTAGAAGGGTTAGGGTCCTAATTTTGGGTCCAGAGGGTATAATGTCCACCTAAGAAATGGTCGACTCGGTGTTTAAATTAGAGAAGAATTAGTACTCATGACATAGAGAAATTTATTCCTTAATGAAACGACGTTACTTATCTTATTTTCGTTTAAATCCTAGATACATCAAGGGTTAAAAATCCATCGACAATTAAAACATGACAGAAAGAGTCCTTCATCTCATACCGATGAGATAAAGCGAAGAGGATCGGAAGAGGTCGATCTTTCGACAATCGGAAAGATTTAGATAAGAAAGTCGGACTTGGTTAGAAATCAAAATTTTAAACAATTAGAATGAGATAAAGATTTAAAACTATAATTAAAAGAACGGACAGTCTGAACTTAATAATCCAAGAGATCGGGAAATTTTGAGTCTAAGGTAAAAATCTCCAGATGCAAATTTTGTTTATAACGTACTTATAAGTCTTCAAAATTTTATGATATAAATTACGTCAATATAATGGTTTTACGGTGTCGGTAAAATGTAGTGGTTAAGGTCTCGAATTTAGAAGAGAATTAGATGAAAAAAAAGGTTAATAATGACATAATGATGAATGAGTAGTAGAGAGGGAGAGAGAGATGGTTAGATACGTTAGATCTCGTTGATTCGTTGATAATAAATTGTTCACCCAGTATGTTAACTTCTTATTCAGCATAAATGATGTACTTCTTTTCTTTGGTTTGTTACTTGTTTACCTAAACAACCCGTTTTAATAACATGACTATGAATCTGACTTTTAGTAATTTTACACTAAAAAACGAGATTTGTATCGTGTGTGACCGATAGATGTGAGCTTGAAACGAATTCTTTTTACGAGGAAAGACTCTCTATACTATCCCTTTCAATAAAAATTTGGACACTTCTTTCCTTGTCTTGGAATAAACGTTCATCTGAAAGACAATAGTCCGAAGGGACTATCGAGAGAACCATTTCTTAGACGGAAGTTACGTCCTGTGGGACAAGACTAAGGACCCAACCCTTCTTGGGAACCTCTTCCCAAGAACACCAGGTCATAAGGACCCGAAGGAAACACCGAGTCGACCATTTCTTAGACGGATGTTATAGCCTCTGGACCCAAACTAGGGACCCAATCCTTCTAGGGGACCTCTTCCCTTTCCGATGGGTGAGGTCATAAGACCGGACCTCTTAAGGTACCTGACATATCGCTGAAAGTGAAGTGAAAGACAATAATTGGAGAGTCGTATCTTTTGTATCTGATTATATAAACGGTAATAAATTTTAATTTTACACAAAAAGTCAGGAAAGGAAGAATCTGCTATTACATTAAAATAAGTAAAGAGAAAATTCATTTTTACAAACAAGAATCAAAGATAACATCGAAATAGATGAAAACACACGGGTTGTATTAAGGTATACTTTCATCTGACACTAAGTGATTACTCGTTCGTTGAGTTGAAATTATAATTGAAAACATGTCCGTCTCCAAAAAGATCCTGTTTTCGTTTATCATAATGTTGATTAACTCAAATTGATGGAGTCTTGATATTATATATTTATTCTTGTATCAAATTTCAACAAAATAATACGAAATATTCGTTGAGGATTTACTCAGGAACTTTGTCTGATTTACTTACCGAAAATTTATACAATCTTAAACTAATCATGTCTCAAGGGAGATTTAACAGAAAACTTCCCGTTTGTTGTAGACGGGTAATCGGAACAATATTGTTCGTATGTCTTTTGACTGAAATTCATCTTCATCACAAAATATCCCGAAAGATCCGCCCCGATCACCATTTCTTGGACGGACGGTTACGTCCTTTGTACTCTGTACCAAAGTTATGGACCCAGACCTTCTAGGGGACCTTTTCCCGTACCGTTGGGTGAGGTCATAAGAACGGACCTCTTAGGGTACAACCCGATGTCAGGTACCCAAACGTTTCTCAGACTCTCGTTACTGTACTGAATCGTCGTCGTCGTCACAAAATATTAGATACAGGTATAGGTAAACAAACAAACGACATTGGTTTTTTAATAGACTATAAAATATTCCTAAAACCCACTTAAATGTAAAAACAGGTAAAAGTTTTTTTTTATAGACTTCGAAAATAAGTGTCTAAAACATCCTATTATCCATCGTTATACGAATTCTTAAGTCTTGAACTTGTTTTTACTACAAATAATTGTAAAAGAGATCAGAGTTCCATGATATTGTCTGAGGATGGGTTAAAATGAGAACAAAACGACAAACAGGAAAGTAGCAAACGGTTTCATAAAGTGCAGTTGTAAAAGTACCAGTTTTAAATAGAATGAATGAAATATTAGAACTAACTATATCTCATTTGATAGGAGGAGGTACAGAGAAATAGAACGGTTAAAAATAATCCTAAGACGTATAATACTTGTAAGGTAAGTACCACTACCAGAATGGTTGTAATGACATGGTACTTCAAGAGTAGAGAAGATGAATCATAGTTTGAATCAAGTAGAAAAATTCCAAATTATAAAAGAGGAGTTCAAAGGATAGAATACTGCAAAATAAAAATTGAAGACTCAACATAGAAGAAATGTACTAAATCAGTAATTAGGTTTAATTAAATATTCGACACATAAATTTACATTGGAGAACGTTGAAAGATGGAATAAATATCCTGTAAAATCGTATAATAAATTACATAGTATCATAATATCAATAGTTAATCAAATATATAAAGACAAATGATAACTAAATGTAGACTTTTTTTACAGGAAAATTGGTGTAAGAATGAAAATATATAGATAAAAGTTTCATATTAAATATACAGATGATTAAAAGGAAAAGTAGACAGTTTTTAGTCTGTACTTAATTATAGGATAAATTTTATCTGTTTAATTAATAACAGATACCGAAACCTCATCAAATTGGATATGTATAAAGTTTTAATAATTTCTGTGTCTCTTAAACAAATTTTACCGAACTAATGATCGATCTACAGTAATCCCGAGTAATTTAAAATGGTTTACAATAGGATAATGTACAAATGGATTCATTCGACTAATATCATTACCGTATGTCCTCATTCAGTCCACACAAAACGAAAGGTTGAAAATATCTATAAGTGTAATCGGTGATATTCCGTAACAGTAGTACTAGGTTCCCGTATTACCTTTAGTCAAAGAATACCTCGTATGTAACAGGAACTTTTGACGTGGTTGTTTTACTCCCCCAGGTTGTCGCGAAGTAGATCATTTCTTACCTAGTTTCTATAAGGATGTCTAGACTCTTACTACTTTTGATGACATCGAAGTTAGAATAACAAATTTTATTAATAATGGTGTCATATATTATTCATTTTATAAAAGTTATAAATATTTATATATAATGGACGTTAGATACGATATATAGAGTATTGTATACTCTTACTCTATTTGTGGTCCTTGAATAACTACTCTACATCTTAACAAGAAAAAGGACTTTTTGATTATTTGACCATTCAACTTAAATACTAAGACCGAGCGAACGACATATAAACGGAGTCCGAAAAAACATCTTTCACTCTTAACTAGTTTGTAATATACAATTTACACAATTATCTGACCGAAGATAAATAAAAAAAACACACGTGATAGGCAGGTACTAAGTTGTAGATATAATTTAATCAGCAGTCTATAAAGTATATACATACACACTACCTTTGAAACCTTTATGTGGATTCTTACAACCTAAAAGATTGGGGGTTACCTTTGACAGTAGGAACTGTAGATTTCATTTAATGTCAGTATCTATTTGACGTAATTAAGACATATTTGAGACGGACTTATTTTGTGTAGAAAAGAGTTAAGATTTTTATATAAGTAATTTACGTCTTGAAAGTTAAACGTGACAGACGTTTACTAATAAAAAAAGTTCGGGTGAACATCGTTCTTCAACTTTCTGGTTATTATGTGAACAAAGTTTTTTCTTCTCTTATAGTTAGTTGAGGTAAGTTGAAACGTACCAGTATTATGAAAGAATGATCTAGTTTATTATTGTAAAAAAAAAGAAAACTTCTATTACTCAGAGAATTTGAGAAAATAACTTATATCATTATAGAACTATAAAAATACAATTAAAATAACATTTAACTTTTAAAGTATTCGACCGGATCTCACTAACATTATTGAGACGGATGTTTCAGAAAGGTTTTCTGACAGGGTCTCTATGTTCTCATTATCCCATTATATCGTTTAACTGAGACTACATTACTGTTAACTAGTGTAGACAAGTGAGACCTAATCACCAGTGTCTATAAAGTTTATATATGTAAACTACCTTTGAAACCTTGATGTGGATTTTTACAACCTAAAAGGTTGAGGGTCACCTTTGACAGGAGGAACTGTAGAATCATGACTTTCTAAATTAAGACCCAGGATGTGCCTATATTAGATATTTAATCTAGACCTTTCGTCGTTTCCGTTGGACCTGAACTTCATTGTGAAGACGAGAGGTCCCGATGATAACTCCCTTCCCTTCTCCGATGTTCCCTTCCTCAATACTTTGCTTCTTCCTAACATCGTGTGTACTGGATTCATTTAAGTTTACGATATCCACCCAGACCTTATTCTAGAGTTAACAAAATGAAAACGTAGAACACAAAAGTAAATAAATCAAATGTGTACCGACCACTTAATACTCAACCGACGACGACTGGAATAAGTCATATAGTCAAAGATGGTCGTCACTCGACATTTAATATCTGTGTTATAATTATTAATATCTGTACTATTAAAACATTAATTTAAATGTAGTGGTAAATGTAGATTTTGGGTTATTTTAATACAATAAAGGATTTAACATTATAGTCTCTTGTAGAATCTACCTTGAACCACCTCTCAGACACAGTAAAGTCAAATGCACTCCTAAAGAAAGGAAGGTTTTCAATTTCCAGTCTCGTTTCGTACTAATTCCCGAAATTTAAGTATATATAATTCTAAGTCGATAATTATGAAATTAAAATTTGTATCGATGGAAATTACTACTACATGACCTCACCAAAAACGTGGTGCAATGTTATAAAGTTTAACGATCAGTGGTGTCCGGACGGAGTGAAATTTAGAGGAACACGGTTAAACGTAGTGATTACCCGAGAGCTTCTCTCTTTGACATTTTTCTTTTACACCGTTAATTATCACTTACGAACTGTATAACACTGTAATAGTTATAGAAATACAACTAAATATAAAACCTCAGTTATGAATGAGTATTTTATAAAGACTTAAATAATGAAACGTTTTAAATTTTTTTTTTTCTACGGGTACCGTAATAGTACCTACGGTAAAAAAAAAAAGTCCTTGTAAAGATTTTTTTTTTATCTAGGGTTTATAGAATTGTAAGTGTAAAATCGAAGAGGGTAAAATTGGACATACAATAAATCTCATCGGTACGTGACAGTTCTTATTTTGATCTACGATAAAATAAATTCATTTTCCGTCTTCATAGACTGATATATTTATAAAGGCCCTAAATGTAGGCTTATTCCGTACTGTCCTTTTTTTCCTCCTTTTTTTTTTTTCTCCCAAAAGGACGGTTTACGTAGACACACTTAAAAGGAGTCTTTCCCAAGAAAATTTTTCGGAAACATACAAGTTTCGGTGAGGTGTGTCCGTTAATTTCCGTATATACTTTACTATCTAGTGTTCTGTACTCAAATTTACACTCCCCAAAAAAAAGGGGGAGAGGCAATTTGTAGCGTCGTCCGCAATGTTATGGTCTCCATTGCTTAGTTAATTTAGGTAAAAGGGGAGGCGCGGAGACTTCGACGCACACATCACAACGACACATCGAATCTCGGACTCGTCATCCTGGGTCCCCGGAGGCGTCGGTGGTTATCTTCGCGCGTGAACGTGGATAAACGTACGTTACGGGAGACGAGACGCGTAATTATCATTATCTCTATTGCCCCAACTTTCTTAAGAGATGACTTCTTCCTAACCTAAAAAAGTCCCATGACTATGGCTCTTCTTTGGGCTGAAGTTAGTGAGGGATAAAGGGTGAGTTGTAAACATTCAGTGTCCGTCGAAAACGAACCAATTATTTCAGCCCCTCCAGAGCCACGGGTCGTTTCAACCCTCCTGACGCGGACGTGGGGCCTCGGCGATCTAGCTCCTTTTGTCAGAATAGTTTTCCATTCAGAGGGTTTTCTACCGTTTCCTTCACTGTCGGCCGAAAGCTTAACAGATCTTCGTGTGCGAGGCAAAATGTCGCCACCACCGCCCTCACGTCTTACCCACGCATTTCCTGGGACGTCAAACAGGTCTTTAACACTGCCTACGTGGCCCCAGAAACGCCCATCTTAGTTTTTGGAAGTCCGATGTAGCCTTTAACGTCGGAATGCGAGTCCGCCCTAAGTTGTTCAAAGGGGCGTCCCTACTCTACACACAAATAAAGGAACGTTCAACACGACTCACAGGGAAGTCACACCCGAACTCGACCGAAGTGTTTCTTCAAAGGCGCTAAACACAGACAACATCCACAAACCTACTTAGGAACAAATCCTCCAAGACAGCGCGTAGACCCGAAGGGCCCCTTTGTGACCTTTTGACGAAGCTTCCTACGAGGATCGTAGTCGCCGGACGACCCAACTACGACCCGTTGAAACGCCGCATTAGAGCCACAGAGACTGGAGTGGCGCCAAGTACTACGCCTGTCCCCACGTCTTTGGAGGCCCAGGTCCCGGTAAACCCGAGGATTTGAAACTTTCGTAAGAGGTTCTTCCCCCTACTTTTCCCCCCGAAACTTTTAGTCGTAATGACCCACTTAAAACCATTTGAGAAGTCCCATAAATCACCTCAGAAAGTTCTAGACGCAAAAGTTGGACGTCAAACCCGGACCTTTACCTCACGACTACACCTCTTCCACCGCCAAATCTCGATTCCGCCCCTCCTCCCCCGAAAAAGACATCCTCTCGCCTTCTTCTCGTCTATCTACTTAATTGTTCCACGCAGGGTAGAAAGTGTGTGTTTTTGGTGTGCGTACCCTGCACGGTCCTTCGCGAGGTCAACTAGCGCAAATTGACCTTTTACATAACGTCCGCCACCGCCCCCCCCCCCCCCCGCCCCCAGGTCGGCGGAGACATAATAACTACTTCGCTACTCGGGAAGACCCCAGGGAAGACGGAGGAAGAGGGACGGGAGAGAAGTGAGGGCCCGAGAAGGACGGACCCCAAGGCCCCAACCGCGCCCACGGTGGCCGCGTGACGAGTCGGGGCGTCGCGACGCCTGTGTTACCCCTCTCCGCGCGTATCGGGCGGCCTGACCGCTTCGTCCTTCGCGTCACTCCGTTCGAGCGACGGCGTCGGGCCCGCCGGCAAGCGGGCCCCCAAGGTCGCGACGCCTCCGGCAAACGTGGGACGTCGGCGTACGGCGCTCCAGGGGCTCCCCGGCCGCGTCCTGCGCGTGTGGACCGGCGTCTCCAGGGCGCAATAGGAAGGTCCCCAGTGACACGGCGTCCGTCTGTCCACCCTATCCGTCTGCTCTACGATTTTGTACAGTCGGGTCGGGCCCCAAACTCGACGTCCGCGATTGGCATCCCACTGGGGGCTCAGGGTCGCCCTGGACGTGAGATTCCCATTTCTCCTGCTGCTCCTTTCTTCCCTTCGCGATTACTCCGAAGCTCTTCTCTTTCCGTCGTTCACTAAACCCGGTTAGGACCAGTACCCGGTCCGAAAGGAACCGAGAAAATTGACCCGAATGGAATCTACGCCGAAACTTTACGCGAACGATTGGAAAGACGCCGTTCTTCCCCGTCCGAAGATCTTCGGCCTCGAGTGACCTCTGAGGAAGATCTTTACTTCCTTCCTCCACCGGCCCGACCCCGACCCCCTGAAGAAAACCGTCACAGTAAATTGGGACTGGAGTCGTGGAGGGTGGAAAAGAGTGGGGGTGGCCCTCAACGGACTGGAACATATAAGGAGACCCAGTACCCGAGACAAAGAAATATTCACTAAAAATGGTTCGAGACACAATGTTTCAGAGAGACACTTCTCTGACATAAAGGTTCATCACCACCCTCTAACATATTAAGGTTCCACATAACGGTTGGGGACGGACTCGTGAACCTCCTTGCCCGTCTTTAAGTCCTGGATACCTTACCAAGTGTACCCCTACAACCAACTAACTTCCCCTAGAAAGTCTCCTTTATTGTGAGAAGACTCGTGCACCCTATTCTGTTATTATAGTAACGTAATGTAAAGTAACACCAAACCGTTTAACTACATTATAATTTGTATTATAATACCCTTAGGTGAGAAAAAAAAATTTAAAAATTAAAAAAAATTTAAAATTTTAGAAATTAAGAATGTACGCAAGGGTTTGTACTTGGGGGGAGGGTGGAGGGAGGGGTGTTGTAGAGAGACCCAGTAGGGGTACGTGGTCGGGGTTCGTTCGACGTGGGATGCAGTCTGTACCTGACCACTAAGTTAAGAATGTACTATCATATGTACAATCTTATATTGCGTCTGTTGATCTTTGGACCGTCGATCCGAAATTTTGGGTTTAACCTACGAGAATCCTGGCTCATAAAACTCGCTGAATCAAAAGGTCGGTATAGGACCATAGAGGAGACATAGAACTCCTCCATGTACATCGAGAAATCTTTCGTAAGACCTTCCGTATGTCGCACAACTAAAATAATTTCGCCAAATAATTTCCTAGACGACCACAAGATCGTTGGAGGAGGGAAAGAGAGGTTTTGGTCTTTTTTATGGTTTTAGTTGTCGTCGTTGAATCTTGTATATGGATCCCTCATCCTCCTGAAACAAAGAATCCGTAGATCGAACAAGGGTTTTCTCTCCCTGTTCTATTTCGATTTCTTATTCATCCCTCACTCCCGCATACAACGGTACCTAAAACCTGAACGAAATTGGAAAGAGGTACATAGAAAACGAAATACGCAGAACAACATATTAGACTTCTTAACTTCGTGTTACTGTGTCGACGTCTAGGGACTGTCTCCGAACAAGATCTTTTGTCGACAATTAGTGTAAACGATATTAAAGGGTGAATGAAGGAAAATGAAGGGAAGGGAATGGGACAGGAACTTGGTCACAATAGTAGAAGATCCGAAAAAGACCGTTTTCCAATCACTAAAGGTCGTCATCTCGCGGACAAGACTCACACCCAACCTCCTCTCTGAGACTCGACGGGTCTCTCAGAATATCCAAATTTCGACCGAAAGAGAACGGGATATACCATGTGTCATTTCTTGTTATAGGATTATAGAGGTTTATCTTAATACAAGTAAACATATCCAGAAAATAAAATTAAAATTCTAAATTAAGTTTATTTTTATCGTAACTAGTCTTTACTTTCCCTTCGAAATGTGAACGTACGATCTAAACCTTTGATTGTAATCTGAGTCGACTCACTAGTGTGGAAAACCGTAACAGATTTGAACTATGTAATCCTCAATAAAAATAAATCCGTTCTAAATTAAATAATGAATGTAATACTCTAATTTGGTAAGTTCTGTGACGTTTCTACACTTAAAATTGTCTTTTTTCGTTCTGTCGTTTCGATCGGGAACCGTCGAACTATTTACTCGTCCACGTTACGTGGTAAACTTTACATTGAACTCCACTCCAAGGTAGGTTATGTGATCCCTTACTTGGGAAGGAATAGTGGGTCTTTTGATTTGAATAAAAAGAAAAAGAGACTCTAGACATTCAAGTCTTTCTTTTTGTATTATCGTAAATCATCCGTTCTTAATACTGGACCAGTGAAATAGTAAATAGAGATATTTAAACGATAACTTAACTCACTCGTTATTATTATAACTATGTAAGTACAAATATGGATTTTGTATCAAGATATACCTGGTCGGTCAATAGGATTAGGATATCCTTTATTTCCAGGATCTTCTCATTGACCCCTTTAACTTCTGTGTCACAATCTGTGAGAGTAACGGTGTCTATAACGTAAGTTAGGAATGTCATGGGAAAACTTTATCTGAAATAATCTAAAGAAATTGAATACTTCTCTGACTTAGAGTCTCTCCAATTTGTTTTATATGTATTGGTAACTCGTTTATTTTCCGTCTAAGTGATAATCTTTTTTCGAGAAAAAATATCATATCATGTACGAAAAGGACGTACGGTACCTGGATAAAAAAAAGGGGAGTATAATTTTTTTTTTAATTTTAACACAAAGTCGTCAATATTAAAGACTTAGAGAATTTATAGAAAAAAAAGGTACAGGTTTGGTAAGAAACGTAAAAGAGGTCTAGTTAGTAGATATTTCTCATAATTGTTGAAAGGTTCCTACAGTGTCGGTATCGAAGAAATCATACTTTAGAGGTGGAGATTGGGGGTGGGGTTGGCATGGCAGTAGAAAGCTTTAGTCCTTTGTCCTTACTTTGTCCCGGAAGTAGTAAACGAGACTATACACCTGTTTATATCGGTTCGACAGACCCTTCTTAGGTAGTTCATCAAGAGTCTAACTTTTAACACTTCGAGATGGAAGCGTAAAGACGTGTGTACCGAAGAGACTAGACCTTCTCAGAGGGAAAGAGAACCGATTTGAGATAAGTAAGTAGATCTTCTAACTATAAAGAGGAGGTGATTCTTTAAAGAGATAGATAAGGTTGGGAGTATCAAAAATGTGTGGAGACTTTAAGGGTTAGTTAAGATAGACGGTAGATTAAACCAAAATTAAACATAATATATAAAATGTATTTAATAGACAGTTGATATTAAAACACAAAAGATTAATAACATGGTTTAAATCCGGAATAACAGAAAAGTAAGAGAAGTTAGTGGGATCTATCATACTACGTATAGATCTCAAAATTATTACTTTATTTTTTAAATATAGAAATCAGGTATATAAAAAGGACTTACAGTACAGATATAACGGTTCCTTAATGAACTGTAGAAGTACATCTCTTTTTAATGTTTATAAAATTTCCTTTTATATTATCTTCTTTGGTAAACTTCGGTGTACGTAATAGAGAGAACGGTTTGACGAGAAAATGAGACTAAAGGTCAGTATTCATCGTGTAATACGTGGGTCGGTAGAAACTATATAAGGAGACCCAAGGGACCACCGAGTCTACCATTTCTTAAGTGGTCGTTACGTCCTCTGGGTCCAAGTTGGGGGTACAAGTCTTCGAGGAGACCTCTTCCCTTACCGATGGGTGAGGTCATAAGAACGGACCTTTTAAGGTACCTGTCTTAAGGTACCGTCCACTATCAGGTACCGTAACGTCTCAACCTGTACTGATTCGTTGATTGTGAAGTGACGGAATAGTCGATGTAAGTTTGTCACTCCTTTTTTTTTTTTTTTCATGACTACTGAAAGAAAAAGAATTTGGATTAGAGAAGAAGGGTCTCTGTCTGGACGGCGGGCAAGGATGAGTACGAAGGATCCCAGGGAGAAGATTCGGTAGTGGAGTGGAGGTAAGAACGGGGTGAACTTAAGTACATCTAATACAGACGTTTCAGAAGAAAGATTCCGTGTTTGCTACTTTAGGTTTGGGGAATAGTGTAATAAGTTCCATGAGTTAGTAGACCTGGGTCTTAAGGAGAGAAATCAGAAGTTGAAAGTGAGTATCGGGTCAACCATTTCTTAGATGGACGTTACGTTCTCTGGGACCAAACTAAGGACCAACCCTTCTAGGGGATCTCTTACCTATCCGATGGGTAAGGTTATAGGAACCATTTCTTAGACGGACGTTACATCCCCAGGACCCAAACTGGGTACCCAATCCTTCTAGGGGACCTCTTCCCTTTCCGATGGGTGAGGTCATAAGACTAGACCTCTTATGTACCTCAGCGTTTCTTAGCCTGTGTTGATTTGTTGAAAGTGAAACGGTTAGTGACACTTTTAGCTGAAAGTAAAAGAGTTTATAAGTACTATACAGTATTGAAAGCGAAAACAAATACGATCTTGAAGACGGGTCTAATCAAGAGTGAAAGAACTAAGGGCCCACTGGAAACTTTTATACTTAGTCAGTAGTGAAGAGAAAACTTCTCAAAGGACAATTCGTTTATCTAAATTTAGGAAAATAGGAGACTTATTATCGAGGTTTTAAGGTAACGTAAACAAATAAGTAAAGGTTGTAATCTAACACTTAAGGAACTTCGTCGATAAGAGTTTGAAACAAGTAACTTGGTTCTTCTGGAGGTTTAATTGTTTTTACTGTGAATTTTATGATGAGGGATCTGAGAAATAGAGACGATCTAAATTATGTAATCTTGTTTACCCCAACCCTAAGACCTTAGATGTAAAATCGTTCGTAAAGTCCACATTGATCCGTGAATTCTCAAATAGTGTTACTAATAAGGAGTCGGATCGGTCCAGTATACCTCTAATTAAATCGTCAACAACCTCCTTAGTAGTTGTATCGAAGAATACAGAATAACTCTCGATACTCGTATCAAAGAATCTAATGACACAAAGTCTCTTTCTAAACTAATCTGTCACATCAGTCAATTTAATATACTAAGTAAGAATGGCTTTACTTTCTCCGGACGTAGTCTTTTCCGTGGGAAGAGTTCTTGTCTCAAGTTTCCAGTGGATTCTACCGGAAATCTCAACTTCACGACGACAAGTCTCACGAACCTTGAAAATTACTGAGACTGAAAAATAATAATACAGTATAAGTGAACCGTTTCTGTTTTTTACGACTTTGTTTACAGACACTCAATGGTGGTCTAATTAATACATAATTTGTATTTTAACTTCGGGAGTTACATGAAAAAGTCTGACATAACGGGAGGTTCTCCATTGATCACACAGTTAAACTATAATATTAAGGGTATGGTAAGGAACACTTAAATGATACACATAATAGGGGAAAGTTAGTATGTCATAATATAATTCATTCATTTTATAAGTATTTTTAACGTCGTATGATATATGGAGGAACCTTTATATTAAAGTACACTAAATAAGTTCAATCATATCTTGCTAGTTGAAGTAATTAAAAATAATGACACATCATGAAGTAAAAGCCTCTTCCGTTACCGTGGGGTGAGGTCACAAGAACGGACCTTTTAGGGTACCTACCGCCTTGGACCACCCGATATCAGGTACCCCAGTGATTCTCAGCCTGTACTGACTTGCTGAAGTGAAAGTGAAAAGTGAAAGTACGTGACCTCTTCCTTTACCGTTGGGTAAGGTCACAAGAACGGACCTCTTAGGGTCCCTGTCCCCTCGGACCACCCGACGACAGATACCCCAACGTGTCTCAGCCTGTGTTGACTTCACTGAATCGTCGTCGTCATGAAGTAAAATATTTGGATGATGTTAAATGAAAAGGGACAGAGTAATCACCCAAAGGGACTATCGAGTCAACCATTTCTTAGACGGATGTTACGTCCTCTGGAGCGAAACTAAGGACCCAACCTTTCTAGACGACCTCTTCCCTATCCGATGGGTGAGGTCATAAGAACCGGAATAATCATCCGTAAAGATTAAAGGGTGAAATTATTTGTGGTATATTTATTAGTAAGACTTAATAATGTAAATAATGATACGTTTATAAGTTCTACAAAATTCCGTATACGAATACTTACTTTGACTAACTATTACACCTTAAATGTAGAAAGGAAAAAAGTCTGTAACGGGTTTTGGGTACATCCGAAAGTCGTAAACGTTAAACGTTCATGTAAGTACTCTTGATGGTAAGACAGATGAGAACAGTTGTAAATTATAACAATGAAAAACTCACTCACTTAGTTTCAGAGAGTCAGTACAGACTGAGAAACGTTGACGTTCCTGACATCGGGTGGTCCGAGGTGACAGGTACCTTAAGAGGTCCGTTCTTATAATCTTACCCAACGGTAAGGGAAGAGGTCCCCTAGAAGGGTTTGGTCCCTAGCTTGGGTCGAGAGGACAAAATAGAAGAAAATCAAAACGAAGGAAAACCAGAAATGGGATGACCCAAGAAACCCTTGACACGTATATATACACATTGTCGTAAAAGGTATGGAGAAGTAAAATCGAATCCGACCTAAACTTCTCGGTTTTGTCCTTTTGTGAATTCTGGACTGTGAGAGTGTCTCTTTGTTTAATCTCGACGACAAAGAAAATCGAAAGGAAATGACAAGAAATAATAAAAAAATTTACATTAGATAGGAAAATAGTTGGAAATAGTAAAGTATGACATTCCTTCACTTTAGTGACTTCCGTTTATTGGAATACTTAGACGACTCACACACTTTAACAATGAAAAATTTTAAATAGTCAACGTACCAAAATTAAACAGAAGAAACTAATATACACGTAGAAAGGTAACTTTTAAGTGTAAAGGAGATGACACCTAACGAATCGGTATATAAAATGTCCATGACTCCGGACATAGAAAGAGAATATCTAAATAATCTATAGAGAAATAAGACATAAGATAATGTAAAAACTATATACGTAACAGTTATAAAAAAGAAATCGAGATAGAATATAAAAAGAAAAAAATTGGATCACAGAAAATGGATTATATATATATATGGATTATATATATGTACATATATATATAAATAACACAAAGTAATTTTTATTATGTTTAAAAAGTAATACCGAAGAGGAATAATGTAGAACGAAATCTTTAGTAAATAATAGTTCTTTAGTATTCTATAAGAGTATACTAAAAAGGGTTTTGAAAAATTTTAAAACCAAAAATGTTAGTCCATATTCTAGATAGACCTTGACCAAAATCAAAGGTATACGATTTTTTCACTTAGACAGTATATGTTTACCAGGTACACACCTACTTAATGAAAAAAACGAACATTCTGATGGATCGCAGACAGGAGTAAACTCTGTAAAAAGACCAGTAAAGACGGTCCAACCATACGCCTAACAGAAGAATGACTTAGTAATGTTACAATTGCTTGGTCTTAATTTTCGTAATTAATTCTAAAGTTGGTTTTATCCACATATAAGTCGGTCTTAATTTCTTAACGAAAAATACTGTTTGACATATTAGAAAAATTTATCATACCCTTTGACGAGTACACATTATTCGATACGGAGATTAGTAAGTAAAATTAAAATCAAGAAATATCTTCGATAAGTAATTATAGGGTTTCTTCATGAGGAAAAAAGTATTCTGAGATCGTTTCCATCTAGAATCTTTATATGAAATTATCTAGTTTCATTCTTAGTACTGAGTGAGATTCTACTTCGTACTAACTGGTAAACGGTCCACTTAATATTCGGTCTCCGTCTGGTAAAATCGTGTTGTCGGTTCTCAAAGACTAGTTACACACCAACTTATTCGTGAGATTTTATAATTAGGTTCGTGTTTTTAAATCTTACCTTTAACAACATCACGCGACGTCGTATCATATAATCATACGACACATGTATATAATTTGAAATAAGACCTTACTCTTAGATCCTCCCAACATTTTGTTTATGAGGTCGAAGATATGGGAGTATCCGACAAAGACATTATTAAACGAAAAATAAGACGTCACTTGTTGTCTTATTGTTTGTTTGTACAAACACGATTCGTTCAGAATCTAATAAATTCATAACCCATCAATAAATTCTCCCAAATTCTTACTGGATGAAATCGGTTACTCTCTTAGAAAATAAATATTCAAGGGGACTTCTTTCCATTTTTAAATTTGTTTTGTTTTGTTTTGTTTTGAGATGTGGTCTATGTTTAATGTTGGTTCGGTAATTAAAGTTCAGAAAAATTAACCTCGAGAAATATTATTACAACTACCTCCTTTTCTTGACAAAATCCTTTACTTGTTTGAGTACTACGTGAGAACGAATAAGTAAGAAAACAACGGAGATATTTACAAAGTTCTCCTTTGATCAGAGAGTAAACACAAAGTCATCCAGAATCGTGAATGTACATAATGGGAAATAATATTCTTTATAAATACACAAAATTACTGGTCTGAAACTATTTTATCCTCTTTCTACTATTTGTTAAAGTGTCACATAGGTCGATTTGGAAGTGACAGATTGTGAGATTGGTGATAAACAAACACGGATCGCTCTTGAATCTTACATCGCTCACACTGCCCCTTGACTTATAAATTAATATAATTAAGTTCAACTTAATGAAATTCAAAGTCAACTTTATCATTGTAAAATGTATCAGTCATCAGTGTATATAGATCACCGATTGTATAAGCCATACCGTCTATATTTTATGAAGACAGGAACATCTTCGAACATGTCATCTTAAATCCTGTTTACTTACTTACCTCCTTACTTAAGATGTCCTATCCGATGATTGTAAACGAAACGTTACCTGTCTACGGTGACACAACTTAACATAGATACTGACACAAAACTCCTAGTAAAGTGTCGAAATACCTCTCTTCGTCTATTAGAGTTGAACTGGTTCTTCCATTATTGTTATATTTTGTGGTTTCTTTAGTTTCCCTCATAAGTTCAAATAGAAACCACTTAAGGAATCTATAAGTGGGTTCTGGACGAATGGACTCGACCGTCATATCGTCTGTAGTAGAAAATTTTGTTTCGGTGCGTTCTTATCCTAACTCGGTCTCCATAATTAAAATAGGGAATTCTGACTCTAAAGAAGTCTACTCCTTGACTTAAAACATAATTATATATTTATGTTTGAATTAAAATACAATTGAGTGGACTATGTAATCCACTGATAATAGGTTTTCTTACTTTCTTTCTCTTGTTTGTTTGTTGTCGTTGTTTTTTGTTGACAACTATTCCTACACCTTCGTGATCTTGACGGCACGATCATAATTACTACCCTTACATTTTCCTGCGTCAATAATACCTTTTATCTTACCACCAGGGAGTTTTTAGATTCGACTTAATGGTATCCTAGATCGTTGGGGTGAAGATCCATATATATGGGATTTCTAACTTTTGTCTCTTACGTTATCTATAAAAATGACGGTACGAGCATAACTGTAATAAGTGTTAAGGGTTTTCCATTCTTCCTGAGTTTAGAGAAAGTTATATCTTTCCCTATTAATTTTATACAATATATGGATTCACTTATAATAAGTCAGAATTTTCCTTTGTCAGAGACTATGCACCATGTTATATCTACTTAGAACTTTTGTAACACAAGTAACTGTAACATTCTGTATTTTCTTATTTTTGACATCCTAAGGTGAATGTACTACATGAATCTTATCAGTCTAGGTATCTCTGTCATTCATCTCATCACCAATATTCCCGACTCCATTCTTCCTTACCCTCAATAACAAATTACTCATATCGGAAAGTCAAATTCTACTACTCTTTCAAGACCTTCACCTATCCTCACTACCAAGGAGTTGTTACACTTACATAAATTACGGTGAATCAACATATGAAATTTTCCACTTTTACAATTGGAAACACTACACATACAAAATGGTGTACTTTTTAATAAAACTATTTATAAATAATTCCATTACGTACCAATCTGTGGAAGTAGAGAATCTTTTTATAAGTAGGAAGGTTACACCGGAGAGTTACGGGAAACCTTACATTTTGTGTTGGGGTATCTTATCAGAGAGACGAATCATTGTAACTCTTTCCACTAGTCGGATAAAGGTATTTTCTTTGAAATATCTGTTACTTGTATGTACGTCACGTAGACCAGACACCTTACATGAGATAATTTGTTCGTGTAAATCATCTCCCTCCCTTCTTTGGGAATTGTCACTCGTAACACGAAGACCTATACTGTCGACGACCCCACACTTACCTCCAAAACCTTACTTTAGTGACGTATTGACCTTCGTCACTTCATTTACACTTCGGGTTCCCCTGAACCACAACCCCAACTATGTTTCGCCGGTCATCCGTTACGGAATCGGTGGATGTGTACGTTTGACGATCTAGTTTCTGGTTTACTAGTTTACCCTAATGAGGTCACTGTGTTTACATACGTCAATAGCTCTTAACGTGTAATACCTCGTATACGAGGAAACGACTGAGGAACCCCCCGTCCTACACATGTTCCTTTCCAGAATAACATCTCTACTATTCTTGCGACTAACGAGAGTTACGACCCTTTTTTTTTCGTTCTCAGTATAGGAGGGCAAAACACAAAAGAAAGGAATTACACTACTAAATGGGAGAATATATTGTAACAAAATTGGGTGGGAGAATAAGCTATGGTAATTTAAAAGATCCGTCCACGTTGAACCGTAGATTACCTATTGACAAGAAGTATCTACTACTAGATAGTGTGTATTTTTCCTAGGACTTGTGTGACGATATAAATTTTACCTGTTGGCTACTCCTGGGTGATATATCATTTCCTTGTGACGTGTTACAAGACATTATTGGATTTACCCTTTTACTAAAAATTTTTTATCTATGTACATATACATATTCACTTAGTGAAACGACATGTGAATTTTTGATTGTGTTGTGACGATTAGTTGATATGAGGTTATACTTTATTTTTAATTTTCTTTTTTGTAGGACTTTAAATGAAATGAACCATGTGATGAGTTTCTGTTTCTATAAGTATATGGTACGTTTGTCTGGAACTCGACACATTTAATAAAAAGATCCTCCCATTATGTAACCTAACTGAGTCAAAACGAAAAAACGGTTTACGACAACTAACGTCCACGGAAAGGTGGCTTAACTTAAGTCTAATCACTCACGTTCTCATATTTTTCTTCTCAGGTCAAAATAATCAAATAATCTTATTATAAGACTGATCTGTCTAATTAGTTAGACAAAGTAAGACTCGTGTCATTCTATTAAACCCTCATATATCTTTCGATAAAAATTTCACCATAGGACCTTACTCTCGAACTCGTCTCCAGTCCCTTATATAGTCTTTTATTAAACACATAAAAAGATCTCGACATCAATATCGTTTATATTATCACTTAAAATAAAATGAATAAAATGAAATCAACGATGACGGTCTCTTCGGTTCTTTATAAAACAGTATTTCGGTATGTCGAAACGGATAGGAGGATGTCAAGTGGATGAAATACCTAAAAATTAACTCTGTGTCTTCCATGTATTGTAACGTGTTAAAATTCCATTATTTTACAACTCAACTATGTGAATATATCACGTTTTACTAATGGTGGTATCGTAATTAATTGTGGAATTAATGTACTGTATTAATGTTAAAGAAGTAACACTACTCTTGTAAATCCCAAGTGAACGTTCACAGTTCATATATCATGGTATAAAAATTGATATTCGTGGTAACACATGTAATCTAAGGGTGGAACGTAAAAGAAAGTAGAAAGAAAGTAAAAGTAAGAAAGAGGTAATTCTGAGAGATGAGAAAGACTTTCCTCTTCATTAAATTTTCTCTTTAATAGTATGATTCACTTCATTCAGTCTGTCTCTCTCTGGTTATAGTATTTAATGAATATACATCTTTGATTTTTTTTCTATGTTTACTTGAGTAAATGTTTTGTCTTTGTCTAAGTGTCTGAAGTTTTTGTCGGAATATCAATGGTTTTCCCTTTACACGCGCCCCTCCCTATTTAATCCTCCCACTCTATTAGTATAGTTGTCATGATATCTACTTTATCTGTCAGTCGTTCCTAGATGACGTATCGTGTCCTTTGACATGAGGTATAAGTCATTATTCGAGTTACCCTTTTCTTAGATATTTTCTCACCTATATATACGGACTTACTGACCTAGTGAAACGACATGTGGATTTTGATCGTATTACCATACTTCGTCGATATGACATTATCTTTTATTTTAAACACAGTTTTTCCTTTTTTTATTTTCTGTACTGTATTTTTATGTGGTCCTTTACTGTATCTCTTATGTCCTTTAAGGGGTGACCTAGAAACAAAATGTAACTTTAAGAACAGGAGGTAATGAAAGGGTCTTATTCGTACTTGTTCGGTATCAAGTGAAGTACTTTGTATATAATTTATGGTTAGAAATACTACGTCCCATGACCTATAATTTACCGCACCTTCACTTACTTTCACTAGAGGTGGGAGTCATTTAAGTTCAAGATCGTACCTCATCGAGGGCGGGTTGTCATAGTCATCCGAAAAGAGAGACGAAAGGAAAGGTGAAGAGATTAACACACATTGTGGACAAGTGTGTGTCAACATAGTCTTTTTAGATAAAAAGAAGAGAAGATTCTGTCAGTAAGAGTAACCCCATTCTTCAACAGGTAAAAGGAGAAAGGACATAAAAGTTGGAAAAGTAAGTGACCGAGGAAATGAATAAAAATATTAATAAAGGTAAGTTCCTTTTGTTTTCAGAAAGTTTTTTAAAAGGGAATTTTTAAACAAAATTCAGGGGATATAGATCCATTTTAACGTAGACGACCCCTTTTCTTTTTTTTTTTTACAACAAATTAACGATTCAGTGCGGGTTGAGAAACATTGGGGTACCGGACTTCGTACCATTCAAGGAGACAGAAGGTGATAGAGGTTCTCAAACGAGTTTGAGTACGGGTGACTAAACGATTGCGATAGATTGGTAGAGTAGGAGACGGTAGGATAAGAGGAAAACAGAAGTTAGAAAGGGTCGTAGTCCCACAGAAGGTTACTCAACCGAGAAGTGTAGTCCACCGGTTTCATAACCTCGAAGTCGAAGTCGTAGCTAGGAAAGTTACTTATAAGTCCTGACTGACGGAAATCCTAACTGACCAACTGGAAGAACGTCGGGTGTCATGATAGTTCTCAGAAGAAGTCGTGGTGTCAAGTTTTCGAAGTCAAGAAACCGTGAGTCAGAAATACCAGGTCAAGAGTGTAGGTACGTACTGATGACACTTTTGGTGCCGAAACTGGTATACCTGGAAGTGACCGTGTCACTACAGAGACGAAAAATTATACGACAGATCCAAACAGTATGGAAAGAAAGGTTCCTCACTCACAGAAAATTAAAGTACCGATGTCAGTGGTAGGTGTCTCTAAAACCTTGGGTCCTTTTATTTTAGACCGTGAAGATGAAAAAGGTGTAGATAAACGGTACTTCACTACCTTGGTCTACGGTACTATAATCAAAAAACTTGTAACTTAAAATTCGGTCAAAAAATGAGAGGAGAAAATGGGAGGAGTTCCCTGAGATATCAAGTAAAACCAAAGACGGTAATCTCACCATAGTAGTCCAATAGACTCCGACAATTATAAAGAGGGTAGTCAGAACTTAGGTCGTACACGAAGTAGGTCAGACCGTAAAGTGTACTATATGAGACATATATTCAATTTATTCGGAACAGTATGATGAAAGGGTTAAAACTTGTAGACAACAAGGTACAGACCAAGATTGACAACGAAGAACTGGACGGATGTCCAAAGAATCTACTGTTCATTCCACAGACAGAAGAAATTCTTACAAGGTGTTGAACAGTTTCGGAAATAGCTTCAATTACTTCGTCTTAATTTACATAAAGATCTTGAGGGGACAAAAGAGAGACTAGGTTACTTACAACCGTTGTACTAGAGACCAAGGAGACGGAGAAACTTTAAGTCAAACATGTGGTCCCTCAAGAGTTAAGTGCATAACGATTTCGGGTTGAACTTCCTAAGACTCGATGTTTCTAGCATTAGTTAGACTAAAGTCATAACATGTAGACCACTACAGGTGTAATACATGTAGTCTCAACAAGAACACAACGTCCTTTACCCTCAAAATACTGGTCACACAAGATAACTGTTTTAAGACAATCACAAAGGGAAAATAAAATATGAGGGTCTGGTTTCAACGGACAAAAAGGTATAAAGAGAACTGAAGGATGAAAACGTACGGTGAGGACCTACTACTTTTCCTGTATAAAAAAACCACCACCAATGATTGGATCTCAACCAGTAGAACCTCAAAATGTAGTACACTCGGAATCCTTCGTAATGATGTTTGTGTCTATCACCTCGACTACCTTAAGGTCGACTCGATAAATTTTAGGATTTTCCACTACGACAATTTCACTATATAAGTATACAGTCTTTTAAACCCTTTGAGTCGTCATCGGTGTCCTGACCTTTTCCAGTCAAAAGTAAGGTTAGGGTTTCTTCCCGTTGTGGTTTCTTACAAGTGTACTATCTTTTCAATACGAGTTTTAGGGAGTTGGAAATTTATTACCTCTTATTCTACTACACCACAAGTAATATTAATTATTACTACGAACATGTACTACTATAAATACCTACGAGTAAGTCGTAACGAAAGAACCGTGTATTAGGATGTTTAGTCACTCATCCGTTATAGTGGTGACAGAAGGTCTTTGCTTTAAATACTAAAAGTACACGTGTCAAAGTATCTATTGATCGTCTCGAAACTAAGTTTATGACAAGACAAACTGAGGATTGGAATTTTATGGAGTACGTTTAAACAGGGAGGTACCGTTTCAAAGAATTGAAACGTCACGTAACTTTAATAGATCTTTCAAAACAAAAGAAAGGAGGAAAAAACATTAGGGTAGCAGATTGGACTTGAGGTGTAGTGACATAGTCTTAGGGAATCCTACACTTCGTCAGTAGTTAAAGATTTTTTTAAAGGATCCACTAAGATTACTCGTCTTTTCTACTGGTGACAAGATATCATTTGTAAAACAACTATGAGTTCAGAAATAGAGACCGTACCTCGAAAGAGGGGTCATAATTTGAATGTAATAGGTCCCAAATGACGTAGTGAAGTAAACAGACAGGAATGACGGTGAAACCCCAAAGAGGAAAAGGTTTTATTTGAGTGGATAGTGGTGGGTTTATCAACGGAAGATCTTAGGCACACAATGAATTAAAAAGGGTGGGGGATGACGAGATCCAGAGCAATCATTTCAGACAAGTTATCAGAGAGTTTAACACTGAAAGCATTGTGGAATACAAACCCTTAACTATTAAAAAAGTAATATAATCATAGAGTCTTTGTAAAAAGGGTAAAAGGAAGGGAGAAAAGAAGTAGTGGAGACATCCATTTAAATGAGTCCGACAAGAACAGAGAGTGTACCTTAAAAACACCGTCTGAGGGGCTGAGTTCCTCAGAGAGAAACGAAGTACACCAGAGAGAAACTAAGTAAAAGGACAAATTACGACAGTCACAATGGAAAGATTATAGGGTAGTCAACAAAGTGAGAAATAATTTTTGAGACAGGTAACTGACGTGTTATGTCAGGTTTGTTGAAATGTATATAATTGTTTGAGGTACTCTGGAAAATGGTAGACCTACGTAAAGAAAGGGAGTGGTTAAAGAAAAAAGAACTGGTTTTATGGGATGAAAGATTTCGGGCAAGACATGAGACGAAAAGGGAATTTTTTTTCCGTAGTGTTAGTAGGTAACACTCAGAAAAGGTACCAAACAGTTGTGGTACCCCCTTCCTATCCGTAGGTATAAAGTCATAAAAGTGACAACAACGACGACGACGACGATTCACCGAAGTCAGTACAGGCTGAGAGACACTGGGGTATCTGTCGTCGGGTGGTCCAAGGGGGAAGGAACCCTAAGAGGTCCGTTCTTGTGACCTCACCCAACGGTAAAGGAAGAGGTTACGTACTTTCACTTTTCACTTTCACTTCATCGAGTCAGTTCAGACTGAGAATCGCTGGGGTACCTGACATCGGATGGACCGAGGAGGTAGGTACCCTAAGAGGTCCGTTCTTGTGACCTCACCCCACGGTAACGGAAGAGGAAAGTGACAACAATCGACTCACGAAAAGTCTTTCTTCAATAAAGATTTTTCAATACACAACTTATGTATACACTTCCCCCCACACGTCTTGAAAAGTGTTGAGACAGTAAAGTCTACAAAAGGAGATACTTATCTTACTAGTCTATGAAAGAGAGAGGGACCATTTGAGTATGAAAATTACAATGTATGTGTAAACTTTATGAAGACCTCAAGTGGTCTGTCTTTATTACATCATCCAAAAAGGAGAAACTAAGGTGTTACGTAACAAGGACATTGACATTATCCTTAAGATAGTTTATCTTTATGTGTCCGAACACAGGGAAGATTTGATTCTTATGACTTCTTAACCCCCGTATTTAACAAAGACAAACAAAACAGACGTGTACACTACTACGAACCTTATGTCAACTAAGAAGCTAACATTGGAAATAACTTACCTGCAGACTAAAGTGTATAATAACTTCCCCAAGTTTCTGTGACGGATCGAATAAGGTCGAAGATTTAAATTACCATTCTAACGTGTAGAAAGAAGACCCTTTTTTATTTTTATCCTATTATAGATGATGAAACACTGGTAAGTAATTACCAGAATACTCATTCCTTCTAACAACGTAAGTAATAGACTTATTAATTAACAGTGATGAAACATTCGGGAACAGAAATAATAACATCTGTATTAAATGTTCTATTAACTTTATACCCACGAATTTATAGTTTATAAATTTTTTAATTTTTTATAAAAATTTTTAGGAATTTATAATTTTTTTTTTTCTAATTTTTCCTGGAACTGAAAAGCTCACTCTCTCCTTACCAGAAATAAGAAGTGAATGTGGAAATCACCCGAAGGGGACATAGAGTTGACCATTTCCTAGACCCACGTCACGTCCTCTGGACTCAAGATAGGGATCCGACCCTTCTAGGGGATTTCCTCCCGTACCGTTGGGTAAAGTCATAAGAACGGATCTCCTAGGAGTAACTGTCTCCTCGGACCACCGGATGTCAGGTACCCCAACGTTTCTCAGCCTGTGTTGACTCGTTGTTCGTGAATGAATCAAACACATCATTACGTTATTATATTATTAAGTGTAAACTCTTACTTTTCGTGTGTTTATTACTTGCAAGATATTTTAAACATGAATTAATGTCTATTAATTTCCGGTTGACTAAAAGGTAAACACATGACTTCATGTCTTATGATGCATTTAAGTTCCTTTTATAATTTCATAATTTTAAATTGTCATTCTCAAAAAGTATACTACGTGTTTTAATATTTTGATCGTGTGTTGAACTTGAGTTCGTATACAAACAAACGAACAAACCCAAAAACAAAATAAATAAATAAAAAATCGATGTGTCGTTCCGTACACCTTAGAATCAAGGGATTGGTCCCAAGCTTGAACACAAAGGACGTAACCCTCAAGTCTCGGAATTGGTGTCCCGGTGATCCCTCCAAAGAGTTCGTATAAAATAAATGAGAAAGAGAACACGTACTTGTTATTTTGGTAAGGGTGTGGGCACAAGAGATGGGAGTGATAGTTGGTCACGAAGGATTATCTTTCTTATTGTATTGGGGTTCGATGACGAGTTATAAGAATCTGACATAAAGATGGACCCTTTTGAGTAATTTATTTTCGTAAGGAGACAACGTACGATCTTTTTGATTTATATAATATTTTACTTAACAACATCAGTATATTAAAAACCATATTATATGTGTTTAACAAAGTATTATGGACGTATAATATCAGTGAAATGACAGATTTTTACGTCTATTAAATTCTTTTCTCTTTTCTGGACTTTTCTTTACTTCCGAAACCACAAACCATTGTACAAACAATAAAGTTTACTTTTGAAACCTTATCTTGGTTAACATAAATTTGTCGTATTAAATTTGTACGTACGTTTAGGTAAGATTAGCATATTAAGGTATACATTTCTGATGTCTACGGAATATTAGCTAGAGAAGGTAGACAGTCTTTCTATTATTTTGACACGAAAATACTATAATAACTCTAAATGAAAAATTTTATAAACATCGTTATATAGTGTGTAAAGGTAAAACAAGTGATGACGAAACATTGGAGACGTAGACTTATGAGGTCTATCGTAACGTGATTCGTGTATTGAGTGGTGTCTGTTCAAAGTACTTAAGTAAAATGACATTAGACTACTAGACAAATTTTAAAATGGGAATATATAATAAACTTTATTAAAATATACATGTATATATACATATTGTTGTAAAAAGTTTTACCTTTCATAGTTATAAACTTAGATTATTTTAGACGTCTTCATATCAAAATTACCAAGAATTTGTCGATACGAAAAATACTCGTCAGTCTTTAGGTTCATTATTTCATTACTTTTATACTCCTGTCAAAAAGGTTGGTCTAATAGTTCTTAAAATATTATATGTTATGTATATGTGTGTATGTCTTAGGGTAATAAAAATAAAGGTTTGAGGAGGAACATCCTCAAGGTCATAGGATACATTCAGGTCTATTTGCATAAAGGTTTTATTCAATTTTATTTCCTAACTTACGAAATTTTACGTAACTCCTGTAACACAAAGGTCGAGTGTAAGAGAAATTAGTTTGTAACTTTAACACTTTATATAGATGTTGACTTTATATGAGCATAGAATATTTTTTTCCTTTTAGGTTAACATTTTATTTTTACTCAAATATGAGGACCGAATCCTGATATACTAAACACCCGACTTTACGAGAAAACATATTTCTTTTATTGTAACTTATGGATTGAATCTTTAATTTAATTTTCAAGTCGAAAAAATAAATCCTCTAATACTACTACCTGACTTCATAATGAAACACATTTTTTATTATAACTTCATTACATATCTAATCCTTAATTAAATACGACCCTTAGATTAATAGTTGGTTTAGAATACATTTATATTCGATAAGGACTCTACTTACACATATATAATTTTAATAATGAAAACTGATAGAGACTGAAAATTTTTGATACGAAATAACATCCGAGTTATTGTCAAAATTTCCAAAAATCACTATATTTTGTAAGTTTAATTCGTTTTTATAATCCATACTTTAAGGTCTTGCAAACTCCACCTTCTCCTAGACATCAACATAAGAACTAGGGTAATGACTCTTCGATCTCTGGGTCTTTACCTTTCAACGTAGTTCCCTCCTTTTGAATTCATCTTTAACTCGATAATATTTGAATTTAATTAATTTCTGAATTAATTTCTCAGACGGACATTACACCTTCTGGACCCAAACTAGGGACCCAGTCCTTCTAGAAGACCTCTTCCTATACCGTTGGGTGAGGTCATAAGAACGGACCTCTTAAGGTACTTGTCTCCTCAGACCACCCGATGTCAAGTAACCCATTGTTTCTCAACCTATACTGACTCTCTGATTGAAAGAAAAAGTTTGAATTTACAATAATATTTAACTACTAGCTTTACTACAAACAAAACTTTTATAGAAGATACTTGTATAAAATCTTCTACAACCTTTTAAGGTTTAATTCTCTGTATAACATTATTAAATACCATTTCATGATTTCGTCCTTTCGCCCGTCTTAATTACTTATCTTACGAATATAGTGTTTAATAAACATAAAAAGTCACTCAGTAGAATTTATCGAAGGGTCACCGAGTGACTGTTTCTTATACGAACAGTCACGTCCTCTACGTCCTCTGTACCCAAACTAGGGACCCAGCCCTTCTAGGGGACCAGATTCTTGACCGTTGGGTGAGGTCACAAGAACGGACCCTTTAAGGTACCTGTCTCCTCGGACCGTCCGATTTCAGGTACCCCAGCTTTTCTCAACCTGCGTCGACTCAGTCGACTCACTGACTCGTACGTGTGTGTGTACATAGAATATATCATCGGATAAAGAAAGAAGGATTTTTAATTAAATCTAAAAATTTTAGAAAATAGAGGTTTTACAGTCATAAAATTCATAATTTCTCTTACAGAATCAGGGTAGATGTAAAATATTTAACGTGATAAAGTAAAGGCCACCTACCTTTCCCATCTAAACTTATCATCAGATATTACTTAAGCCTTTGACTTAGATAGGTTTACAGGGTGAAAGAAATCTTTATCCCCTTCAATATTTCTAACTGAGTTTCCAAATGAAAGGAAAAATGTGAAATGACAGATAAATTTTTTCTTTTTTTCTTCGTACTAAAACATAAGACAACAGTCACATAGGTATTTGATCGTGTTTTCGTTTCGACTTCGTTAAATGTCCTAACATGGTAACGTATTTAATGTCAATGCATTTCTTCTTGTAGATTAATACACTTCTTTTTGTACCTAAGTATTGTCCTCGTAAAAATTTCCCTCTTTTGTTTCGATAAGTACTTCTGTTTTTTTATTATTTACTGAAGTATAATTCGAATATGTATATTCAAGATAATCAGGAATTACGGGATTAATTAAAGGAATTTTAAAATTACTATAAGTTTAATTGATATGAATTAATCAAGGTTTTCCTCTTTCATGCACCGTAAACAACTTGGAAACGATGGACAAAACCAGTTCCCAAAAATGTACCAATACAACATTTTTAAAGATGGTAAAAAAGGTTTGACCATCTTAACTATAATAATGTGAGTGAGACTTTATATTTCTTTGTTTTCGAATTTCTATTTTGTACATTCTTCGTCTCCATACGAAAACGACGATGGAGACGCTAAAGAGATTCGGAAGCATGGAAAGATAACGAAGGAAACTTACAGTTCATCCGAGGAATATCTGACGAGACTATGTAAACCGTCAGTCGCTATTAACAATATTCTTGACTTCTTAATGTAATTAAATAAATCGAAAAAGAAAAATTTCGTCCTTCATCTAACATAAAAAAAAAAAAAAAAAAATCTCGACCATTGACTATTATTACATGACCTTTGTTAATCGTTCTAAGAAGAGGAAATTTTTTTTTTTTTTTTTGTCTTTTTTTTTGGGACCATTCACCATAACATAAATCCTCAATATAGAGGACCTATGGTCACGACACTAATTCTTAAACTAGAGTCGATCTTATAAGGTCCTGTTTCGTTACTGTTATACCGTTATTCGTGGAAGAGACACTGACTGACCCATCCTATTACCTACATTCGACATGAATTTCGTTTTTGTGAGACTTACGAATGTCCCGATGGAAAAAAGGAAGGTTTGGTATTCCTGTGAATTGTTCGTGGGAAGACTGACTTTAACTTCCAAATTTATCCTTATTAGTAACCTAGTTTAAAAATAGGACCTAATATCTTTACACCAGTAAACTCTGTAAGTAGAAGCTCTCCTCCTCTAATATATATATATATACATATTACATATATTTACACATATATACATACTATATGTACTTATTATATATAAAAAGAACAAGTGGTATAGTTTTCGATGATCCTCAAAATTTTACATCCTTGACATAATTAAAAATTATTGCCCGGGGAACAATTATAAATAAAAAAGGTGCACATTGTGTAAAATAAGACCTTTATCTCTCCCATTCAAAAGGAACTTCTATCCTAAAGAAAGAATGGTCAGAAATTTATACGTCGTAGAGTGTGTCCATGAACGAAGATTTTTTCATAAACCATATAATAAAAAAATTTGTTCATACACCAACTTACCTACCATAGTTACTTTGTTTTAAGATAGAGTCCTTCTCTCACAACGTAAAACCGTTCTACAACGACTTTTATACTTTCCTGACTTCTGTTTTCTCTAAAATATCATAACCCCTGTCGGAAGAACCGAACAGAACTGGGATTTTTTTATTAACAGAGCAATATCATTGAGCCAGGGTAATTCGTGAATAGAGGTTTCAGTTGTTACATCCACAAAAAAAAAAAAAAAGGAAAAAGGATAGTAATTACGAATTCCACCTCTCTTAAATTAGTTCGTGTAAACGAATACTTCATTCAAAGATATACTTGTTAAGGTTTACAACGTTATTATTAATCTCTTCCTTTATCGTTCCCTTAGTATCGTCATCGACAACTTAAGACGGTGTTCGTATCTCTTGAAAAACAAATGACCGGCTACAAACTTAATCGTTCCCTTGTTTTCGACTCGAGGTCATTATCTTTCGTTAGTCAGACCAAACCCTGTCTTCGAATTTTTTTAAGACTAATTTCTGTGTCTTAATTTACCTGAATTAATCTTAACTCTTCCGTTACCGTGGGGTGAGGTCATGAGAACGGACCGTTTAGGGTACCTACCTCCTCGGACCATCCGACGTCAGGCACCCAGGTGATCCTCAGCTTGTGTTGACTGAAGTGAAAGTGAAAAGTGAAAGGACGTAACCTCTTCCTTTACCGTTGGGTGAGGTCACAAGGACGGACCTCTTAGGGTCCCTGACCCCTCGGACCACCCGACGGTAGAGACCCCAGCGTGTCTCAACCTGTGCTGACTTCGCTGAATCGTCATCGTTAGTAATCTTAATCTATCTTCTTATAGACCTATCTTTTTATGGTCTTTTTTGTGTGAAGGTGACGTTACGAGATGGTCAGCAACATGACCATGGTATCACTTAACCGGACTACCCTTCTTGCCTGAGTAACCCTTTCTGGGACTACGACTCTTTCTAACTGTCACAATCAGCGAGTCAACACAGACTGAAATACACTAGGGTACCGACCATCGGGTGGTCCAAGGAGACAGGTACCCTAAAGGGTCCGTTCTTTTAACCTTACCCAACGGTAAAGGAAGAGGTCTCTTTCTAACTTCCGTCCTCCTCTTCCTCTGTTGTCTCCTACTTTACCAACCTACCGTAGTACCTGAGTTATCTGTACTAAAACTCGTTCAAGACCCTCAACTACTACCTGTTCCTTCGGACCGTGCGACGACAGGTACCCTAGTATTTCTCAGCCTGTGCTGACTCACTGACTTGACTTGACTTTCACTTCACCCAGACTATAAATGGTAGTCTTGATGATTTACCGATTACCAACCGACCGCCACCCACTCCCCCCCTCCACCCCCTCCCATCCTGTACTGATTGAACTCTACCCAACAGACACAGGGTTTCCTAGAGAGTAGGAGGTCGTTTAAGGCCCTCGAGAAGTTTTTCAACGAAGTCCTAACGGTTCTCTCCCTCTAGACTTCGTGTTAGGTAAGGACCACACGAACAACATTCAAACAAGTACAAAAGAACTGGTTTGGTCCAGTGTACCGTTGGGTCTATACTTAGACCCCTTTGTCTGGTGAAGAACTGATCTCTTAGATATGATAGAGGGACCTTTTCAAACCCGAATCCCTTCCCTCATTAGACGTTGACTAAAAAAAAAATTAGATGGTGTCTGAGAAATGTTTACATAGATCATCAATAAAAATAGTAAAAAATACCTATAATTATATCGGTCAGGACGACACCGCGTGTTTTTCAATTGAGACCATCTTGCTTGATTTAAATGGAAAACACGTATTCTTTTATTTACGAGAGGTGAGTTTTATAACTTGTGATGCCAAAAAACATTCTCAATTTTTAATTGTTTGAATTCTCTACTTTACGTGATTGTAAAAAATTCCCTAAGAATAAAAGTCATGGTGTTTCTCACGATCTCACCTAACGGTAAAGGAAGAAGTCCTCCAAATGGGTTGGGTCCCTAGCTTGGGACCAGAGGACGTCACGTCCGTCTGCGAAATGGCACACTCGTTGGTTCCTTCGGGATAAATATCCGGATAAATATACGTAGTCCCATACGTTACGCGATCCATTAAGTAACTTAGGTAGTCCCATACGTTAAGTTACATCCACGAAGAATATATTGTCTCTTACACTATTTGAATTCTCCCACATCATCCTGGAGGACGTCACGTAAGTCAAAATCTTAACCATGTTAAATGATAAAATATAGTCTCGATTACTAATCTTCAAAACACGTAAAATCTTTATGAAACAGTATTTTGTCTCTTCATTTAATTTAATATACTCTAACAGTCGTACCTTGTCTAGAATCACAACAACTGTGACGGTAAGACTTGACCTAGTGAAAAAGGAGATTATGTACTTCTACTAGATGTAGAGTTCCTCATTAGACCTTTGAACTTTAGTAATTATAACTCACCCATACTATTATAATAAAATTTTCATTATTCATATCTTACTAGAGTCAAATGGTTAAATTTATAAAATAAAACTTAAAATACCATTAAATAATATAATGGTAGTAAGTGTACAACAAAGAAAACTGAACTACTGTTAAAGAAACACAAGGGGGTTTAAACACACACAACCGACAAGTCAGTACACTGAGAAACGTTGGGGTATCTGACATCGGTCGGTCCTAGGAGACAGGTACCTTAAGAGGTCCGTTCTTATGACCTCACACAACGGTAAGGGAAGAAGTCCCTTAGAAGGGTTGGGTCCAAAGTTTGGGTCCAGAGGAAGTAACGTCCGTCTAAGAAATGGTAGTGTTTATGTGAGGAAGGATTCTTGAATTCAGGACCCTTGAGGGACCGTCAGGTCACCAATACTAAACTGTAAAAGTGAGGGTAGAAAGTGACGACTTATTAGGGACCAACCTTTTGATTCCAAGGTGTTCGGTGTGATACTAGTTTTTTGTTTAGTTTTGTTTGTTTGTTTTTACAAATAACTAAATCTTTTACAGTTATGTAAAGAATTTATTTTGAAGTTTAGGGTTTGGTTCTGGTATATTTCCCTTTGCAATTGTACTCCTATCGTAAACGTCTTAATTGAGGTCTTGGTGACAAATTTTTCGTATAGAAATAAAGAAGATAGACGAGGTAGTTGGTAATTTGGAAAAGGTCTCTAAGAAGAGTTATCGGATAGGTTGAAACCCGAGTGATGCTTAACTGACGTCCTAGAATTGTCGAGAACAGAAATTTTAGAGAACTAGTAGTGTGTCTACACAGTCTCTATTTCTGTTTACTGAAATCTGAGGTCCGTTGGAAACTAGGAAACACATTTTGGAATATAGGGGACGGAGTTAAGACATTTTATGGTATTTGATTGTATAAGACACTTGTTTATGTTCGGATGGAGATACGCAAATAAAAGGGTTTGGGACTCACTAACACTCTTTTAGTCTTTGTCACACTCAATGGGTAAAGTCGTAGTATACCGAAGGATACGTGAACGTTTTTGTTGTGTCCATTTGGTCGTGTTTTAATTAACGAAAAAACGTATCACAAGGTCGTTGTCACCCGTGGACAAAATATTGTGCACACCGTAACAGAATAACCGGAATAGATAAACCCCTCAGATAGAGAAGACCACCTAAGACTCATTAACATCCGTCCCTTGGTTAATGAGTCCTACGTAACCCGGACCCTCACGAATGTCCTCTTACGTACTATTCGTACTTTTCGGAGTCACTGTACCTTATGTGTCACGTTATCGGGATCATAAAATAATGTTTTAAGACACCGTTTTATAGTGTAAAGGAAATCGATAAAGAGGGGTAAAGATGAGTTTTGTCGTACTTATGTTACTCTGTTTGAACACGTATCTATAGGAAATTCTGTACGTGACAAACAACAAATATTGGGACTTCTTTTAATAACGTCAAGAGTGCATATTGAAAAGGGAGACTCACATTTATGTGGACGTGTGGAAAATAATATAAGATTGACCTCCCGATCGCTTATTCGAGATGCACCAGCTTGACTTTTACGACCTCCTATTAACCTAGACGTCCGATTTCACCAGTCCTACAATTTCAAAAATACACACTCTAAATAAACATAATGGATGTAATATGACTCTTTTAAGTCTAAATAAGACCGTAAAGGTAAGACTTAAACTTTAAAATTTGGACATCAATTAAAAATTACGGAAAGACCTCTCAGAGAATGGAACGTAACAGAAATTTAGAGTCATTTTACAAAGAAAAGAATCACCCTTTTATGTAAAGAACATCTTCGACCTTAAGGTTTTATCGTGTGTTAACTTAAAGTTTCTTTTTTTATCGGGGAGTAAAATAAACCACAATTTGGATGAGTCAATAAGTTCTCTCCGACGACTTTTGTACTTCAACCGGAATACTTTGAAAACTCGTAAGAGATCCAACTTACCGAGGAGAAACCGAGTGAACTTCTTTATTCTACAGTTAGGAGTTTCCCTAGGACCCAGTTAGAAACTGGTTCGTCAACGGATTCTCCGACCAAAGGTCACATCCATGCCTTCAACTTACCTTATTCTACACCCTTATTCTACCGTTTTCCTTTTTACTTAAGTTCAGTTTGTTTCCCCCTTCTTTTCTGTTCTGAGTAGGAACCTTACCATCTTTTTGAGGTCCCTCTGTATTAATTTCGCCTGAGTAAGGATACTGTAAGTAGTGACCCACTCGACTTTTTAGGACTGTCGGAACAGAATGCACGAAGCACACGAATCGAGACCGTCCACCAAAATACTTAGTGAATAAAAGACTGTCTGGAGAAGTTTTTTGACATCCCGTAGGGTGTCCACCCTAAACAACTATCTTGTTTCTTGTAGACAATATAAAAATGTGTAGACTGAAATTTGTTACTTGACCCCCCTTTTTCACCGAACAAACAGGTAACCGACGAAAGACAGAGGGTTCTAGATCCTTTCAATTCGAGCTCCCTTAAAAAGACAACGAGTGTAGACACAAAGTCAATAATCACAGGTCATATACCATCCGTGAGTTATTATACACGACTAATTAATTGCATACTTCATTAATTAGAGACAGAGAGGAGATCGAAGTTGTGTCCGAACATCCAATCCATAGTCGACAGACTGAGCGACTCCCGAAGACATATGTGCAAATCTTTTATGACTACCATGGTATCAGAAATAGTTTAGACCCGTAACAAAAGAAGGAGCGAGGAGGTGAGGGAAACAAGTTGAATTATAAATCAAGTATTAATCTTGGGAGGAAAAATATCCTTCCAAAGGATTAGTAGAAATATAGTACCTCTCATGGGGAATACCGTGAGATAACCCCAACAGACATAAAACCCATGTAAGAGAATCATTTATTATAATAAATACTTCTGTGGGTACCTACAATCGAAACGGTGACTTAAAAGGGGTCATAAATGAAACCATGCATCGATATTTTCGTTTCATTCTTTATCAAAACTTACTTACTTTGTATGTGTATGATAAGAATTTGGATTTGAAGGAAAACCTCTGATCTTCGTCTCTTTTCTTTGTCAACTTTATATAAGTCAACTGTCAATGTGACTTATTTCCGACGAAAAATGTTAAGAGGTTCAAGGAACCCTTACTTCAATTATTATTAAGTCCCCGTGATGGTAAGTGATTTACCAACGACTCCGTGTCTCTACCTTGATACGTAAATCCCTTTGGAAACCTTAAGTCAATATTTAATGGACCACTAATAATCATATATTTACATAACTTCAGACAGAATACCAGTAAAGAGTATTGATCTAGTAACTCACCCTTGAACTTACTAGGGTTCTCATCAGACTATACCTTACAATGCTTGTGACACGTGACTGGACAATCAGCCTTCGTGACGGGTGAACCTCCTCCACGTGTGTCGTTCGTGTCTTACTTATCGTCCGTAACTATCCTAAAAAAAAAAAAAAAAAAAAAACCAGATTCGATAGTTGTAGAGAGTGAACATAGCGATGTTCCTTATTGGAGTAGTGACCGGGGTGACAAACGTGAAGTCAGGGAGGAGTGAGACATCAGTGTAGAGGAGTGTCGTCGGTCTTGTTAAAGAATTATTACTTTTGTTCTAGTATAGAATTAACTTTTAAGGGAACAGAGGGGAAGAGTTAATCGTATTTTACGTTTGAGGAACGAGAAAAGAGTGTCTGGAGTTATTGCACCCAGAAGGGATTGGGGGGTCAGAGTGAGAGTCATACGCACTCACGACTCGATGAAGTCATCACAGGCTGAGAAACACTGGGGTACCTGGGTACCGGGAGGTTCGAGGAGACAGGTACCCTAAGAGGTCCGTTCTTATGACCTCACCCAACGGGACGGGAGGAGGTCCCTTAGGAGGACTGTCTCTCTACCCTGTGCGTAGAGAATGTAAGGGACGTAACGGTCCACACAAGAAATGGTGATCACGGTGGGTCCTTCGGGGAAAGAGTCATGCGAGAGTAAACGATGCACAGTCGGAGTCTTTGGACGAGAGACAGACACCCTGTGTGGTTCTAGAAAACACGAAATCAGAAACACCGACGAGTCTAGAGACGGACTCGCTGAAGAATGATCTAAAAGTCTCCACTAAAAAAAAGGGGATAGTAAATTTAGAGTTTTTAATTTTGTTGTCTAAAGGGAAGTACTTCCCCAGAGTATGAGAGGATTCGGAAATAGTGTACAAGAATAAAATACGACGACGATTCAGTGAAGTCAGCATAAACTGAGACACGCTGGGACATCTGCCGTCGGGTGGTCCGAGGGGTAGGGACCCTAAGAGGTCCGTTCTTGTGACCTCACCCAACGGTAAAGGAAAAGGTTACGTACCTTCACTTTTCACTTTCACTTCAGTGAGTCAGCACAGGCTGAGAAGCGCTGGGGTACCTGACGTCGAATGGTCCGAGGAGGTAGGTACCCTAAAAGGTCCGTTCGTATGACCTCACCCCACGGTAACGGAAGAGGATAAATAAAAAAAAAAAACTTCTATATAAATCTGTGTAAGATTTACTTTAATCATGTCTTTAAGGAACAACCCGAGTACTTTCATAATGGGAGATCCAATTATTAGAAACTATCAAATTTACGGATACGTTTATGACGGTCGACATTTCTCCTTATTCAGGACCACTATATTACATGTCGTAACAAAAAACTTCTATATAAATCTGTGTAAGATCTACTTTAATCATGTCTTTAAGAAACAACCCGATTACTTTAATAATGGGAGATCCAATTATTAGAAACTATGAAATTTACGAATAGGTTTATGACGGTCGATATTTCTCCTTATTCAGGACCACTATATTACATGTCATACCACTGATCTCGATTATAACATGACACATAAACTTTCAAAGATCCTCTCACCTACCATTTTCAAGAGTAGTCTTCTTTTTTAAACATTGACACACATTATTAGTTACAATTGATTTTAAAGACAACATTAGTAAAGTGTTATATATGTATTATGGTTTGGTAACAAGATATGGATTTTGATCATACAAGGTACAGTTGTCATGTAGTAACTTTTTAATAGATTTATTTATTTACACGGATAAACTTAATTACTTTTCGGAGTCAGGACTTGCAGAACTTATATTCACTTTCACCAGTCAGCATAGGCTGAGAAACGTTGGGGTACCTGACATCGAATGGTCCGAAGAGGTAGGTACCCTAAAAAGTCCGTTCCCATGACCTCACCCAACGATAATGGAAGAGGTCCTCAAGAAGGGATAGGTCCTTAACTTGGGCCCAAAGGACGTAACGTCCGTCTGCGGAATGGGAGACTCGGTGGTCTCTTCGGAAACTCATATTCCACGTGGGTTTAGTGGGTTCGTAGAACTATTTTTATGTTTATGAAGGTCCATTCGGTCTACTATACTTAGGTAGGTAGATGTGAACTACTCTTCGTCCCAGACTTGCTCGTAATCAAATGTGAGTATAAATGTACAAAACAAGGAGTTATTAATCTTTTTCCTAAAAGTACCTTCTTCTCCAACAATACTGAATATAGTCAACAAGAACTTGAAACGAAGTATAATCTTAGTTGACCCCCCGTAACTTTTGAGGGTCTTTGGTTGAGCGTGAGTCTGGTTACTTTAGTTAGGGGTCCCCACGGGTTCCTCACCGTAAAATTTTTAAGGTGTCAATGATGTGACATAACTTCTATCACGCGAAGGGGTCACCGAGTCACCATTTCTTAAGTGGACGTTAAGTCCTCTGGACCCGAGTTAGGGACCCAGTCCTTCTAGAGAACCTCTTCCTTTACCGTTGGTTGAGATCATAAGAACGGACCTCTTAGGGTGTCTGTCTCCTCGGGCCACCGGATACCAGGAAACCCAGTGCTTTCTCGACCTGTGCTGACTCACTGACTTGTCGTTGTTGTTTTTTGGACGTCTATCATGAACGACGAGACACGTACCTAGCTTCTGGTCGTCAAAACCGTATCCCTAAACTTTTCACTTCCGAGCCCGGGGTTGGTTCTGGACGACTTCAGGACCGACGTAAAGTTCTTCTGGTGTCCACTAAAAAAGTATATGAAAATTTAAACTCTTCATGACCAAGTCTCGTTCTTCAACAAACAAATGATTCGAGAGCTCAAAACCCACACGTGTCCTTATGACCTTAAGTGACCTCGAAAAACAACAACAGCACAGGCTGAGAAACACTGGTGCACTTGACATCGGGTGGTCCGAAGAGACAGGTACCCCAAAAAGTCCGTTCTTGTAATTTTACCCAACGGTAAAAGAAGAGATCCCCTAGTAGGGTTGGGTCCCCAACTTGGACGTAGAGGACGTAACGTTCACCTTTAAAAATCGTGACGAATTCTTACTTGAAATACCTATTTATATTTAAGAGTGAATGATTTGTGATTTACCTACTGTCTCCTACTCTACCAACCTACCGTAGTGACTGAGTTACCTGTACTCAAACTCATTTGAAGTCCTCAACCACTACCTGTCCCTCCGGACTACACGACGACGGGAACCCCATCGTTTCTCAGTCTGTGTTGACTCGCTGACTTGACTTGACTTTATGATTTATATTTACGAGTGAAGTAAACCGTCACCATTAAACACTTAAAACGTGCGACCAAATCAAAACCTTATTTCTACTATCACTTCAATATCAGTCACTTTATAAGTCAAACTCTATTTACGTTTAGATCTCTATCAGTTACGGTAAGTTTAAAAGTACTTCAAAAAATCGTCCAATCACCATATCTCCCCCAACATACAAAAAACATAACAAACATATAAAAATTACTCTACATACATATATATACATACATATATATATATATCTCTCTCTCTCTCTCTCATTCTTCTTCCTTATTGTCCTTTCACTGATTTTATCCTAATTTACAACCATTCTTATCACCTAGAATAGTGTTCCATTAATCCGTCTTCTCACGATTTGTCCCCTCATCTTATATTCTACCCGTGTCCATCAAAGACCCGAGGTTTTAGTGACGTCTACCACTAACATCGGTACTTTAATTTTCTGCGAATGAGGAACCTTCCTTTCAATACTGGTTGGATCTATCGTATAAGTTTTTGTCTCTGTAGTGAAACGGTTGTTTCCAGGCAGATCAGTTCCGATACCAAAAAGGTCATCAGTACATACCTACACTCTCAACCTGATACTTCTTCCGACTCGTGGCTTTTTAACTACGAAAACTTGACACCACAACCTCTTCTGAGAACGCTCAGGGAACCTGACGTTCCTCTAGGTTGGTCAGGTAGGATTTCCTATAGTAAGGACCCACAAGAAACCTTCCTTACTACGATTTCGACTTTGAGGTCATGAAACCGGTGGAGTACGCTTCTCAACTGAGTAACCTTTTCTGAGACTTCGACCCTCCCTAACCCCCGTCCTCCTCTTCCCCTGCTCTCTACTACTCTCCCGACCTATCAGAGTGATTGTGACACCTGTACTCAAACTCACTTGACACCCTCAACCACGACCTGTCCCTCCGTACCACACGACGTTAAGTACCCCAGTGTTTCTCAACCTGTACTGACTCGTTGACTTGACTTGATTGTCATTTCGGTACCACAGGTAAAAATTCCCCCCTATGTGTTAGTACCTTTTATGTCCTTTTGTCTTCATTATTTTATCCCCTTCTTGTCTCCCATACCATCATGTCTTTTCGTATGTGTTAGGATATGGTATAAACCCTAACCAGTTCTTCCCCAAGATCCTTCTTGATTGGAGACTTGGATGTTGACTTTACTTCTCCTACTGCCCTTCTCCCTAGGACGATCTCCTTTCGTTCCCCTTTTCCCTACGTCGACTCTTCCTTGTCCACGGATATTCCTACACTTAGGTCAAGTCGGATTCCAATCATGACTCCCGACGACATCCATTCATTCCCTTCTCTCCCCGTCTTTTCCCTTTCCTCCACCCACACCTCTTTCTAATTTCTACACTCAAATACCTCTCAAGGGAGGACTCCCTTTTTTAAATAATACGAGGAGGGAACTGACTTTGTAAAATTATAATTACCTTTATATCAATATAAACGTACATTCTTTCGAGAAGATTACATTCCAATTATCCTTTATGTTTTCCGTTGTTCTATTAACCCGAACACGTCATTAAACCTTTTTTATTACCATCGGATTTGATCCACCACTACCCTTTTACCACTTAATTTAGATCTAAAAATTCTTCATTTTTGACATCACGAACGTCTAACTTACTTAACCCCTACCCCTTCTACACTCCGACTACGAGTCCACAAACTTAGCCCCTTTTAAGAACCTTCTACGGTAAGTACCTTATCCTGTGTGTTTAGAAAAACAACCAACCGATAGAATCCTGGACGACGGGACCACCGAGCCTACCATTTCTTAGGTGGACGTTACGTCCTCTGGACCCAAACTAGGGACCCAACATTTCTAGTGAACCTCTTCCTGTACCGTCGGATGAGGTCATAAGAACGGATCTCTTAGGGACACCTGTCAGGTACGCCAGTGTTTCTCAACCTGTATTGACTCGATGATTCGTGTCCCACCAATCTACTAGATCCAATATCTACTACTCACCAAAAACCTTTATTACCGTAAGACACCTATCATTACACTTACCCAAACTTCTATAGTAGTACTTCTATGTCCTTTCTCTTCGACTAACACTCAAAGGTCGTATCTATCTCATTGAAATTCGGTACTTTTACCATCGTGATCCTTATATAGTATGTTTGACTTTTTTTTCACCCCCCTCCCTGGATCCTGTTCTAATTGAAATTCCATATTAATCTCAAAATTTAACTCACCTCTTTTCATCTCTCTTTTACATCTATACACAGTGTCTTCAGTTTCTTTCACAAATAGTCGTTAAAAACTTTACACTTTTTACTCGTTTTCACTGGGAACATAAAGTTTATTTCCTTCAAGAACTGATATTATATCTAAAAGTGTCTCACTGTTCCTGCGTATCTAACATACCTAAGTTTAAACACTGAACATCTGGCGCTTTAAATCTTTTATAAAAGTTGTACTAATCGACTCTTACCCCTCTTACTCCATTCCAAATCCCATCAGATGTGTCAATACCGTCTTATAAGAACGTAAAGGGTTCCTTGACGAGGACGGGGAAAAAACACTTATTTATTTCTTAAAGACAAGACAAAGGAACAGTATTTTATTGGTAAAGAAATTTTTATTAAAAATTATTCTTTAAGATTATAGAAATAAAATCCAATCATATTAAATTACATTAAAATTTTTATTTTGTATATATTATAAATATAAACTTATCGACTAGGTCAGAGTTTAAAATTTATAAAAATAAAGTGGGGGGATGGGGATCCTTAAAGTATTCTAATTTTTATAAAGTAGGTGTATAAACAAAAGTTTTGTCGACTCGTCTATATCTAAGAGTTCGGACCTAAAATAATTGTTGTATGTGTAAGTTTTGGGAAATCCGTCTCCAATATTAAGGACACAGTAAACCTACACGATCTTCGAGGTAGATATGACATAAAAACAAATTGTTAAACCTTTTGAACATACAGTTATTTTGGACATTATATCCAGACCGATTTAAATACGGGTGAACTATACATGACAAAAAATAACCAAAAATAAACGAAACACAAAAGTTGCACTATGTCTAATGTCTCTAATGTTTGAAGTAACACAGACCGTACGAAGTTCTACCTTTCAAAGCCCACCAGAATAAACGAAGTAGCGAGGGAAATAAATTATATGATCGATAATTAGTCCCCAGTCGTAGCTTTAGTGGATGAACCCGAAAAATTTTGTATTTATTGCTCTGGAATAGGTTCGGAATCTCAACTAACTTTCTCAGATCCCTGTATAAAGTCTGAAACGATTATTAAGACTACATACGTGCTTCCAAAAAACAAAAAAAAACGTTTTCTAGGTGTTATTATGTTAAATTAATTAACGAAACATCACCTTCTCGTTCTTTTTTTCATTTTGTAAATTCGTAACGAGTGACAAGGAAGGTATATGTGAAAATTTTTATAATGAAAGAAAGTAACAAAAGACTATAGTGTTAAAGTAGAGTGTTTTCTATTTCTACGTAATTTCCCCCTTTTAATATACTTTCCCTGTAGTACCAATAAAATTTTCAGTGGTCTTATCGTACAAAAGACTGACAGTCTACACCTCCTCCTTTACTGGATTGAAACNCATCACCTTCTCGTTCTTTTTTTTCATTTTGTAAATTCGTAACGAGTGACAAGGAAGGTATGTGTGAAAACTTTTATAATGAAAGAAAGTAACAAAAGACTATAGTGTTAAAGTAGAGTGTTTTCTATTTCTACGTAATTTCCCCCTTTTAATATACTTTCCCTGTAGTACCAATAAAATTTTCAGTGGTCTTATCGTACAAAAGACTGACAGTCTACACCTCCTCCTTTACTGGATTGAAACTTATATGCTTTGTCTGTAAAAGTGTCACTAATGTTCAGTATTAAAGTTGACGGTCAGAAACCTTCTTGTCTTGAAGACTATGTAGAAAGACGGTCTACAATCTCTAAACTATTACATATAAGTAAGATTCCTTTAATTCATAAAAAAATTTGATTTCGACAATGGTTGAAATAAAGAATTCCTTTAATTGGTAAGGTGAAAATAAATAAATAAAAAATTTAAAATTAATTAAATTTATATAAATTAAAATTAACCTCCGATTAATGAAATGTTATGACATAACCAAAACGTATGTAACCGTACTGAGACGGTACCCATATGTGCACAAGGGTTAGGACTTGGGGGGGGTGTGGAGGGAGGGTATGGTAGAGAGACCCAGTAGGGTCACGTGGTCGGGGCTCGTAGGATATAGTACGTAGTTTGGACCTGACCGCTAATCAAAGAATATACTATTATATGTACAAAGTTACGGTAAGAGGGTTTAGTAGGGTGGGAGCGGGAGAGGGTGTCTCAGGTTTTCTGGTTAATTCATACGAAACTTCTTTCGTAAGAGTTTATGTAAATGGATAATCGAGAAAAACATGGTCAGAAAAGTAAGGTGCAATTTAAAGGGATAACAAGTGGTGACCCCACCTACTCCACCCTTCATTTTAATGAAACATCTATAGAATTTTACTTGTTTCACCTATGGTGTAATTTTATATTAAATACCCATTAATGATTAATACTAATATATACAGTGATAAAAAAACGTAATACCACGGGTTAGTCACCTACTGACACCCGTCTGTGAAATGGTAGACTCGGTGGTCCCTTCAGGATTCTCAATGTATCCTTCTTGCATCGACACTAAAATCGTTTCTCCCACAGAAGATAACAACTAAGAACCAATAGTAAAGATTAACTATTTTTGACGTTTCTTTTAAGTCTTCTCCTATAAGGGATTTAGTATAAAAGAGAGGTGAGTAAATCCATGATACTAACAAATTTTTTTTTTTTTTCACACATACATATGTTGGACGTACTTCTTCATCTTTAAAGGACCTAATCTCATATATACTATTACATATCTATATATGTAACATATTATATATATACTATATATCTATCTGTATTACATATCTATCCATATTTGTTATATATAATTTTTCTGAAAGGTCTTGGTACTATCAATCCCTTCCTAGAAACTGTGGATAATCTACTACCTTGTTTCTACAATTAAAACCTAGTTGATCTCTTAGTAGTCACCTATTACGTGTCCACTTATGAACAATTAAACGATACATTAACAGAGATATTACTTGAATCGTTTTATATTGTAATACATTCCCGTTACCAATCATTCGAGAAAGTCTCTCTTTAGTACCCAGTGTTTTATACAAAGACCCTACATGACGGTGAAATAATTAAAGTTAGTGTGATATTAATTTAGATGTATACGTCGTCATTTTAGATGGTTTAGTAGTCGACTACGTGTAAATCGGAGACCTGAGTCACTGTAAATTAATCAATCGTGTGTCGGTTTACGGTTGGAAAGAGAACGTCACCGTCTGCCGAAGAAGAAGTGTCATGGAGGAGGGGAATAAATTATTTCGAACTGTATTAAAAGTGTCACTACGTTGTGTTTTACTTTTCGTTCAATACTCATTTTGAAACCTGTTAACTTTTATCTTATTTATGTCTCTAATATACACCTATATTTATATTTTACCGGAAGACTAAAACAAGATTAAATGACTTTGTAACAAGAAGGTCCATGACTTTCACCAGTTATACTTTGATTATTCCGTAAAAAAAGATTCGTTCTAACAAAAAGAGTTTGTCTGTACATGATTGTCCAGAACTGAAATCGGAAAACGGAGTAAACCTTTAAAATTAACCGAAATAACCTTAAAGGTACATGAGATTAAGTCTTCGAGTAAAGTCGGTCCTTTTAACGCTCAGTCTCAGAAACTGTGTCCAGAGAAAAGTTTTGGAGATTGGAGGGGAGTCGATGTTCAATTGAATTAGAGACTCTTGATCCGGTACGTCACAATCTCAATGTGTCACTTACCTTTCCCGTCAGACTAAGAGACTGTTTTCAATCACATTTTTCGTTTTACTAACTACATAGAATTCTTAAAAAAATTTCTAGTAATTAAGTCTTTCCTTTACCTGTATTACTTTTGTGGGATTCTTGTTAGGTACTAATAAGTAATTCTTAATTTAAAGTCGTTGAGGGTTTATTTTACTTGGTATACATTGTTGTTATTACCTGTAATCTTTATTTTTATTTTATTTATATAAAATAAAAAGTATCCGAGTAGTAAATCATATAAAGAATATATGAAATAGTAAAACGGGTGAATACACACTAAAAGATTTTTATTACCTACTATGATAAAGTATAATGGGAAAATATAGTAGGTATTTCGAAAAGTCAGTCTTTATTTCTTTTAGTACGGTTTAATATCACTAAATGTCCTTCTCTTGAACGATATATATTACTAAAAGTAGTTTACCGAATTATATCTTAAACTTTTCTTTTAGTCATTTTAGGACCCAAAACCGGTCTTTGTTGAAGTTTACTGACTTTAATGTAAAAATTTCCGTATACGATAATTCTATACTATTCTATTTACTAATAACTTTTTATAGATCTGTCAGACACATCTGTAAAAAATATGGTTTACCCTTTACGTCAATATAAAATCTCCATTATATTGAAACTATATCCATTAACAGTTATAATTTTAAACAAAATTTACTCAAACAGTATCGATCATATTGATAAAGTGGAAAAATTAATATTAAAAGGTGGAAAGATTAGGGGAAGTCAATTGTTATTTCCAATCAAAATTCTAGTCTCCACTATATTATTCTATTTATATCTACTTTATACTTATTTCTACTTTTTTTAAATGTCAAAAGACTCTACACTGTAATCGACAGATGGATAAGGAACAATTCACTGGTGGGTCATAGCGGTATTATAGATGAAGGAGTGTATCGACTCAGAAGTACATATATTCACACTATCCGTGAATTTTACATCACTAAGAAAAATTAAACTTCGGAGATTTTATAGAACTCCTTGTGGTCGGATCGTTACAGAGTCTTTAATTTTTATTATAAATTTAAATTTTTGTCCTATGTTATATACCTCGAACGAGATATCTTTTCGTATAATTATTTAAAACCTACCGTTATATACAGTAGAGATTTTAGACAGAACTTTTTACGTAAATACAAATAAGAGAAACATTATCCTACATAATGTATGATGTGTACAATTATCCTTCTTAATACCGGTTATCAAATATAGAGATGACTCTACACCTTTGTCCCACCTTTTCTAATTAAGTAAGGGTTATACTTCCTAATTTTATATATATTGTACACATAAAAATACCTTTTCCAAAAACATAAACTCAAAACTACTTATTATAAATATATGATCGACTTAAACTCAAAGTCAATAAATTTCACTAAGGACCGATTTACACTTTGTCAACCCTTTTGGGTAAAATTTTTGGTACAGAAATTCAATACTAAAGTTATAACAATGGAAAACATACTTTTACTATGTTTTGACTAATATGGAAAATGGACACCGGCTAAGTACAACTACATATTGTTTTTGATAGTGTTATGATATTAATAGGAGGTTAATTTTATTCATTTAATTAAATTTCCTTTTGATTAATATAATAGATGTACCTACATTAATTTTTAAGTTTTGATCATAAGATGTAGAAAATCCATTTTTATATAGACTCAAATAACCCATTAATTACATCGACGTCAAGGGTCGAAAAGATGGACGAAATAACTAACCGAAGTTAATTACAAACGGTCGCTCATTTAATTGTATCGTGGACTCCGTATTAAGAGATCACCGAGTACCTGTGACTCAAGGGGGGTAGGAACGACCAAATTGAGGAGGACTCGTGTAGCGATCATCCATGTAAAATTAAGTCAGATCTGTCCCTGTAATGGGTACTGAAATTACTGCCCAGTAAATGTCGTTTGAGTACAAAGTTACGTCTCTACAGAGAAATTCACTGTAGAATAGTTATCGTTAAGTTAATCAGTTGGGGTTCTGATACTCTACCTCGAATTTGACACAGTGTTTCGTGAGGAACTTAAACGTAAACTTTACAGGAAAAATGGGACGAGAAGGGTGGGACGTATATTTGTCTCGGGACTTCAAATTAAAGCCTACATGGGATACACCGACTAAGGGAAAATGTATGGAATAAGAGCATCCTAATCTGTAGTTAACTTTTGACAGAAGGGAAACGTTCTTTATAATCGTGTTTATATAGACCGAATTAATTTTGGTGGTAGTTTCCGAACTGCAACCATTTATCTTATCGTATACACTTTCTGGAAAGAAAAGTCTATATTATAGTTATTTTATTAATTTTTGATTTTATGTACACTTGTTTTTATATGACTTAATTACATATCGTTTTAGTTAAATAGTAAGAAATAAATCGTCTTCAAACCATAGACCTGACACGGTATTAGTATTACCTGATTGTATGTTCGACGGGGAAAAACTAGAAAGTTGTACCTCACAAGTAATTTTGGGATTATGTATAGACCGTAAAACTATACCTAATCTTAGGGATATTCCACAGTAATGTTTCTCTATTAAGACCTTTTCTACTGACCTACTTTATTAAAATATATTTCAGAACTAGGACTCTTGTCTCCCTAGTTCTTATAAAGTCACGATGTCCAAAACAACCTCTTTTTAGTTTTTTACCTTATTTTCCACCTCCCTCAGTCGCATCGACTCGTTCATACCCTAATTGTTGGTCTTGTAGGAAAGTGCCGACCACAGGGTCCTCACTGAATTCAGGTTTACGGACTTCCGTGGGGAACAGACATTACTTAATTGAAGAGATGATCTAACCGTTATCACTTTATGAAAACACGATAGGAGACGTCTTAACTATTTTAACAGTAAGTGTAATGTAGAACACGAGACGTTAAGTCTACTCCTCGGGTCAAACTCTTTTCGACGATTCGAGAACAACTAAAAACAACAGGTAAAAACTAAACAAACGTACTCTAGAGAAGTTCAACGTCTCGACGTTCAACACCGCTCTAGTTTATTAACGGTCTATATTAAAACCCCGAATTTCCCTTTTAAAGTTTCGTCCATCTACTAACACTCCTACTAACATAATACACTAATTACGATACATTTCTACCGAGAATATGACACAGGACAATGTACTTGTCTTTCGAGACGTATATTCATCGTAGTCAACTTTTAGTGTGTAAGATCGTTCATATAGTCATTCCTACGAGAATTGATGTACAATGTTTTCTGGGTACGTTTTAATCGAATTGACACGATGTAATCCTTTTTTTTTTCCCTCCGTCCCACTAAGGTCTCAGTAATTAAATCACCGTAGTATAGCTTAGTATAATACAGTATAATGTAGTATGAATATTGTACTGAATAGTCCATATTACAAACAGTAAATAAAGACGGTGAGAATTTTACTGTTACCGGTAGAAACACCAACGTGGTATCACCGTATTGGACGTTTATAATCATTCTTCTCTCCACTAAGAAGATGAGTGGAAAAAAGTAACGGAACCGACTGGTTAGGACACTCAAGAGATCAATTGACTATGAGTCTAGAGTAACTACTTCTACCTCGGTATATGGTCACTGAACAGTTGTAGTCCCTTTTTTTTAGATGTCACTAACAAAATCCAAATATGACTACGTTGGGATCTTATTACCTTTTCCTTAGTAGAAGGATCTCAAATACTCTATTACTATTTGTTTCTTTTTTACGTCAGACCCAACCGTTTACTCTTCCTATTCCTGACTGTCACTTCCCTAGATGATGAAGTCTCACCCTAATGTCCTCGGGAGATCTAAAGAACTTTTCACCGTCCCTTAGGGTTCCATTTATTTCAGATTCCTTCACATGATAAATTAGATAGATATCAATTGGTTACTGGGAGTTTTGAATCACCGAATTCGTGTCAACTGAGTCTGAGAGACCACTAGTGTCTAAGTTCGTACGGTGTACCAGAAAACCGAGAACCAAAGAGTACTCCGACGTTAGTTCCACAGAGGACCCTGACCCCAGAGTAGACTTTGGAGTCGATTGACCGTATCAATTGATCGTATCAACTCTCCCGATAACCTGATTCTCGGAGTCAAAGAACAACCGAGGACCGGTCTCCGATGGGATTCCATACCCCGAAAACTTGTACACCGAAACGGCATACCCCGAAAACTTGTACCGACTGACAGAGTGGTTCGTATGTTCGGTTGTTCTTTATTTATTTCAGACAACTGTTCTACAAACAGAGCTATAACGCATCGGGTCAGCACCTGTATGGCAAAGGAGATATAACGGTATTAGTCAACTGACCTTCGTCTTATAAACTCCCCTACCTTAATATGTTCTGATGCGGTCCTTCGTCACCAGTAACCCCCGGGAAAATCTACGACGAAGGAGATCCATCTTTTCTATATCGTATCTTTATATTTCTGGATTATTTATATGAATTCCATTTTACTCAAAATCCTAAGATTCAGCGAAGACAGTACAGACTGACACGTTAGGACACCTGACATCGGGAGGTCTGAGGAAACTGGTACCCCTAAGAGGTCCGTTCTTATGACCTTACCCAGTGGTACGGGAGGAGGTCCCCTCGAAGGGTTGGGTCCCTAGTTTGGCCAGGCAGAGGGGAGAGGACGTAACTATCCGTCCGAGAAATGGTGATCGTGGTGGACCCGGGACATCCAGAGAACTGACGAATATTAAATCAAGTAATTGGTACTCTTTTACTTCACAAATTTCCCTATAAATTATCAAAATTACAAACAAGAAACGGAATTGATCTCAACTCTACTTTATTTTTTCCTTAAAACTCATAACTATATTATTCGTGTCTACAGGTTATATTTCAAAATCTTTATCATAATTTACAATTACTGTACAAAATTTTTCCACTCTTTACCTTATGAGATTCTCTATGTGTATCTAGATCCTGTTAATATAAAATTTAATTCTAGGAGATAATATTAAGAAATCTTATTATTTCCGTAGGGATCTCTCCAGAAATTTTTTGTGTAATACGAAATTAGATATCTTCTGTCAATTTACGAAAAAAAGCCATGAAGATCACAAACGCATTAAATTTATTATCAAGAGTATATTATTAAATCAAGGATTAACTTACACCGATTATTACGTTTTTCAATTTGAATCATACACAGTACTTTTTATTTACAATATCCTTTTTAAGAATTTTGATGAGAAATTCAATGGCTCTTTTCAAAAGACAATGAAGACATACTGCTTTTACTTTATTAATAATAAGTACACTAACAACTACGGAACACTAACGTCTCTACGGTTTCCTAGTTTTATAGATTTTGTGACTTCGAGTCGTACTGATTATATAATACTTTACACTTCATGTGTTTCGTGACTTCGTACACTTTGTGTGATACAGGTCGAGAGAATTCTCTCACCGTTGTCGGATAAAAATACTCCCTACTCCGATTAACGTAAGTGACATTTAAATAGAATTCCTAGACAATTCATAAGAAGTCACGTAGAAGGGAGGATGACGGATATTTTATGACAGTGAAATAAAACAATCAGATCCTAAGTAAAAAAATAACATTACTTAGACTAATTTCGTGGTAGAGTTCCCTTGTAGTTGAGTGTAAAGTTTTGGTAGTATATTAAGTCGTCTTTACACCGTCGCAACTATCTGAGACGGAGTCCTGTCTCAATCGTACCTTTTATTGAAGTGGAAACTAGGGTTCCCTTTCTTCCTACGGAAATCCAGTATTTATTCCCGTAAGGGTATTGTGTGAGGTAGACAAATTTAGGGACATGTAGAGTCATAACGGTCCCCTTACCACCCCCACCCCCATAATAACCCCATCTTACCTGAAAAAATACTTTTCCTTTTAAATATTATGATTACTATAAAATGGGTTTTAGTGATACCAACCACCAATTTTCATATTTGTAACGGATGATTTAGCTGACCCGTGATAGAAAAATTTTACGAAATAGATGCACAGTTTACATCATAACACTCATCATTGGTACTAATATTCGTCTCGACGACCGTGAACAAGTGATCTGAGTCCCGTATCCACTGGAGAGGTGTACCGTAACTACCATTAGACCTGGTGACTCATACGACCTATAACAATAAGTGTAGATCTACGATAAAAAAAGTTCGCGACAACAATGATCCATTCGGTAGTCTTGTGACGACACTGTTTCTGTCACTTTTACTTTTCTATTTCACTACCCATCTCTCTCTTTCTCTGACGTGTTTGCATTACTATTTTTCAGTCGATAACTAAATTACTAAAGATAAACAAACAACTATTACGAGGAATTTTGATATCCTCTAATGGAGACTAGTTTCTTTCTCAGACTCAAAAGTGATACGTTGTCCTCGAACAAGACTCCTACCACTCTTAATTGAACTATTGGTCGGAGAATTCCTATTTGTTGTATAATCGATTTTCGTTATCAACCGTCAATTTAGTACTATAGAGGTACTTATGGACACTCGGTGCTCCTTTGGTGATCGTTGTACATAAAACAAGTGAGAAAAACATGTGTTACACAGTAACGAAAATAACTCCAGTTCACCTTTACTTTGTAAATTATTTTAAAAATATCAAGTCTTTGAACTTTTAACCCCCTTTTATCTCTTACTTAACTTAAGAAACTGTTTTTTAATATAAAAATTTTTTCGTACTCTCCAGTCAAATAAAACATCAAAAAGGAGTCTATGACTCGAAGACTATGTATGACTGTCTACTCGACTTAGAAAGTAGATATTAAACATTCGTAAAACTTAATCAAAGGACTTCTATAGTATAAAAGAACCAAGGAACTTTATGAGAGACCATAAAAAAAAAAGACATCAGATTATAAGATTACTTATCGTCATTTTTTATTCAAAGAACAGAATAGACCACTAGATTGAACTATGACTTTGTTTGAAGACGTTTCTAATACTTAAACTTCAACAAAATTGATCGTCCGACATCTACTTAAACATCCATAAAACGAATAATCGTATTAAATAAATAGAATTTGAACGGAATCGACCAACTTGAAAATCTCCTTCTACCGAAGTAAAAGGATATAAAAATTTTGGAAAAATAAAACATAACCCCATCTCAACTAACGTTTGTTACAACACTATCAAAGTCCACTCGTCACTTCCCTGAGTCGGTATGTGTAAGTGCATAGGTAAAAGGAGGGTTTAGGGGAGGGTAGGTCCGACGGCCTATTGGAACTCGTCTCAGGGTACATAATATGTCATCCCGGAACAACCAGTAGGTATAATTTATATCGTCACACATGTACAGGTAGGGTTTGAGGGATCGATATGGAAGGGGTGTGGGAAGGGGGACCGTAGCATTCAAACAAGAGATTCAGACGCTCAGACCGAATCAAAACACGTCTTCAAGTAAACATAGTAAAGAAAGTCTAAGGTGTATAATCCTTACAGTATACCATAAAGAGAAAGAGACAGACTGAATGAAGTGAGTCACTGTAGGAGATCCAGGTAGACACAACGACACTCACCGTGTATTAAAGTAAAAAAAATTCTGGTGTAGAAACAGGTAGGAGACAGCTACCTGTAAATCCAACGAAGGTATCGAACCGACAACATTTGTCACGACGTTACTTGTGACCCCACGTACATAGAAAAGTCTAGCATAAAAGAGGTCTATATACGGGTCCTAACCTAACGTCCCAGTATCGCATCGAGGTGAAAATCAAAAAAATTCCTTGAAGGTATGAGAAGAGGTAGTATCCACATGGTCAAATGTAGGGGTGGTTGTCTCATCCTCCCAAGAGAAGAGAGGTGTAGGAGAGGTCTTAATTAACAAGACCTAAAAAACTACTATCGGTAATACCGACCACACGCCATTATAGAGTAACACTAAAACTTAACGTAAAGAGATTATTCATCACTCCCGAAGGGTCTACCATGTGACCATTTCTTAGACGGACGGTTACGTCCTCTGTGTTCTTTACACCCAGGATAGGGTCCCTACCTTTCTAGGGGATCCCCTCCTTTACCGTTGGGTGAGGTCATGGGATCGGACCTTTTAAGTTACCTGTGTCCTCAAACCACCCGATGTTTGGTATCACAGTATTTCTCAGTCCGTGCTGACTTGTAAGTGTGTCATTAATTACTACAACTTGTAGAAAAGTACACGGAGAACCGGTAGACATACAGAAGAAACCTATTTATATATAAATCCAGAAGACGGGTAAAAAATTCACCCAACAAACAAAACTATGATACTTTACAGTATTCGACAAACATTTACAACCCTTGATTAGGGCAAAATCAGTGTAATAAACGTTTACAAAAGAGGGTTGGACACCCAACAGAGAAAACAAATAATAAAGGGAACAACACGTTTTCGAAAACTCAAATTCATCCAGGGTAAACAAATAAAAACAAAGATAAAGGTAATAAGACCCTCCACCAAGTTTTTTCTATAACGCCTCTAAATACAGACTCTAACAAGACGGATACTAAAGGAGATCCTCAAAGTATTATAGGTCAGAGTGTAAATCCGATTAAATACAACGTGAAAAAACACACATACTACAACTTCTTACTAGATTAAAATAAAAAATGTACATAGACCAGACAAAAGGGTCTTGGTAGACAACTTCTCTGACAGAAAGGTCATGACAGATCAGAATAGAGAAAACAGTATCTGATTAACTGGTATCCACATAGCCAAATGAAGACCCAAAAGATAGGAAAAGGTAACTAGATATAAATATCAAAACACGGTAATGGTATGACAAAACTACCTACTTAGTCCGAGGGACTGAAGTCTGATAGGATGTTTCGATGTCAATAAAAGGATGAAAACTGGTTATCCTTAAGATACTTTCCAAAATGGGGAGTGGAAAGGTTACGTGTACCTTTTATAACTACCAAGTAGTATAATAAGAGGTGACCCTGAGACTAGATCGGAAATTCAGTAAGAATATTCTTAGATCCAACTCAGTCGTGAGTACTAATTGAAGTTCATTGGAACTTAGATCTTAAGCAGACTCCCTTTCATACTTTGTATCCCCTATCACTATGACATAGTAAATTATAAAAGTTTCTATTTCGAGTTATGTTAAACTTTAACTCGGATCTCTTCCATTCGTATCTGTATACGATTGACTTACCTCAATTCAAACTACTTTTATTTTTCACAGTCAGATCCCGAAAATTACAAACAGATGAAGGTTTTAGTTATAAACTTGACGACTAAGTCAATTTCAGTTCTTCCTAAGTAGTAACATAACCACATATAATAAAAGTAGTAGTATATGAAAAATCGAAAATACAGTGTTTGTCATTCCTCAGAATGTCAAAAGAAGTCTCAAACTTAATTTATAGAATGACATTAACAAAAGGATAAATTTTTCGTTTGGATACATTATTCATTCTCAATAGGATAGATCTTATAGGAGGTCAATAGGAGAGATCTTGACAGTGTAGAAGTTCGTTACCAAATCGAATTTCACTTCACTTCAACGAGTCAGCACAGGTCGAGAAACGCTGGGGTACCTGACATCAGATGGTCCGAAGATGTAGGTACCCTAAAAGGTCCGTTGTCATGACCTCACCCAACGGTAAAGGAAGAGGTCCCCTAGAAGGGCTGGGTCCCTAACTTGGGTCCAGAGGGCGTTACGTTCGTCTGCGAAATGGAAGACTCGGTGGTCCAAATCGAATCCTCGAGAATTAAACCTCAGATGTCATTACAAATCTTACAAATCTTAAGTCCTCATAAGTACTTGTCCCCTATGTCACCCTTTTATTCCAAGTAAAAAATAAAGATTCAAGATTAATTTAAATTGTAAAGGAATTAATGAATACACTCGTTATATGGTCTTATAACATACCGTCAATAGACACTGAAATCGAAGTACCTTTATCTTTAAAGTCTATACAGGTTTCTTATAATAATTACACTGTTTTTAGAACTTATAGGAGTAGTGATTAAACTTTAGTGACCAATAATCTATAACACACTAGAATAATAACACAATTATCTCTTAGTGTAAAGAGGTCAATAAAGATCGACAGATCATTCAGTGAGTCATTGAATCATGGAATTTCGTCACCAAATAGGAAATAGTGTCAAGTAACGAAAATGACCTGATTCACCAAGAACTCCTAGAGAGACCTCTAGGTCCGTCTACAGTCGACCCTCACGTCAATAGACTTCCGAGTGGACCTGACCTACAAGTTCTACTGAGCGACTGTTCTGACTGTCAGCTGCGACCGTCACCTGACGAGCTAATCACCATTGACTGTTGGGCTCCTGGATGTAGACCAAAGAGAGACGGGTTATCACCGATTCAAGACTTTCCTTTACAAGGTTTTATGAGGAACTAGACACTCTGGTTCCGTCTTCGACGTTTAAAAGACTACAGGATTTAAATGATTGGGCTGATCGGGTCTAAGTTGTACTCTTCGTTGACATATTACCACATTTATGAGACCTCACACTAAGGGACTGCCGGTAGAAATTTCCTATCGATGATGGGTAAGTCAAGTCAAGTCAAGTCAAGCCAAGTCAAGTCAGCGAGTCAGCCCAGGCTGAGAAACATTGGGGCACCTAGCGTCGTGCGGCCCGGAGGGACAGGTAGTGGTTGAGGGTCTCAAGTGAGTCTAAGTATATTGTCACATTTATTTTCTATTAAACTTTCGACATAAAACTACATTTAAGGAAACGTTCTAATAAAAGACTGTAATGTGAAAATATTGAAATAAAATTCTTCTTACAAATCAGAAATAGAGCGATAATTTCTTTAGATACAACAAGGAGGTTATCATTTTTTTTGGTACCAACCAAATTGTCTTTATTGTAAATTATCGTGTTACAACTAAAAAAAAAATTGTCATACAAAACACGTTTCGTAAACCGTTGTAACTAAAATAGACTCTATAAAAGGGAAACCTTTCTTGAAGTACTATTTAAAAACCACAATTTTAATCATTTGAAAAACAGAGAGGTGTACTCAAGTGCACGAAAAACATTACACTATACTTTCGATGTACTGGGGTTTTGAAACAGTAGGGAAAAAGTGAAACTGACGGTCTTTCGAGTCCTTGTAACCAATTACGATTATAAAATCGCAATAAACTTTTACTACTCTAAGTGTTTAGAACATCTTTCAAATAAGAAAGTGTTTTCAAGAGAAAAATTTCCGAACTTACTTAATTTTTCTTTCAGTCACAAAACACAACGATAAATGACGTACCGATTTATAAAGACTTTTTAAATAGACTGAATTCTAAGTTAGGAACATCAGTCAATACAGTCACCTTGTACTAAATTGATCTCAAACGACTTTTAACCAAAAGATCGTTTATTTGTGACGTACTTTTACCTGGATTTAATTACAATAACTTTATCTCCTGACGACTCTGTATTACGTACACGTGCACGGTAGTAAGAACAATCTTCCTTAGTTTTAAAAAGATAGATACAAATTAATAGAGTGGGGTTGACTAAGTAAATCAGATCAAAGAATCTTGAGACGATCTTAAGAGTGTCCTCGGGTATTCAGTAGAGAAAAAATCAAAAGAACGGTTTTTGGTAACACCTGGACGGTAACTCACATTTATTATAGAAATAAAAGGTGTGTGTAAGTCGTTCCGTGAGAATAAATACGAACGACGTCACTGATAGTTATAAGAAAAGGAAGGTATATGGAAACCGAAGTAGTAAAGAACCTCGAGTTATTCACTGGTCTTGTTTTAATTACCCAAAGGTCGGATGTCTTAGAAAATCGACTTTAATTGAAATATCTTTACAATTGACGTCGAACTCCAAAAGTCAGTATTTATATTATAAAGTAATCGAAGGAAACGTTTTACGTTACAATAATAAATAAATTTTCTTTATGATAATACAAGGAAGATACGAAATTACTTTTATAGAGATTTTAAATGAAAATTGGAGAAAGTTAATTATTCTTTATAAGACAACGGTTCGGGTCAAATAATAAATAACTACAGACGTCCAATAAATCGTAGGAATCGTACGAGTTCAATAAAAAAGGAAGTAGGAAATCTGTGTCACACCTCCTCTATTTATTAATGTGTTACCGATAGGGACACCGGTCATCTATTAACATTGTGATGTTATTATATTCCTTACCACTCTTTTTACTTTCTCAGGTGTAGGATAATATGGAATAATCTTATAAGAAAGGATGTGTAACGAATACTAATAAATAAGGGACAGTGTAAAATTGTGGGGAGTTACACTTTCGATTTACGTTGTTCAATAAAAGGTACGACGAAATTTTCAAAAGATGACTGTATAAATCAAATAGAATCCAGTGTCTCTCTTTTTAAGGTGACAAAGAAACTAAGAGGATAAATTTTATAGTATTTCGACCTATATAAAATCTATCTTTTATGTTGTAACCTTTTATGAGACAAAGCCAAGAATTTAACAAATTCACAACCATCTTTAAACCTTGTATAGACATGAATTATCATTAATATAGTAACGGAACTTTANCTAAGAGGATAAATTTTATAGTATTTCGACCTATATAAAATCTATCCCTTATGTTGTAACCTTTTATGAGACAAAGCCAAGAATTTAACAAATTCACAACCATCTTTAAACCTTGTATAGACATGAATTATCATTAATATAGTAACGGAACTTTATCTACGAAGAGTAATACCTATTACTTTTAACTTACATAAATTCTACTTCCTTCAAAAGACTTATAGTCTTAAAGAAAAACATGTTATGAGACTTTAATCATAATTTTGTTCCGATAATATCCTGGAAACATCCGTCGAGTTCAAGAAGTAGAGGGAAAAACAGTCGGAGGATAAGGGCTCATGAGGAACTGTAAAGGTCAAGGTACGGGGTCAAATAAAAAAAGGGAACAAAACAGAGAAATACAGTAAGGTGAAATAAGACAGTTCCTGTTACGAGGAATTTCTTAACCACCCTGACGGCTTGCAGTTTTTCCGTAACTTTATCGAAATAAGGAAAGTAAAGGGAGGATAAATTAGGTGCTTTGGCCGTTTGTACGACTGGTGCGTTTCTGTACACTTATATGTGTGTGTTTGTGTGGTAGATCACATTAATAAACACTGATAAGAAAGAAAGAGATTTCAAAACGTTATCTCATTACGATTTCAATTTTTTTTCTTACACATGAAGATTATATATATGTAATGTATTGTATATGGTTTTTCGTCAATCGTCTTTTAAAACATTTTCTATTAAAGAAACACTGACCATTTTAACTGAACTTATAAATTTTCAACTTATTCTATAAACTCTACATTTATGATAAGAAAATTTAATAAAATATTAATAGAAAATCTAACTAACATGTGAAAAAGTTCAGTTCGTTACTCTCAAACTTCATTTTATCAGTTTGTGTGTACAGGTCGGGTACAAATAAAAGACGGTACACAAAAGGATCGAGTAGTTCTAACAAGTCACAAGTCCCAGATGTTACCAAAATTTCTAAAAGTTTATTTTTGTGTAAATAAACCGTAAACTAATAAGATTCAATGAATGGTTCATTTAAGTCTCTACGACAGATATTTTAACACGAAAGAATCTCATTTTGTCCATTTAATAAAGTAGATAAGAAGATTTAGGACTTCTATTTTTAAAATAAGTCTTTTCAAGTTGTTTTAGACTTCTATTTCAAAACAAGTCTTTTAAAGTTGTTTTATTGTAAATTCCATCTTTTTTTATATGAAAGATCCCCTTTTATAAAACCTCTTGACACTGTGATAAGGAAATTTTTATCAAGTCAAGTCAGCGAGTCAACACAGACTGAGAAACGTTGTGGTACCTGGCGTCGCGTAGTCAGAAGGGACAGGTAGCGGTTGAGGATCTAGATTGAGTTTGAATACAGGTAGTTCAACCACTACGGTAGTTGGTAGAGTAGGAGACAACAGGGGAAGAGAAGGGCGGAAGTTAGAAAGGGTCGTAGTCTCAGAAAAGGTTACTCAGTCATGAAGCGTAGTCCACCGGTTTCATAACCGTAAAGTCGAAGTCGTAGTCAGGAAGGTGACTTCAGGACTTATCCTGACTAAAGGAAATCCCAGTTGAACAAACTAGGAGAACTTCAGGGAACCTGATGTTCTGAGAGTTCAGAAGAGGTTGTGACGTCAAGTTTTCGTAGTTAAGAAGAAGAGAGTCGAAAGAATTACCAGGTTGAGAGTGTAGGTATGTACTTCTATTCTTCCTTAGTTTCAGATCAAAACTAACTATAATCAACAGTGGTAAAAGTATTTACCAAGAGATACACTATTTATATAATTAAAGTTCTTTTTAGGTCGGGGTTTGAAGATACCAATCCATAAATGTGTAGAAACAGGTTTAAGATTCGATACATAAAACGACTATCATAAATATATTATAAAAAAATAAGTGTTAATCTTAAAAACACGATGTGGAGTTAGAAGAAGGTAGGATTGGTTGTTTTATAGTAACTGAGAAGAAATTTAAAGGTACTCTGAAGTCCGTAGAAAATTATTGGATCAGTTAAAATCTGGACGTCGTTGAGAGTATAAGTACTCGACACGATAATTTAATAAACACCTAATACCCAAAGTGGACGACAGAAGGTCAAGAACACGTCGACCATAATAACCTACAACTGGTCGCACCAACCATAGTCCAGTTGACTTAAGTGTAAACGATGTAGAAGTACAAACGGTAACTGTCTGACTGAGGAAAATTGAAGGATACCGTGTTTATTGTATAATGGGTTTCGACCGAAGTCAATACCGGTCCTTCAAATCTTGTAAGAATACCATGACAAAACAAATATGTTGTTTAATTACTTTTTTAAATAAATCAATGTTTCCGTAGTAACAGTTTTTACTCTTGTATTGTATGGTTACGAAATGATTCTGGTTCAGTTTTTATGTATAAATTCTTAACGTCTTAAAGGTCGAATAGTGTCGGTACAGTGTTCGGATCTAATGAAAAGTTATATAATATATAATAAAACATTATATGGATATTAAGTATATAAGTACATTTGACAGAAAAATTATAGATATATTATATCTTATAGTGGGAATTTAATTTTTATACGTATACGAGTAAAGAAGATTATATTACATTATATTGTGTTGTACCGGTATAAAGAATCGAAATTATCGTTTGGGATATATTATTATTATTGGTGCTAATTTAAAAGGTTTATGAACTTCGGTCGGTGAATTCTTTTTACTAATAAAAATAACTATGAAAAGATAAGACAACTATGGGACGGTGGAGTTATTGAAAAGACCTCCCCTAAACCGAGTTACGTGGAACGGAATACAAATTTCCTTTTTATCTAAGTGTGTATTTAAGATATTCACACATAAAAGTAGAATAAAAGTAATCATTCTTAACTCTTATATTGATATAGGTTAACCCTAGGGATCCACCACGAACACCATTTCTTGGACGGACGGTCACGTCTGAATTCTCTGGACCCAAGTTAGAGACCCAGTCCTTCTAGGGGACCTCCTCCCGTACCGTTGAGTGAGATCATAAATCATAAATCTAGATCATAGATTATAAATCATAGATCAAAAACGGACCTCTTAAGGAACCTGTCTCCTCGGATCACCCGACGTCAAGTGTCCTAGTGTTTCTCAACCAGTACCGACTTCGTAGAATCGTGTGTCCGTGAGTGTTATAGGTCATCTTCTTATGAATTTATATCAGTAAGGTAACGTTACGTGACAATAGATCGGTAGATTATTATTACATCTTACTATTTAAAAATTTGACACCGTGTAAAAGGTGTACCTAACCACACACTTTTTCTTTCGCATAGTGTTTTATACTACGTATCGTATTTATATATTAATAATATTTAATTAGGGTTATAAGACACACACACATAAAATCACCTCAATCGTCGTCGTGATCATGGTTCTTTACCTTTATTCTAACACACACACGAAGTCAAACTTCGGAAGGGACTACCGAGTCTACCATTCCGTAGACTGATGTTACGCCCTCTGGGTACAAGCTAGGGACCCAACCCTTCTAGGAGACCTCTTCCTTTACCGTTGGGTGAGATCATGACAACGGACTTTTAGGGTACCTGTCTCCCCGTACCATCCGATGTCAGGTACCCCAGTATTTCTCAACCTGTGCTGACTCGCTTAAGTGAAAGTGAAAGTCAAACTTTCAAGTATTGAAAGGGGAACGTGGAAACTTATGTAGTATATTTAATGATTAGAAAACAGACATAATTTTTTTACAAAATTTTTATATTGTTATGTTTTTCTCTATACCGAATGTCGAACTATTCTCGGTGAAATGAATACCAGTCCTTTTCTCAATTTTTTTATATTAACATCCATAGTGGACGTTTTAACATATTGACGGGTTTTATTTTTATAAACGACTTTTTGAAAGGTAAAGAGAAACAGTTTGGGGAGAAAACTGGTTCTTAAAGTTATTGTATTCTTTTTATAAACGAAAGATCGACATTACATGTATTGTAAGATGGTATCGTCACTTATTTTATATGATTTTGAAGATAATAAAAGTATTTAATCCATTTAAACAGTAGATCAAAATAGAGTATCCGAATTTTATTAAAGTAATAAGTTTCTACAGGAAATGACAAGGTGAAGACATATAACTATATTTTGAATACATAGGTTTTTTTAAATAAAGACACAATTAAGTATTCTCTAGTTTAGTTAAAAATTTTTAATTTCAAAAAGTTCATTTTAGATTCTCGTTACCATTATAATTATTGTTATATGTACGATTTATGACGAACTGAAAAATAACACTACTCAATAAATTTTAATATTACTATTTCATCAAAAAGAATCTATTAGAAGGAAAACAATCTTTGTAATAAACACATGTTTCATACCTATTGAGTTTAAAAAGATGACATCTATATTTATTTTATTGAAAACCGTAATATAATTCTCATACTTCTAATAAATTTTATAAATAGTCTATATGTAACCTAATTTCAACATAAGTGTGAACCTAGTTTTCAATACAAATTCTTCTCCCTGTTTAATAAGAATAAACGTTCCTTAATTGACGTTAATTCTAAAATTTTGTTACGTAAGATAAGATTCTACCTCTATTATATACAATATCTAGTCTGAAAATTCTACAAAGGTTCAAACCTGTGAGATGTACCTAAAACCTGAGAGATCTTAAAATGTAATCGGGAAATAAATAAAAATACCCGAGGTAAAAAGAACTACAATTTCGAGGATTCTAACATACGAAAGATTAAGTATTCGTTTCCTTATCTGACAGTGAAACAAGGGTCCTTTTAAGGACTCTCTGTAGGATCAACTGGACGGAATCCGGTGTGTCGGTCACAACCTTCTTAGTAACTCCAGTCTTCGGTTCTCATCCGAGAAATTCTCACCCAAGAAATGCTCACCTGGGTCGATAGATTCAGTTGTCCCTAAGATTTTATATAAATTTAAAAACCATGTTGTTAATTTATACCTTACCTACGACTCTTCATTAATTATCAACGGATGATACGGTCTCTGTTATTTGGTATTTTATAATTCACGAATTTCAATTTTGGTGAAATGAACCTAACTTTAGATCGAGATGATGAAAGGATGTACACACTTGAGTCTACTTAAAGAAAAATCAGAAAAACACAACCAAAGGGGTAGAAATTTTATCTCTATTATTATACTATGGAAAAAGAATCCAAACACACTTCTGATTAACCTATTAGTTATGATTCCTGACTTCTTAGAAGGGTCCACCACCATCTTCGACGGACGGTCACGTCCTCTGTATTCTCTAACCCAACCTAGGGACCCATCCCTTTTGGGTGACCTCTTCCTTCACCAAAGGGTAAGGTCATAAGAACGGACCTCTTAGGGTACCTGTCTTCTCGGACTACCCGATGTCAGGTATCCCAGCGTTTTCTCAGACTGTGCTGACTTCGTTGAATCGTGCGTCCTGATTGACCCTCCTCCTCTTTTACCCAAAACACAAAGTCTCTTCATCGAATCATACGTCCCCGGTGGACTCTCTTCACCACCTGAAGTTAGTCAGTCTTTTCTAGATCGTATTCGTAATTTGAACTTTTTTATCCTTCGTTACTCTAACCTATTTCTGTTACATCATATAAGTATGTCACTCTATAATGAGTTGAAATTTGTACTTCCTTTAAGATGTTATATGTTGTTGTACCTACTTCGAACTCTGTATCACGCTTTACTTTATTCGGTCAGTGCCTTTCTGCTTATGACGTACTAAAGTAAATATAATCCGAAGACTATATTTAAATATCTTAGTTTCTTACCTTACCACCAACAACTCCCTTTCTTCCTTTACCCCTTAATAGTTAGTTACTCGGATTTTAAAGTTAAATTCTTCTATTCGAGATCTCTAGATAATATGTTGTAAATATGGGTATCAGAGACTGACAAAAGTGACAAAGGAGTAGATAAACGGTACTTCACTACCCTAGTCTATAGTACTAGAATCAAAAGACTTACAACTTAAAATTCGGTAGAAAAAGTGAGAGAAGAAAGTGAAGGTAGTTCACCCAGAAATCCAGAAGAAGTAAAGGACGGTATTCCCACCACAGTAGACGTATAGACTCCAATAACTATAAAGAGGGTCGTTAGAACTAAGGTCGAACACGAAGTAGGTCGAGTCGGAAAACGTACTACATGAAACGTATACTCAATTTATTCGTCCCACTGTTATATGTCAGAACTGAATGAGGAAAGGGTTAAACCTTGGTCAGACAACAAGGTACAGGTCAAGATTGACAATGAACTGGATGTATGTCTAAAGAGTCCTCCGTCCATTCCACCAGATCAGAAGGGTAGAGAACTTTTTAAAAGGTGTCAAACAACACTATGTGTGTCAGTTTCCGAAACCATATCAGTTATTTCGTCTTTATCTACAAAAGGACCTTGAGAAGACCAAAAAACTACTGGGTAGCCTACAACCGTTAAACTAGAGACCAAGGAGACGGAAAAGATTTAGGTCGAACTTGTAGACCTTCAAGTACCAAGTGCATGACAACTTCGGACCGAACCTCTTAAAACTCGTAATGAAACAATCACGCACTCTACTGACGTAAACAAACTACCAAACTTGGAAGAAACCGTAACGGAAAGAAACCCTTACCTTACTTTTGACTGAAAAAGGTCAGGAAACCGGTGACGACTCAAAAGGTTTAAACGACCGTATAATTCACGTCGTGAAAGTGTCGTAATAGAAAATCGTAAACTTTATCGAGTCGACCTTAAGGTAACGGAGGTGATCGAAACAAGTACGACTACGAAATAAAACTCCCCGAGGTTTTAGTGACATCTACCACTGACGTCGGTACTTTAATTTTCTGCGAACGAGGAACTTTCTTTTCAATACTGGTTGGATCTGTCGTATAATTTTTCGTCTCTGTAATGAAACGGTTATTTCCGGCAGATTAATTTCGATACCAAAAAGGTCATCAGTGTATACCTACAGTCTCAACCTGATATTTCTTTCGACTCGTGGTTTCTTAACTTCAAAAACTTGACACCACAACCTCTTCTGAGAACTCTCAGGGAATCTGACGTTCCTTTAGTTTAGTCAGTTAGGATTTCCTCTAGTCAGGACTTATAAGTAACCTTCTTGACTACGACTTCCACTTTGAGGTTATGAAACCAGTGGATTCCACTTTTTCACTGAGTAGACTTTTCTGGGAGTACGACCCTTTCTAACTTCCGTTCTCCTCTTCCCCTACTGTCTCCTATTTTACCGACCTACCGTAGTAGCTGAGCTTCCTGTACTCAAATTCATTTGACCCTCAACCACTACCTGTCCCTTCGGACCGCACGACGTCAGGTACCCCAGAGTTTCTCAACTGACTCGTTGACGTGACTTTACTTGACATGGGTACCAGTTGTTATGACATAATTTATGAATTTTTAAGTAACTCCCATCTAGAGTACAACACAAGAATTATGTTATTTTTATTTTTACCTTTTCTCCTTCAATAAATATCTAATAATAGTCTCAATTCAATGCACTTTTTTTTTTTTTTGTCTAGTTGGACCCTGAAATATTTAGGGAACTAGTGTAGTAGAGAAACGGAGAAGTAGAGGACAGAATGAACTCGTTTGGTACGGGCAAGTTAGGTGTGCTTGTAACAATAATGAATTTTAAAACGGTCAAACCTTTAAAATAGGAAGTTTTAAATAAAAGACAGATAAGGTCGACTCCAACAAGACGTTTATATGTACAAGAATCTTAATAAGTGTAAGAGAGTGAACCTCAGAAAAAATTAATCTACATCTATATGTAAAATACAACGATTAAAGTCAGGACTACTGTAGATGGTCGTATTGGGTTGACAAGGGACATGACGTGTCCTACCCAACAAACTAGACTGTTTCTTTACAACATCGACTCTCCGTACCCAAGTCTACGATCAGACGAAACATTAAGACTCGAGACGGGTTGTCTTTACATTCCGGTATATTCATTAAATTTAAAAAGAAACAACAAGAAGTCAACGATTCGGTACAGACTGAGAAACGTTGAGGGACTTGACGTCACGTGGTCCGAGGGAACAGGAAATGATGGAGGACTTCAAACCAGTTTGAGTACAGATCACTTAACTACTATAAGTTGGTGGAGTAGGAGACAACGAGAGAATAGAAAGATGGGAGTCGGAAAGTGTCGGTGTCCCAGAAAAGGTTACTGGGAAAAGAAAAGTCGAGAAGTCTAGTTCACCGGTTTCATAACCTTGAAGTCGTAGTCAGGAAGGTTACTTATAAGTCCCAACTAAAGGAAATCCTAACTAACCAAACTAGAGGAACGTCAGGTTCCTGAGAGTTCTCAGAAGAGGTCGATGTATTAAACTTTCTTAGTTAAGGAAGTACGAAGTTGGAAGAAATACCAGGTTGAGAGTGTAGACATACACTGATGACCTTTTTGGTATCGTGACTGATATGTCTGAAAACAACCGTTTCACTACAGAGACGAAAAATTATGTGACAGATCCAAACAGTATCAAAAGGAAGGTTCATCGTTCACATTTACCGATCTTTATATAATTGACAATCATTCAACCGAGTCAAGGTGTTTGACAAGTCCTTAGGTCCGGGCAAAAGTGATTCAAGAAAGTAGAGACCCCACCGGGATTCGTAGCACAGATTTTATCGTCGTAAATACAAGGTTCGTCGTCCTATCCCTCTCCTTTCCACTCTTACCTAGTTTCCATTTATGTTTGTAGAAAGTTTCTTACAAGCGTCTCCGACTGTGGACAGTAAAGGTGAATATAAGGTTACTAGGGTGACCGGTCGTGTATCAAGGTCTTTTACTCAGAAAAAACATCAGTGGGTCAATCAGTCGACTTTTAACTCTCAATTAATTAATACTTTCCTTCTATTCATAAACTTATTCATCGTCGGGGATAGAACCCGAGAGACTCCGGGGTGGGTACCTGAATTCCATTAAAGTCGTAAACATAAGGACCACTTATACGGAAATCTTCTTCTGACATTCTCCTAGGTTCTACAGAGTAACGAAGGAAGTTTTCTTTTCACACCTACGTACGGAACTAAATCTGACGAGAACAAAAGTACCGTAAAGTCCTAAACCCCAACAGTCTCTTTAGAGCTTCCGTGTCTTGAGTACGAGACAACGATTCATCCCGTCAGGTAATACGAAAACGACACAACAAATCATTAATAGTACCTTAGCTCCCTTAAAGGTATAATATCAAATAAAAGTCCACGATTTTGTCAGTAGTTAAAATAACAACAACGACAAGTCAATGATTTCGTACAGACTGAGACGTTGGGGTACTTGACGTCGTGTGGTCCGAAGGGACAGGAAGTGATAGTTAAAATAATTATGAAAAGTTAAAACTCGGTGACCATAAGAAATATTTACGTAAACAAGTGTGTTTTATTAGAGAAGTAAAATCTAAGACAATATAAAGAACGGTATGGATATTTATCTATACATTAGTAGAAACATTATTCTTTAGAATAATTATTTATTGTATATTACAAGAACGAAACTTATACTAATCTAAAAGATGTATCAGATACTAACTACAATACTTGTCTTCCTATACAAGATTTATATATCTGGAAAGAATTTGAAAGTAAAACACTAGTTTATACCGTCAACAAATCTCTCAAATTTTTTTTTTTCGGATAATAAAACTTCCAATAACCGTGAGAGTTGTAGAGGAGTCGTCCAAAGAACTAAATAAGATATCACCAACTTTCAGTTGAGAAAGACGAAATACACGACTGAATGAAATATTTAATAATTACAGGAACGACGGACGATTTGTGAAATTAAGGAGTTTTTTAAAACTAGCACGGTTGTTAAGACAATCATCACAAAAGGAAATCCTTATGCAAGTCTGACTTAATTCATTGAACTACCGTCAAATCGATGTTTAGGTGGAGAAACAATTGATCTACCTTTTATTAAGTCCTCCCTTTACGTCTGTTTTGACTGTTAACCGGAAGATCTAAAAGGGTTGACTTCGTACCAAACCTTCTTGATTTGGTATAATTCTTATTAGATTTTAAGTCAAGATTAATTTGAAATTAGACAGAATACAAATGGATATATAATCTTTGTTCTTTTGGTTTAAATTTTTCTACTTAAATGGAGGTAATGGATAGGTAAACGAACACTAACAAATAAAATGATTATTATTTTCGTCTTATTCAAGTACCTTTTAATACTTACTGTTTCATTTAGTACAGAAGTAATTGATTAGTGTGGACGATAATGTTAATGTGGACATTAATGTTAACAAATAATGGTAATTATCAAAAATTTTCAACATTAGTCAGTCTTAGATATATGAGACCTTATGATAAAAGATAAGTTTGACACAATATCTTATAAAACACGGTGTAGTCGAAGTTTTAGGGATGTAACTTAATCAACTTATCACAAGAGAACTCTCTTTCATCATACTTATTAACAAAGGATTAACTACCCTTACATTCGTTGAGGATTAAAAACTATGAATTATACCGTTACTTACAGAAGTAAATTTTTATAAAACCTAATAAAACAATACTATCTGTAAAACGTTGACTTACCTTACTCATGTATCAATTCAGAAGATACCATAATGGTTAAACTAAAAATGTTTCCCCACTATTATAAAGAAAAAAAAAAAAATTGAAATGTTATGACATAACCAAAACGGTATGTAGTTGTACTTAGACGGTGTCCATATGTGCACAAGGGGTAGGACTTGGGGGAAGAGGGGAGGGAGGACCATGGTAGAGAGACCCACTATTATAAAGTTATTCTGGAGGGAGGTCTTTTAATCTGTGTTAACAAAGTTTCAAAATCTTTAATTATTTCACAATCAACAACAATTCATGTATGAAAAGATAAAAACTGACTTTAAAAGACAAAGAACAAATACAAAGGAAGAGTACTTGAAAAGTACTTCAAAAGTAAATTAGTAGGTACTCTGAGAATTTTCAAAATAATAATTATATACATATTCCGTTACCGTGGGGTGAGGTCATGAGAACGAACCTTTTAGGGTACCTGCCTCCCCGGACCTCCCAGCCTGTCCTGACTCGCTGAAGTGAAAGTGAAAAGTGAAAGTACGTAACCTCTTCCTTTACCGTTGGGTGAGGTCACAAGAACGGATCTCTTAGGGTCCCTGCCCCCTCGGACCACCCGACGGTAGATACCGCAGCATGTCTCGGCCTGTGCTGACTTCGCTGAATCGTCGTCGTCACACATTAAAATGCCATAAACAGTGTGATATAAAACCTGTAAAAAAAACAACAACAAGAAACATAGGCAAAAAGGTGTAACTTCAGGAAATCAAACACACTAAGAAATTAATCATAACAATATGAAGTCTTGTCTATTTAACTAGGTAGATGGGTAGGTAAGTAAATAGGTGAGTTAAACAATGAGAAAAAGAATATTATATACAAAAACTTATTTATGAACATTTGAAAATCATATCACACTTAATATACAGTACAACATAGTAAAAAGAATCAGTGAGAGAACTCTTATCGGAATCAGGTGGTTGAACGGACTGTTGTAGTGATCGGATGGTGGTCAATATAGATCAACTCAGTATTCTTAGTTCGTTTGGTGTCCCCGGTGCGACTATCGAGTTCTCTGGAAAATAAAAAGACCAAAAGACCTGTAAATGGAGAAGGAAGGAGAAGAACATCGTGAAAAGACAGTGATCTAAACAACCAAGAGAAGGATTTCTTTACTTAGGTCATAGGAAAACTTCTGTCATACAGATAGACACTATAAAAAGTAAGAGATTCCTCCTTAGTCTTATTAAAAGTTTTTTCTATCTATAAATAGTTAAGGAGTGACTTTTGTGACCTTCCATCACTACTGAAATACATTAAAGTTAGGTTCTTAGAGAAACATTACTGTCGCATATTCCTTCATGTCGAAACTTTCTCTCTGAATTACTCGTCCGTCTAATAGATCCACGATAAAACAAGTAAAGACGAAGTAAACTTTTCTAGTCAAATCGATTTTGGTGACGTCTATAGTGCTATGACAGAATATGAGTAAACTTAAACTCGACTAGTCCCTTTTTTTTATTTTTTGTTGTTTACACATCTAGATTAAACAATAAACACTAAATAACGGTACTCATAGAAAAAAGGGGAAAATGGGAGACGAATATACTTAGTGAGTGAAATTAACTTAATATCGAACTAAAGGTTTATATTTGAGAATAATATCATTCTAAAACAATAAATATAGAATATGTTGTATTTTTGTCCGAAAGGACAATCATAATTTTATCCGATATAAGAAGAATCATGTTCAATCGTTAATTCTATTCGTCATAAAAGGTCCTGTTCCTCCTTTATTTGGATGTTCTGGAACTTTAACCGATTTACCTTACTGGATTCCGACTGTTACGAGAAAATCCCTTTCCATTTCTGAAGGGTTTCGCCCTCTGGTCCCAAGTCAGGGACCCAACCCTTCTAGACGACCTCTTCTTTTACTTTTGGGTGAGGTCATAAGAACGGACCTTTTAGGGTACCTGCCTCCTTGGACCATCCGATATCAGGTACCCTAGTGTTTCTCAGTCTGTGGTGACTCACTGAAGTGAAAGTGAAAGAAAGTTTCTGATAGGTTTACATGTTGACTTTTAAAATCCTTTCGTATGTTTAATAACGATATAGTGTTTATATATGAGTGTATAATTGTAAAATCACTGTTTTTTTGGGATTTATAAAGGAACTTACTAAGTCACTACGATAAAAGTAAAATCTCTCCTCCTTTCACTTTCACTTTCTTTCACTTCAGTGAGTCAGCACAGGCTGAGAAACGTTGTGGTACTTGACATTGGATAGTCCGAGGAGACAGGTACCCTAAAAGGTCCGTTATTATGACCTCACCTAAGGGTAATTTCGGTGTTGGTATATGTGAATTTAAAATCTCTTATTTAAGAGGTATTATTTTAATAACAGGGTCGTTCGTCACAAAATCTATCACTCGTGTTATGTTTTACAGAATGTGTAAAAAAACCTACAGTTTATAAAATGAGTTTTAAGATGTAAATCATTACTCTATAAAGTGACACACGAAATAAGTATTTTTATGAAAACGTACACACGACTTAACGAAGTTAGCACAGACAGAGACACTCTGGGATACCTGACATCTTATGGTCCGATGAGACAAGTTCCCTAAGAGGTCCGTTCTTATGACCTCGTCTGACATAAAGTTTCACATAAGAGAAGAATAATCTGAGTCAGGGAGGTTTTAGTCAAACTACAAAAAGTCGTCGGTGAAAGTCCATCGACCTTAAAAGACATAAAATTCTCCAAAAACAATTATTTTATTTTATTATTATCTTTAGGTTGTGACGAAGTTTCCCCATTTAAGTTAACCAAAGTTATCATGTATAACTTAATCATATTAATTCAACCTTAAGTTCCATTTCAAAAATATTAAAACATACTTTGTTTTCGTTTCGATCACATCACTTATGGAAAAACTTATTCTAGTATTGAAACTAAGAATTAAAGGACTGAGTGAAGGAAGTTCTGTTGGTGTAACGACGTTAGACTTCGATCAGACTTGAATCTTAACCCACTGAACCAAAAGAAAGGAAAAAGTGACTGATTGAAGTATTTGAAAAACTTCATAGAGATATAAGAAATTTTTAGAATTTTTATTTTCTTTACATTCTCTACATTAATACGGGTACATCCCCGTTGTTTAGTATTGGATCAAGATAAAAATAAGAATTATAAATTTTTCTCGGTAAATGTTATTAGAAGAACATATAAAACCATAGCCACACACATGTACACATATTCTTTTCCATTCGGTAAAAACTCTCCATATGAAAAGAATTAACTGTCAACCGTAATTTTCTTCATTATCTCAAAATACATGTTTACTACTTCTTTTTCAGGTAAATAAGAGTATGACTGACAACGACCTAGTTAAACTATATACTAGGATCCTTAACATCGTTATTAGACTGAGGTGATTAAACGTGGAAGACACTCGGTAAAAAATCACTTAATCGGTCGATCCAATTTTAATCACTCTCATCTTTGACCTTTTTTTGGGATATTGAAATAACCGTTAGTATACGGCCAAAAGTACACTCCATCAGTGACGGTAAAAAGTTTGCGACACGAAAAACTGAAAAAAAGTTCTTCATATAATCAACTCAACTAAAAGTTCGATTTTTACCATCTCTAAGTCCATACTCTTAATCGGGAAATTAAAAAAAAGTAGGTATCCTTCATTCAAAGACATCTCACTACAATAGATACAATTTACGGGAAATCCTTATACAGACGAATTAACTTCTATATCATAATCAAATAATAAATAACCTAACTTTGAGTTCGTCTTATAAGTTACGGACTTCGTCTCTAAATGAAAATTTCCTCTTTTAATGTAAAAGAAACTAACCAAGTACAAGACAATTTGCGCATCTAATATTTTCGGGGAGTCAACCTTAAAATTTTATGAAAATCCCATTTTCACTAAATACACATGACATTGTTATATTATCTCCCTTTTTTATAAGTACAAAATGAATGTCGTCCGTGTGCCTATATTAATTTAGTTCTATGAAGTGTTACATTGTATGACAAGAACCATTACACTTCTAGACAAAAAGGACGAAAAATTATTATTGAAATCAGAGAAGGTAACAGATACGTTTTGTCATAGGGAAGTCCTGAAAGGAATATAAATAAACTCACAATTCTCCTGCGAATCAGGAGTACCCAGGGTCCCGAGGTACGAAGGAAACTTTCCTAAACCCCAAGATTGTTACGTGAAAAGGAATGAGGGATTGGAATGGTCATGACAGACATGATTTTACCTGACCTTACCCACTGAAATTGAGTCTATTTGTAATGTAGTTGATGACACTACTTTTAGGGAGTCTTCTTTACCTCATTGGGAGTGACAGTTGTTTTCTCAGGTTTTACGTTATGAACTTACGTCAAAGTTTTTACTGTCTTACTAGAAACAAGGGTTCCGTTTGGTAAGTGATAGTGTAATTTAGTTCAGATACGGGGTTGATCATTACGACTTTTTCGACTTCAACTTACCTGGATACTTCTGGATGTCCCGGAAGATCTTGATTATGGATTTTTTCTCCAGGAAAAGTAATATCCCCTGACCTACGTTTTCATCCTTCATTTCTCTATGAACCTCATTGTCCGTTTGAACCGGAACCTCATGTTTTACTTCGTTCCGTTTCTGATTGGCTCATAACGGTTCTCTCGCGTGACCAGTTTGTATTGTTGTGTTGTGTTCTTTTCTGAGAACACAAGAGAGGGTTGTTGTGTTCTTCTGAAATGTGTCCCTGTAGTGGTCTACCAATTACGGTTTTGGTCTAACTAACATAAGAAACGTCGGTTTATACCTCTGCGAGATATATTAGTCGTTTTTGTACTGACCCTCGACTGATACCGAGTCTAGTACTTGAGGAATAACGTTTAAGTCCGAATTTAACTTCTTTCATCCCTTTTGGTGATCTGATAAGTCCATACTGGATTTAGTTTAGGGAATACTAATATGTCATCTTCACTGTTTATCTAAGTTCCCGAATCTAGACTATCTGTCACACGGACTTCTTGATACCTGTCTTCAAGTACTATAACGTACCCTCCATCCATAGTTCTGGTATTGGTTCTTTTTCTTTACGTTTTTCCGTTTTACCAACAGACTCCTTCGGAATTTTTATTGACTCTTTTCTTCTCTTTGATTTCCGTTTCCTCTTTTTCTTTCTATATGGATAAACTTTCGTTTAAAGGTTTCCTATCGTTCCTCTCTATTCCTTCGGAAGGAGTCACTAGTCACGTTTCTTTATCTCCTTTTGTTACCTTACCTACAAAAAACGAACAAACAAACAAATGGAAAGAAATGATTACCTAATAAAGGTATTTTGGACGTCAAATACAATATTTTTAGGGAAAAGAAACAAGGAGTAAAAAAAATCATAATTAAATAAAATTAACCTCCAATTAATGAAATGTTATAACATAACCAAGACGGTATGTAGTTGTACTTAGGCGGTGTCCATATGTGCACAAGGGGTAGGACTTGGGGAGAGGGAGGAGAGAGGGGCATGGTAGGGAGACCCAGCAGGGTCACGTGGTCGGGGTTCGTAGGTCATAGTACGTAGCTTGGATCTGACCGCTAAGTAAAGTATATACTATAATATGTACAAAGTTACGGTAAGAGGGTTTAGTAGGGTGGGAGAGGGAGAGGGAGACTCAGGTTTTCTGACAAGATATATAGATACAGAGAAAACGACAGAACGTATGTCCCAATAGCAATGGTAGAAAGATTTAAGGTATATATACACAATCATATGACATAACCACAAAAAGAAAGGCCGAATGAAGTGAGACATATTAGTCGAGGTCAAAGTAGGTGGAGTAATCTTGACTAAGTTTACATAAGAAAAATTACCGACTCATTATGAGGTAACACATATACATGAAAGAATAGGTAAGTAGACGACTACCTGTAGTTCTAACAAAGGTACAGGACCGATAATATTTGTCACGTCACTACTTGTAACCCCATGTTCACAGAGAAAGTTAAGACCAAACGAGTGGTCGTCACCCTAACGACCCAGTATTCCGTCAAGATAAACGTCAAAAAATTCCTTAGAGGCGTGACAAGAGGTATCACCGACATGATCAAACGTAAGGGTGGTTGTCACATTCTCCCAAGGGAAAAGAGGTGTGGAAGAGGTCGTAAATAACGAACATCTGAAAACCTAACGTCGGTAAGACTGACCGTACTTTACCATGGAGTAACACCAAAACTAGACGTAAAGAGACTATTAATCACTACAACTCGTAGAAAAGTACACAAGGAGTAAGAACTATCAATGGAGGTTTCTCGTATCTTAATATCGAACTATGTCTATATAGAATCGTTTAACTTTTATACTAAGGTTAAAGTAGACTGAAAGAAAGGACGACGAAACTTTAGCTGGTAGTCCACTAATGAAAACAAAACAAAACAAAAAGAAATAAAATAAAAAACAAAAATAAAAATAAAAAAAAATTAAAATTTTAGAAATTAAGAATGTACGTAAGGGTTTGTACTTGGGGGGAGGGTGGAGGGAGGGGTATTGTAGAGAGACAGAAAACAGAATCTGTTTCAATTCTTAAAATACTAATATTCACACGTCTCCATAGTTGTGGTACTATATCGTTACAAACACCTTAAAAAATAATTAACTTTTGAACATGACAACCATAAAAAATATTAAAGACTTTTAAAAATTCGATAAAGTCAAAATTTATTATGAGTCAGGTTTAAAGATAAAAAAGAACCAAACCTTGAGGTCTATCTGAATGTCATGTGAAGAAATAAGACTGAAAGGACAGACAACAGTATACAAATAATAAAAGTCTAGAAATAGAAAACATAACATGAAACCTATTATATATTATTGATAAAAGGAAACCACCAATAAAGAACAAGAAAGAAAAAGTTACCCGAAAACTGAAGTTCCGGAAAAAAAAAATTAAATATCTGTAAGATACACCCAAAATTTTCTTTGAAAAACCTTTAATACATAAAAAGATACGACGAACGAGTATAAAAGTAGTAAAAAATAAAGACTTTTTTATAACTTTAACATAGACCATTAAATTTATAGACCTCAAAGACAAATAAAAGTTAGTACCACGGTACGCACACACAAATTAAAATCTTGTTAAAGGAACTTTAATAAATTGAAAAAAAACACCTTTAAGAAACTTCGGTCCTTATTTCTACAAATAAATTCTTTCATAATTAAAAAAATGGTACATAAGTACCTATAATTATCTAGTCTTTTTAAAATTTATTTAAATATAAGAACTTCAAAAAGACTTAATAGAGCCATCACAAGTAAACCAAATTTGTTTGAATCCTGTAAGAAAATATCGAACATTAATACTTTAGAGTACTTTATGTAAAGAATCAAGACATCATTCAAACTTTTTATTATAAAACGTGGTCTAAAGAACGTTTCAGTTCCTTATAAAGATTAAGTGAGAATTCACATCAAGAAGTGTTAGGTCGAGAACACTTCGTAAAGGGCGTTTTAACCGTTCAGAACCGTTTGTGACCTCAAAGAGATTGAAGGGAGACTAGAAAAGTTAATTTAACTTTTATTTTTAGTTAAAATTATTTTTGAAAGTCACGTTTTCAATTCAAGTGTCAAAGGAACGTAGAAACTTCCAGAGTTAAAAGAGAACGGAGTATCTGAGTCAAAATGAATTAGTAAATAATATAGTAAAATAAATTAAAAGAGAAGATGGTAATACACCAAAATATTGAAAGGAAAATATAAAATTATTTATTACTAATTATATTAAGTTTCGATAAAACTTACGACGTTTTTTAGACAGTTTATAAGAACAGATAATTATGAAAATAGTTACATTTTATAGATAACCAAGGTAAAAATAGAACTGAGATCTAACTAATGATATTTATAACAATGAGTACGAAAGATAAACATTCGTAAATGGAACATATATAAAAGGTGGAAATTAAAACTTTCAAAACAACAGTAGATAAAATAAAGAAAATTTTTCATATGTAGATTCTAAAATCAAACGATAAACTATGACTAAATTTAGGATAAAAATATTCTAAAAAAAATGGATCAATATCAATAAATTACTTAATATACATACCCAAATAATACAATAAAAGGTAAACTACATATCACAAAGAATGAATGGTTTGTAAAAAAAGAATAAAAACTATCTAACTGAACAAATAGAATTATATTAAGAGTAAAAATAAAATTAACACACTTATCGGACTTGTAATAAGTCAAGTCAAGTCAAGTCAACGAGTCAGCACAGGTTGAGAAACGCTGGGGTACTCAGTGTCGTGCGGTCCGGAGGGACAGGTAGTGGTTGAGGGTCCCAAGTGAGTCTGAGTGCAGGTAGCTCAGGCACTACGGTAGGTCGGTAGAGTAGGAGCCAGCAGGGGAAGAGAAGGACGGGGGTTAGGGAGGGTCGTAGTGTCAGAAAAGGTTACTCAGTTGTGAAACGTACTCCACCGGTTTCATGACCCAAAGTCCAAATCGTAGTAAGGGAGGTTTCTTTAGGGTCCCGACTAGAGGAAGTCTTACCTGACCAACCTAGAGGAACGTCAGGTTCCCTGAGAGTTCTCAGAAGAGGTTGTGGTGTCAAGTTTTCGTAGTTAAGAAGCCGCGAGTCGGAAGAAGTGTCAGGTTGAGAGTGTAGGTATGTACTGGTGACCTTTTTGGTATCGGAACTGATCTGCCTGGAATCAGTCGTTTCATTACAGAGACGAAAAATTATACGACAGATCTAGCCAGTATTGAAAAGAAGGTTCCTCATTCGCAGAAAATTAAAGTACCAACGTCAGTGGTAGACGTCACTAAAACCTCGGGTTTTTTTATTTCAGACTGTGACAAAGGTGACAAAGGCGTAGATAAAGGGTACTTCACTACCCTGGCCTACGGTACTAAAAGCAAAAGACTTACAACTCGAAATCCGGTTCAAAAAGTGAGAGGTGAAAGTAAAACTAGTTGTTCGAAAAATCAAGGAGAAGTGAAAGACGGTATTCCCAACACAGTAGACGTATAGACTCCAATAATTATAAAAAGGACCGTTAGAACTAAGGTCGAACACAAAGAAGGTCAGGTCGCAAAGAGTACTACATGAGACGTATATTCAAGTTATTCGTCCCACTGTTATATGTCGGAACTGCAGGAGGAAAAGGATAAACCTTGGTCAGACAACAAGGTAGAGGTCAAGCTTGACGACGTAAGACTGGACGTATGTCTAAAGAGTTCTACGTCCAGTCCACCAGACCATAAGGATAGAGAAAGTCTTAAAAGGTCAAATAACACTAGGTGTGTCAGTTTCCGAAACCGTATCAGTAATTTCGTCTTTCTCTACAAAAAGACCTGAGAGAACGAAAAAGGTACTAGACCGTCTACAACCGTTAAACTAGAGACTAAGGAGACGGAAAAGATTTTGGTCGAACTTGTAGTCCTTCAAGTGCCAAGTGTATAACGACTTCAAACCGAACCTCTTAAAACCTATAATGAAATGATAGTACACTCTACTCACGTTAATACGTCATCAAACTCGTAAGAACCGGTAACACAATGAAACCCTAACCTTACTTTTGACTGGAAAAGGTCAGGACACCGGTGACGACTCAAAAGGTTTAAACGACCGTATAACTCACGTCGTGAAAGTGTTCGTAGTAGAAAGTCCTAAACTTTGTCGAGTTGACCTTAAGGTAGTGGAGGTGATCGAAACAAGCATCACTACGAAAGATTCCGGGTGAACTGAAGTGTAAGGTCCTCCAGACCGAGATCTAATCACTAGTGTGGTAGTACTAATAGACCCAGTACTTCTAGAAAAAACATGTTAAGAAGACACATAAGAACGGTGGAGAAGAATTATAGAAGACGAAGACAATCCAGGTCTGGTAAAGACAGGAAATAGTTCGGGTAGAAACGTACTTTACAAGGGAACCATAGAGATTAAAAGGACTTCTATAGAGATCAGAAAGGGTAAGACAAGAAAGGAGATAAAGAAACGTAACTAACGACTTCTTCCGAAAGAATAGAGAAGAACGATAAGAGACCTTGAGACGTAAGTCTACGAATATAGAAAGGAAAAGGGGAAATGAAAAGTGGAGAGAAGAAAAGTGTCGAGAAACATTCCGGAGGGGTCTGTCGGTAAAACGAAAAAACGTAAAGAAAAGGTACCCCTACCAGAACTAGGGACAGAGGACATGTTACAGTGTTTGGAGGGAGGTATCAAGTAGTCCGTGAGATAGATAGTATAGATCCGGGAATTTAGATAAAGAGTGAAGGTGACATATTAGTATTCCCTAAACTAAATCCAGTATGGACGTACCAGATCACCAAAAGGGATGAAAGAAGTTAAACTCAAACTTAAACCATTATTCCTCAAGTACTAGACTCGGTGTCAGTCGAGGACCAGAACAAAAACAACCGACATATCTCGAAGAGGTAGAAACCGACGTTTCTTATATTAGTTAGACTAAAGCAACAACTGGTAGACCACTACAGGTACACATCTCAGAAGAAAACACAACAACCTTCTCCCACAAACGATACTGGTCACGTAAAAGAACCGTATTGAGATAATCAGAAACGAGACGAAGTAAGACATAAGGTTCCGGTTTAAACGGACAATGAGGTCCACAAAGAACTGAAGGATGAAAACGTAAGGTCAGGGGATATTACTTTTCCTGTAGAAACCCCCCACAATCAAGATTTTCCAGAACATCTAGAAGTATCTTGGCAAGTTGAAGTCGAAGAAGTCGTAATGACCAACCCCGTATCTGACCTAATGGTACTATAACTTACCAAACGGAACCTCTGTTTGTCTCTAGTAAGACAGTAAAAACTCTCACGTAGGTTCATGACGTAAAACCTGAGAAAACAACTGGTACTACGATCAGGTAAAGAAGACTCCGTAAGGACGGACGTCATCATATATAAATTACCAGTAGACTCAATTTAAGTGGGTAAGGTCAGGTAAAATCAAGTGACTAAGGATCTTACAACTACAAGTGAGAACGGTAGAGAACAAACTGGTGGAGGTTAAACGGAACTAAGTACCAGGACTGTAAGGTCCAAGGATACGTTATAACGAGAAATGTCGTAACCTGGAACGAAGATAGTGGTCAGTGTAGGTGTCGACCCATAACAAAAGCGAAACCGAGGTAGGGAAGTAAGAAAGACCTCAATAAAGAGGTGACTAGAGGTCCTCGTACAACCCGTGGATGACTGGCCCCCTCAGGAAGAAAGTCATAGGATAGTAAAACGGAAAAGTATGACAAGTACCCCAAGAGTTCCGTTCTTATGACTTCACCAAACGGTAAGGGAAGAGGTCACCTGGTGTAAGACAGTCTGGAGAGGTGGTACTGGGTGGGTAGAACCCAACGGGGCGCCCGTACCGAACCAAAGTAACTCAATCTGTTCCGACACCAGGATCACACTAATCTAACTGATCAAAAGACTCTCATACCAAAGTCACACAGACGAGAGATTACGGGAGAACGTTGTGGATGGTAGAATGAACCCAAAGAGAATGGAACCCGTACCCGACAGAGAAGTGTCGACGAGGTCGTTTCGTGTCGTCGACGAAGAATGGAACCTACTCCCCATAAAGAAATGGCGGCGGGAGAGACTGGAAGTTGCACCCTATCGAGGAGATCCTTGTAATAATGATCAATATATTTGAAACGTGAATGTGTAAAGTATTTGTAAATACAAGTACAGTCAATATGGTTAAGTTTATTTTCACTAGTTATAGATATTATGTGAAGTGTTATCCTGTTCTAAAATCCCATAAAATTGAAAGCGAGAAGGGGGATGGAAAGGGTAGTGGTAGTGGGTTTATACATTAATGTAGACAAAATGAATATTTATTACTATAAACAGTTCTATTTCACTTTTACGGGGGTGAATTTATACGAAGAAAAATGACATATTTTTCTTCTTTATACGAAGAAAAATGACATATGTTATAAACATTCTTGTACAAAATATAACTTTAAACTAACAATCGTTGTAGTGTATTCTACAATATAAAAAAAATGGTACTACTGTTCTTGGTATTAACACACAGCAGTAGTTTTCTGTCTAATTAATCAACATTACCCACTATTAAATTAAAACGATTAATTTAAAATAGGGGTCATCCTTACCTCTAATTACTTAGAAACCGTGGAGAGTAACTGTTTAACACCTAAAACTGTCTCATTGTTATGACACTTATAATTGTTGACGAAAAAGTCAAGTCAAGTCAACGAGTCAGTACAGACTGAGAAACTCTGGGGTACTCAGTGTCGTGCGGTCCGGAGGGACAGGTAGTGGTTGAGGGCCTCAAGTGAGTCTGAGTGCAGGTAGCTCAGGCACTACGGTAGGTCGGTAGAGTAGGAGACAGTAGGGGAAGAGGAGGACGGGAGTTAGAAAAGGTCGTAGTCTCAGAAAAGGTTACTTAGTTGAGAAGCGTACTCCACCGGTTTCATGACCTTGAAGTCGAAATCGTAGTAAGGAAGGTTTCTTATGGGTCCCGACTAGAGGAAGTCTTACCTGACCAACCTAGAGGAACGTCAGGTTCCCTAAGAGTTCTGAGAAGAAGTTGTTGTGTCAAGTTTTCGTAGTTAAGAAACCACGAGTCGGAAGAAGTGACAGTCATCTGTACATATCTTAATTTGTCATATAAATATCAAGTAATAAATTAATTAAAAACCTAAAATCTATTTAGGAAATATGTCATATCCAGAGGCACAAAAGAGTCTGTCATTTCTTAGACGGAGGGCTAGGTGCAACAACATATCGTCTTTGATTGTATTGTAACATTTCGTTAATATAAGGTCATTTTTTTTTCAGTCTAAGTACTTTTCATCAATGTCAGTCAGTCTCAAACAACTCTTTTGGTAATCGTTTGTAAAAGAGAACGAGTGTCGGTTTGATGTGTCGTCACCACATGATTCTACACACATACACACCCAGTCCCATCCTCAGCCCACCTGGTGTGTGGACACCCTCGTCAGTCGGGACATAAGTCTGATATTCCTTCTTATAAAAGATTATTTTTGTATTTTTGTTATTATTTTGACTCGTTTCGGTCGTCAAGATTTGTAGTTACTTTATGAGGAAGGAAAACCCCTCTTGACCAGAGAGAGGGAAGGGGACGGGGATAAGGGTAACTGATGTAGTCCCGACATTTCGAAGAAAGGTCTTTTCTTTGTGTTTAACTTTAAGTTTGTTACTGAAATTGTAATGGGATAGTCACGTAATGTACTATTTAACTCAATTTAAATGTACCACTTCTCTTTTTGAAATTTAAATTCGTAAATAAATTGACATCAAGAATAAATCTGTACATGTGTATAGAAAGAATTCATTTTAACACGTGTTACAATCATGGAGATTTAGAATGTCATTTATAGTGTTAACAGTGATTATATAAACGTTTTCCCCTATAGGTGATACTTCATGAATTCATTCTTTAATGAACTGTAGTGGATTTACAAGTAGTCAACTCTAATCATCTAGTACTGTATGGACATAATTCTTATGAGAAGGTGAAGTACCCTTTATCTACCCCTTTGTCACCTTTGTCACAGTCTGAAATAGAAAAACCCGAGGTTTTAGTGACGTCTACCACTGACGTCGGTACTTTAATTTTCTGCGAATGAGGAACCTTCTTTTCAATACTGGTTGGATCTATCGTATAACTTTTCGTCTCTGTAATAAAACGGTTGTTTCCAGGCAAATCAGTTCCGATACCAAAAAGGTCGCCAGTACATACCTACGCTCTCAACCTGACACTTCTTTCGACTCGCGCCTTCTTAACTACGAAAACTTGGCACCACAACTTCTGAGAACTCTCAGGGAACCTGACGTCTCTCTAGGTTGATCAGGTAAGACTTCCTCTAGTCCGGACCATAAAGAAACCTTCCTTACTACGATTTCGACTTTGAGGTCATGAAACCGGTGGAGTACACTTCTCAACGGAGTAACCTCTTCTGAGACTACCACCCTCCCTAACCCCCGTCCTTCTCTTCCCCTGCTGTCTCCTACTCTACCGACCTACCGTGGTGACTGAGCTACCTACACTCAGACTCACTTGAGGCCCTCTGCCACTAACTGTCCCTCCGGACCGCACGACGCTAAGTCCTAAGTACCCCAGTGTTTCTCAGCCTGAGCTGACTCGCTGACTTGACTTGACTTGACTTGATCTCTAATCTTTTCTTACTCCTTTGATTTTATAGACTGTACTTTAATTGAGTTTCTATACAACAGAGTTTTACATTCTTGAAAAGTGATAAATTTATAAAGAGATGGGAAAGGATTATATTATATAAGTTATGTGTGTATACTTTATCTTTTAAAAGTGTATCTTTACAAGTTTACAGAATAGTTTTTCAATGGTCAACAATTGATACCCTTCATGACATTAAACACCCTAAGCTCATTTTACTTCGAAGATGAAGTAAAGAAGACGGGTATGACAAAATTATAAAATTACATAATCAAGATATTAGTATTTTATCTTTTATTAATGTAAATTTTTAGTGGAGAAGGTTATTATAAATAATTTACAGGTAAAACATGGTGAAGAAATTTACATAACCCTTTGTCACACTTTGTATCTTACGACCCAACATAATGTATACTGTCGATAATCAACGAACCATAAGTCATCGCTGATAGTCAAAGGAATATAATCTTGACTCGTTACTGGGGAAAGACTTTGATATCAATGAATATCAGGTATGGATGGTGTAACACTATAGTAAAGGTGGTTCAAATTGAGATACGTGATCTTTCATTTACGGAAAACATTGTAAGGGATCATCAAGTCTCTATGGTTTCCTAGATGTTGATTTTATAACTTTTACATTCGTAAAAAATTCAAACACTTAAGGGTTCCTTCAAAGAGACTGTGTCCTTGACCTCTAAAAATTAATGGACCATGAAAATTTTATTCACGATGACCACAGGAAATTTCATCGAAGTTTAATAAAGTTCATTATTAAAACAGATCATAAAATAATCTTCTTTATCTAAATTTTTCGTCTAATATCCCTATGGATAAAATCACTGATATTATTTAAAAATGAGTGTATCATCATTATTAAAATTAGACAACGTAGAAACATACATACGTATTAAAAGATTACTAATGTAATAATTGAACGATCCAGAAGTATAAGTTGAGACACACCATGTACGACGAAAATAAAGGGATTGTCTACCTTTTGGTTCCGAGTCTCTTCAATGGATAGCGACAACTCCGTAGTCAGTTATCAGTTGGTTAGTTATCGTGTCGGTTCAAAAATTGAGTTCCAGAGTAAGATCTTAGACGACAGACTTAGAACTATAATATGACGGAGACACACACCACCCACCCCCATCCCCACCTCTATTCGTGAATAGAAATTACTAAAGAATTATACTCTTCAGTGAAAATTTCTTTAAAGTTCTCGTAATAGATAAAGGTACATCGTTTAATCGTATTTGAATCCTTAAGGGACCACCGAGTCTCCAATTTCGTAGACAAAGGTTACGACCTCTAACCCCAAGCTAGGGACCAAACCCTTCTAGGGGACCTCTTCCTTAACCGTTGGGTGAAGTCATAAGAACGGACCTCTTAGGGTACCTGCCTTCTCGGACCATCGGTGTCAGGTGCCCCAACGCTTCTCAGCCTGTGCTGACTCGTTGAAGTGAAAGAAAAAAAGAACGAAAGAAAGATCCTCAAATTTTGTTATGGACAGGTAAAACAGTCACAAAGACACCGAGTCCTCAGGTTGGTATCGTAGCGACGAATCCTAGAGTGTTCCGTCGTCGGTTCCGTAACCTGATCATTATAAGAATAAATCTCGGAGTTCACCCCTATTTAAGTGAAAGTTCAACTGTGTCAAACAACAGTCCCAAGTAAAGAGATACCAATTTCCTACCTTCTAGAACCGAAAACAACCGACAGTGGTGAGAGTCGAGGATGTGTAGTTAGGGACAATGATTCCCGTGGACATGATTGTGAATGGTCTGTGTTACCCCCAACGAATTGTATCGACAACTGAATTAGGTAGGACGTCTCCCACCCCCCACAGTTCTGTTTCAATTGGTCATTCTGTCAAAATATATTACATTGTAGTACCCTCAGTGTAGGGAAGTGGAAACGGTATAACACAACAAATCCTAGTTCTGTGTCTAAGAGCAGTGTAAGTCTCCTTCCCCTTAAGTGTTTACACACTGGAAGTCCTTAACCCTTAGTGTCCTTCCGGAAATCTCAACAGGTAGGGTCCGGAGGAAGACCTGGTCTTAGTGAGTGTAGAGAGAGTGTTCGTTTTATATAACTACAGAAGGGTTCCACAGGTTCTCAGAATAGAGTACTGTCATAAACGAGTTTCAGGTCTTTAGAGTTGTAGGTTCAGTCTAACTCCGTACTTACTCGACGAAGTCCACACCAAGAAGAGTCAGTCACTACCAGTCTTCGATTCGACCGAAGGGTAGTCGGGACGGAGGACCACAAGTACACGAACACACTAACGGGGGAACACTCACACTCGTTTTGGTCATTGAATGAAGATTTGTTGTTTTACGCCGTTTCCACTCCTTTACAATAATGGTTCTACCGTAATGTACTATTTTTTGATTGACTAATTGTCGGATTGAGACCTCTAAAAGAGAGGGAGTGACACAAACCTCCTCTCTCCTCTGAAACAACTGTCTGGATACATTGTTCTACGTCTCCCGTCGGTTTGTTGTCAGTCGACTTCCGTCGGAAGTTTGTTAAAAAAACGTTCAAGACATAATACATTTTAAAGATAACCGATTATTTCGAAAAGGTACGATCTTGACCTCGATAAATCTCTTCGTGTACTACTCAAAAAAACATTCGTCTCATGAAGTTTGTGTTACTTTCAATTTCCTTTCACTCAGCGAGTCAGCATAGGTGGAGAAACGCTGGGGTACCTGATATCTCAGATACCTTAAGAGACCCGGTCTTATGACCTCACCCATCGGAAAGGGGAGAGGTCCCCTAGAAGGGTTGGGTCCCTAGTTCGGGTCCAGAGGGCGTAACGTCCGCCTAAGAAATGGTGGACTCGGTGTTCCCTACGGGGTCACTTTGTCGGAGTTTAGTTTACAAACGTAGACTCATTATGTTGGTAACAACGTTGACGATCATTGGTCAAATAGGTGTATATATGTCAACCCAGTGGTTTATTTTAATATGTTTTAGATTTCCTTCTTGTCATAGATTTTGACGTAGACAAACAAAGTAATTTCCATTCTCTAAACCGTAAAAGTTAGAACAAAAAGTATTCAGTGCAACCATAAACGTCTTCCGGTCACAGTATGCTATGACTTCTGGTACCTTTCCGGTACTCAGGAGTTCCTTTACTTGAAACGGTTGTTCAACTCACTTGGACCTCCGACTAATGAGGAGTCAACTCGGAGAACAGTCTGTGGAAATAACGTTGAAATACTTCTGGGATTTATCTCCTACATTGATTCGACACGGACCTAAGGTCTGAGTACCCTTACGACTCTTTTATTTTACAAATAAAATTCGTTTTTATAAACGTTACTAAACAATATGTCGTCATCCATTCTTATATTATACGTGATCAGAGTAACTAAGAGTGTTGGTGGGTAACTCCGTTCTCGATAACAATGTGGATAAAACATCAATGTTATTGTTACCATTGTCTTTTATAATTCGAGGAGAGGGTTTCAGTGGTTCCGTCAACACTGTTTTACCTCTGAATTTGGAAGAATTAGGTAGAAGTGACAAACGGAAGAAGAGGTACTATTATGTAGGTGTCCGAAAATTTTTTAAAAATAAATTTAAAATTTGTTACTTATAGTTTTCTTCTAAATCAGTTGTAAAAGATAACCAACTATAGTCAGTGTCAAGATATTCTAATTCGTATGAGAATAGGGGTAAAAGAGTCGTCAGTTCTCCTTATTAAAATTTTATAATTAATGTTCAATAGGGACATGAAAGAGGTAATCCACGGAGAGACAATCCGTTACGACTAATAAGCGTATATCTGACAAGTCTAATGAAACCATATAGGGAAATCGGAGGTCGATGGACGGTAAAACAGTAAACAGAAGAGGGAACCTTCGACAGGTCCAAGTACCTCTCGTCCCCTTTGAGCTTGGCTAGAATTATCGTCGAGAACATTTACGTCGACACTCCTTTCTCACTCGTCGATAACAGACTGTAGAAATAGCGGATACTTAAAGTTAATAGGTATACTAGGGACGGAGTGTAATATGACTTATTAACTCTCAACCTAAGTTACATAGAATCTCTATAAAAACGTCAGAACTTATAAATTGTGACTCGATTCTATACGTACATTTTAAAGTTTCGTTTGTGTCTTTTATGAGGAAAAGAGAATAAAGTAAGGTTAAGGACACCCTGTACGTCCGACCATGTGTGTATGACATCATAAGATTACTAGTTTACGTGAAAATTACACAAAAGGGTATCGGTGACCTTTAAAACCGAGTTTAAACTCTAGTAATTTATCGATATTACTATAGTTGTCTTCGTGGTACGAGTTGGTTTACTTTTATATTAATCTTAAATTTATAATCAAAATAAAAAACAATATATCAAAAAATTTTTCGATTATCGTAACAAAAAACTGTAAAGAAGAAAAGACATTTATGTATCTTTACGTATACGTCTCTGTTTATTTCATATAAAAATCATGTCAAAGTGTCACATTGTGTCTTCATAAGTAAACATGTATATAATATCCCATAAGAAATTTAGTAACAGATCCTTTACTTTGTCAATGTATATGTATTTCACTTAGGTTTAAAGTAAAACGAGACGCATTTTTACTATTTAAAATGTCCCATTCTCTAACGTAAGTCTAACCGACAAAGACCTCTCCCAGTCTTTACCCTCGGCACCTGATACGTCGTGTTCCTTTTATACTATTAAAAGCAGAGTCACATTATACCCAATAAAATTAAAAGTAAAAACAAAAAGAGATAAAATGTTTTGAGAACGTTGTTTGTATAATTAAAGATTTTGTTTTTTGTGGTGAAATTTTCTATATACTTCCAATTTCACTTAATGACCGAATTATTAAGATTAACGAATGTACATGATTCTTGTCAGTTCACAACCAGAATCATAATTTATTAAGTCTTTGTAATACGTTAAAGGTAAAAGAGTCGTTGAGAAAATTTCATTAAAGGTAAAAGTCTACTCCTTTACTCCGAATTTTTATTAAATTTGTTGGGCACAGATACAAAGGTCTTGACAATCAACGTACAAGAATCAATGAAACATATGAATCATCTTTGAAATCGATGAACGACAAGTAAAGTATTTTATAGTTATAACATAAAAGTCCTTTCTTCACTTAATAACAGTGTACTAAAAACAAATAATCACTGTTTCTCGAGACACCCCAAAAACTAAACACTGTCGATTAAGGCACACTTTTACAAAATAAAACCAATCATTATTGCAGAGGGGGATATTCCTTTTAACTTCTATTCGTCTCCCAAAACATTGGACATAGAGAAATGTCGGCTCAATGTCATTAGGTAATTGACCGTACACCGGGTATCCTACGTTACCTTAGTACAGGAACCGGGGACTGTCCCTCGAATGAATGACTCCTTTGTACTTATGGAAGTCTATATCCTTTACTCTGACGACAAACGTTCTCTAAACCCGAATCTTTACCAACCTTTTTTTTTTAAGGAGTTTGGTTTTTTTGGAATTTTACTGACAACAAGAAGTGTTTATTTCTTGGTTTAAAAGATGGATTACATTAAAGGGTTTGTTTCCGTAAGTAAAGTAAGAGATTTGGGTGTTGGTGTAACGGAAGGTTTGTCCTTTAGTTTCGATTTCCCTTTAAACTAACCTAGAAATCGGATTTGTTTAACTTGAATGTAAGCATGATCGTTATAGGTAATAAGGAGTTCAACTTAACTCAGACCTAAATGAATTCGTTCTATGGACTGGAAACATTCGGTCAAGATCTTGCAATTTACGAGTGTAAGAAATTACACAATTAATGTTGGATTTTAAAAATGTAAGAGAGTGTGTGGGTGTGTATATTTTATAAGTATAGAATGGGAGTTCCCTTAGGAGGTACTTGATATATTTAATAATGACGCACTAATTTCGTTGTAATAATGATTAACAATTTAGACGGTAAATCATTTTTGTAAGTCTGTAAATTTCTTCAACAATGTACTGTCCTATTTATTTTACAGGAACAAAGACTTTCGCTAGGGTAGTAGAAAAAAGAAATACATTTTACTGATCGAGAGTCCGTCTAACCTTTGTCCTGATCTCCTTCTTTATAAGAAACTACAACACTTACGGGTGTTCGCAGTCGTCGACACTTCTGACCATTACTTCGTAAACCGGAAGTAAACCGTAACGAACGATAACTCTCCTAAAAGAATGTTTTCTAGTCGATAAACTACTCAAGGTGTCCGATAGTGAAACTGTAGGTGTATAACCGTAGATGTACGACAACTTTAACTGTAAGATGGAAGACACACCGTGTCACGGGCAGAGTGTCTACCCGGGTCCACAACCGTACTGGGTCTCTGTTACAACAATGATGTAAGTTCACACTCCTTGATCTAAAGAGAGGAACTCACAGTTCAATGTTAAAGATTTCAGTGGAGTAGGAGTACTTCCTAATATCATCCGTAATAAATTCTAAAGTATGACCAACTTTTCGTATAACCCGTTATACCGATGTCTTAATGATCATTGTACATAAGAATACAGGGATTTTACATATCATATTACCCTATGTAACCTTAATAGGGTTCTAGTCAGTAAAAAAATTCTCAAATTTAGATTAGACTTTAAATAAGACACACAAAATTAAATTTCTGTAATCTTACGGGTGGAAAGAACTTAATTTACTTTAGATTCTTTATTTGTGTAACCTACTTAACAATTTATGACCTATTTAGTCACAATCTTAAGACAGATTTGAGTCTCCCTTTATGAGTTTGATCAAAAGGTTTATATCTGATGATGATCGACTTGACCAGAAGTTCCTATCCGGTCCTTTTGCAATAGGATATAGTAAAAAGTGACTCACTTCTCACGGAGTCTACACAGGGGTCATTCCAATTTTCCATAATCACACACGTGTAAAATTTTATCGAATCATTTACTTTCACTTATTAAACCCGTCTTTTAACCGAATACCAGACATGTGTGACACGAAATAACACGAAACGGTCCAAGAGACTCACTTTTCTGTTCTCGTTTAATTTGTCGAAATACTTGAGTGTTCCCCTTGTCAACAAGATCACCGAAAGTATGTTTGCAGATTAATTAAGAACTTCATTGGGTTTAACAAGAAAACACTAGACACTTATTCTTAGATTCTCTTTTGGACACGTCTTCTTTGCAGTCACTTTCCTCTTATCCCTAAAGTACTAATCGAATGTCAAGTGTCAAAACCCCTGGTCGTATTAAATCAATAAAAGGAGTAATTATAATGTAATCCTTCGATTACTTTGGAGACCCACTTATGTAATACTCATTATTTCCGTAATTAAAATAAAAGACTTGTAAGTTAATACAATTAACCGTAGACAATAACAAATGATATATATATATATACTTTCAATTGTTTATATCTTGTGTCTCTGTTAGAAATTTGTGACGGTCATTTTGTGTAAAGTCATGAAACATGTTAAGAAAACATGAAAACTATAATACGGGTTGAATTCTTTGAATTAATAAATATTTGATATAAAGGTAAATTCAAGTTGAAGAAAAAAGTTAAGATTCATACAAAAATAACAAAATTATAATTGACATTAAAAGATAATCTGTATTTATGGTAACGAAATACCCGGTTGAGTTATATTTTACTTATCATATGAACATTTGATAAAGGTTCGTACTTGACACATTTAAAAAGTTTGGGACCTACTTCAGTCCGAAAATATTTAATAGGGTAAAGGTATACAAGTTTCCTTCTTAAATCTTTTTTTTATCTGAGGGTATATTTAAAACAATCTCTAAGTACAAACAAAGTCCTTCAGAGATATTATAAAAAATCAGAGTGTTGATCTCAAGGAGATAAAATACTTCCTCTAAAGATAAATTTCCTCATAAATAAATTTCCTCACTCATAAAAGGTACCGAGGGAATAATATTATAAGGTAATAAGTTTATATAACCCGGATTTGAATTTTTTTTTATTAAATACGTTAATTAACGAATAGTGGTTCAATCATACTCAATGTCCACGATTCAGAATTTGTGACATGAACAAATCCATAGATTAAAGATATACGACACGAATCAACGAGTCTGTACAGGCTGAGAAACACTCGGGTACCTGACATCAGGCGGTCCGAGGAGACAGGCACCTCTAAGAGGTCCGCTTTTATGACCGTACCCAACGGTAAAGGAGGAGGTCACCTTAGAAGGGTTGGGTCCCTGACTTGGGTCCAGAGGGCGTAACGTCCGTCTAAGAAATGACTGACTTGGTGGTCCCTTCAGGACTAAAGAAATGGACAGTTAAATAACTGATAAAATTAAGGTATATGGACGGAGTAACAATTGATCTTCAGTGGAGGGGTGGTATCGTATACATCCATACTATATTTTACTTCGTATCTTTCGATTAATTTATTAGACTTACTCACTCAACCAACAGTTTTTGATTTGATCAAATAACTTCGTCAAAATAATCCAAAACACACACACACACAACACAAGGAACATATAGTATCTTCGTTATGTCAACCTTTATAAAGTTATTTAACGACGGGTTTAGGTGTGATCCTTAAACTCAGGATTTAGTAAAAATTGTAACATATATCGGAAAATTAGATAACAAATATAAATAGACTGTCCCGATTCACAGGAATACACCGAAAGACAGGAGGACTAAGATAGGTCTGGTAAAGTCAAACTTACCACATCGGATATACACGGGACACGAAGAATTTAAAAGTAACTTTTTACAGTGACAAGTGGATTTTCCAGTCGAATAATTTACTTACACACGGTTTGTATTAAAAAGGAAAAAATTTTTTCGTCCCTGGTCTAGTGAACCGATCGAATCGTCAGACTACCAAAGATGTCACCCCGATATCACGGTAGGTACTAGTCGCGAAATCTCCATGTACGATCTCAATTATCTGATAAACCCTGTACTGGTGCTTAGCAGTCAATTGACAATGTGAACAAACTTAATGTTAAACTTTATGATAAAAGAACATACCTATCTTAAAAACGAATTCTTAGATGACGGGTAAGAGTTTACCTTCTGATAATTGATACCAAGAGAAATAAAATGATATAAAGACCTTCCAAATTTAGATGAAATATGTGAATACACTTCATATTTTCAGTGTGTAAACATTCTTAAAGGATTTAGTCGACTCACACTTAATGTTGAACTAAACCCTCTTACCGTAACTTTGTACATATTATAGTATATTCTTTGCTTAGCGGTCAGGTCCAAGCTACGTCCTATGTCCTACGAACCCCGACCACGTGACCCTACTGGGTCTCCCTACCATGCCCCTCCCTCCACCCTCCCCCCAAGTCCTACCCCTTGTGCACATGTGGGCACCACCTAAGTACAACTACATACCGTTTTGGTTATGTTATAACATTTCACTTTTTTATTTTATTTTGTTTTGATGTCATTTTTTTTTTTTTTTCATTCGACGCGAACGGTCCACCTTGGGTGGACGGTCACGTCCTCTGTATTCTCTGCGCGAAAACTATAGACCCAGCCCTTCTAAAGAACCTCCTCTTTTACCGTTGGGCGAAGTCATAAGAACGGACCTCTTAAGGTACCTGTNTACATACCGTTTTGGTTATGTTATAACATTTCACTTTTTTATTTTATTTTGTTTTGATGTCACTTTTTTTTTTTTCATTCGACGCGAACGGTCCACCTTGGGTGGACGGTCACGTCCTCTGTATTCTCTGCGCGAAAACTATAGACCCAGCCCTTCTAAAGAACCTCCTCTTTTACCGTTGGGCGAAGTCATAAGAACGGACCTCTTAAGGTACCTGTCTCATCGGTCCACCCGATACCATGGACCTCGACGTTTCTCAGCCCGTTCCGAGTTCGTTGACTGGGTTATTTATTTGGTATGAAATACTTTTATAGGATTTAGAAAAGTATATAGTGGAAATAAGTATTCTTACACCTAACAGTAGGACGGACTACTTCGTTAGAAAACATTCTGAAAAATGAGCTTTAAGACGGGTGTTAAACCAATGAAAAAGTCACACAATAACGATTTTTTTTTCAACCGACATAGAGGATCTTATATTTCGATATATACTTTTAAATGAGAAACTCGTGAAACTTAAAACTCTCTTAAAGATCAAATTTAGAGTGTGTCATCATCTCTAAATTTTACATGTTTTACCTATGAGTCCACCTGTTTTGATATTTTATTTGTAAATAAATGAGATTAGGTTCGTGATAAAACAATTTTGAACTTTTTCAGACAAAACCAATTTAAATCCTTTTCAGTAATAAAGGAAGTTCTCACAACGGTCAAAGAGTGATCAAACCACAGAAATCTAGTGGGTCCTTAAATAAAAGAGGGAAAAGAGAAAAAGAAGATGATCCACACTATCCTTAATCTCGGAGGATAATATTATGATATTAACATGTTTTCCACAGATAAGGGGGTAGTACCTTAAACACGTGAACAGTCATAGATGTCGTAAGACAAACTTCGATGTTTCGGGTGCAGACTAAGTACGGTGGGTTCTATATGTTACGTCTCAGAGAAAAACCAGGATTTTGCTTTCAAAGATCCGATGGTTCACTGAGATAATGTGAATATATACGTATATATATTATATATACATATAAAGTATAAATATGTATATATTTTAAGTCAAATGATGAAACAAAACGAATAAACACACAAAAACCTAACTCCACACCAAAACAATAAAGGGAACCTACTTACTTACAGGAAACTACATTCCTTACGGTGATTAATTAATTTTCTTTTATTTCAGAATCGTATCAGTTTAAATAATATAAAATTTTTTATATAAAATATTCATCGAACCTTAGAAAATTATAAAATAAAGGGACCGATAAAGATAGAAATGTCTCTAAAGTAAGGTTGGATCAGTTGTTGGAATTATAATTAAGTTTCTTGGGTTGTAGGAAATTTTCCTACTAAAAGTCAATTCCTGTTCATAGGAAAAAGTAACTGTCCCCGTACGGAGGGTTTACCCGTCTTAGGTGAAACTAGAGTCGTATATTAGAGTTCGTCATAGGATGTATATCTTTCAGTTAATTTTAAAAGAAGTATGTTTTTGAATCTCATCTTCTTAATAAACGTAATCGAAACGTTTATCAGATATAAATTCTAAAATAGAACTGAATACGTAAATTTTCTTTTCAAATAATTATAATGGATGAACCAGTGTTAGGTAATACAGTATAATAGTAGTGAGTAAAACGGTAGTTAGTTTTGTTGATCGACATAAGTAAGACTTCCAAAACATCTTTATTGAGAACTAGTATTGATTTTCGTTGGTCTCGACTTTCCGTTATATGGTGTTAATGATTACATTTTGTAAAAAAAGGGAATAAAATACCCTTCATACACAAGAAAGGTCAACGGTCTATTCTTGAAGTACTTTCTTATATTAAAATTTTTATTTTTATTCACTAAATTCCTCTAACCTTTAAAATGAGTTTTCAAGTAAATGTATTCCTAATTTTATGTTTACTTTGATTATCTGATTCAAAGTTTTGTACTGTATTACCGTCACCAACGAAGTAATACTGGAGTAACTATTTTTAGAGATTATAAAAAGATATAGGTCGCTAGAACTAATATAGTTTATTGGAGACTTAGTTTATTCCGGATGTATTCATTTTGTACATCAATAAAAAAAAAGTGATTTTCATAAGTTTTGATTTTTCCACAGTACAGAAAGTTTACAAGAAAACTAGTCAGAGATTCAGGACAGACTAAGAAACGATGGGATACCTGACGTCGTGTGGTCCAAGGGGACAAGAAGTAATAGAGTACCTCAAACGAGTTTAAGTACAGGTAATTTAGTCTCCACGATAGAATGTTAGTGTAGGAGACGATAGGGGAAACGGAAAACGAAAGTTAGAAAGACTCCTAGTCCTAGAAAAGGTTACTCACCTGAGAAGTATAGTCCACCGGTTTTATGATTCCGAAGTCGTAGTCAGGAAGGTTTCTTAAAAGTTCCAACTAAAGGAAATCCTGACTGGTTAAACTAAAGGAGTGACAGGTTCTCTGAGAGTCAACAGAAAAGGTCGTAGTGTTAAACTTTAGTAGTTAAGAAACCGTGAGTCGGAAGAAACACCAAAGAGTGTAGGAATGTACCAATGACCTTTTTTGGTATCGAAACTGATATGTCTGTAAACGACCCTTTCATTATAGAGACGAAAAAAATTATACGTTAGATCCAAACAGTATTGAAAAGAAGGTTACTCGTACATACAAAATTAAAGTACCGACATCAGTGACAGGCGTCACTAAAACCTCGGGTTCTTTTATTTTAGTCAACCACAAAGGTCAAAAGAAGAAGATACGTGGTACTTCACTACCCTGGTCTACGGTACTGGAATCAAAAAAACTTACAACTCAAAGTTCGGTCCAAAAAGTGAGAGGAGAAAGTGGAAGTAGTTCTGCGACAATTAAAGAGAAGTTAAAGACGGTAATCTCACCATAGTAGACGTATAGACTCCAATAACTATAAAGAGGACCGTCAGAAAAAAGGTCGTACATTAAATAGGTCGGGTCACAAAGTGTACTAGATGAGACGTATCTTTAAGTTATTCATAACCTCAAAGTCAAAATCATAGTCAGGAAGGTCACTTATAAGTCCTGACTAAAGATATTTTACATACGACTTTTCAATCGGGATATTATATCATAACATCAGTATGAAATCATGTATCGGTCGTATAAAAGGTTTTAATAGAAGTTTGATATAGAATTACTTACCTTTGTATTTACTTCTCATTTAATAAGATTATTAAGTAGTAAAGAGTAACCCGTTGAGTTAAGTTATTCAATAAATTCTTTCACTGTTATTAATATAATATATACGTTTTACATTACTTCTATAAATAAATTACATAATACAAAGAAGTAAAGAATATACTGTATTGTATCTTTCGTAGATAATAAGAGGTAAGTCCCTATCTATATGTTAGATAGTCAGTTCGTACGAACAGTAATACCGTGGAAATTAGAAGTCTTTATGACGGATGTCAGTCCTTATATAACTTAAAAATAATAATAAAAAACAAAGGTGTCTTTTAAAGTCATCTTTCAATTTCTTTAGCTTTCGTTTCCTCTGTTTTCCCACGTAACGTCGTGTCTCGAAGTTATATTGTGAATGTGTGGTTCTTGCATGTTCTTGTCAAAACAAGTCCATGACCTTGGTATTCCACATATGAGACTCCCTGGATCCCCTTTTTATCAAAGTTTACCACCTCTTCTTTAGCACTGAACAATACTTTTTTGTTTGTTTGTTTGTTTTTTGTGGTAATTTGGGTTAGGACCTTCTATATAATCGACTTAATTCTATGCTTTCCTATACGGACAGTAATTTACTCCTCTTCTTTACCTGGTTCCGTCCGAAGGATCTCCTTGGTCGTTTCTCTTTGACCCGAGGGGTTTCTGTGTCCATCTTCCTCTGTTGTTTTGATAGAAAAAGTCTCCCGAGACCAGTCCCCCTGGTATTATTCACGAGATTTCTCAGGGTATTTTCAGTCGAAGAGAGATCCAAAAAGTCAAGAGTCGTATTGTGTAAAAGACTTGTTGGTCAAAGTAGAGTCTCTCAAAACAGACATGAATGTGTAGTAATTAGGACTTATAGATCCTTACACTCACCATGTGTATTCCGTACATTAACAGATAATTTACGTACTTCCTTACCTTACCTATTCTTGAGAACTGTTTCTTTGAATGGACTATGTAAATCCTTGGACTCTTTAGTCATCGTACATATGTCATTTATAATATGTGTCGATTTCGTCACCACTATCGTCTCATTCCCAGACGTATATATATTAACTGTGATACATCGTTCATAATCTCTTCATTAATAATCATTATAATCGTTCATAATCGGACCACCCGACGTCAGGTACCCCAGCGATCCTCGCTGAAATGAAAGTGAAAAGTGAAAGTACGTAACCTCTTCCTTTACCGTTGGGTGAGGTCATACGAACTGACCTCTTAGGGTCCCTGTCCTCTCGGACTACTCGACGGCAGATACCCCTACGTGTCTCAGCCTGTACTGACTTCACTGAATCTTCGTAGTCGTCGTCGTCACTCATAATTAATAGACGACTAACGTTCTGTAGTACGAATAACTATATTTGTCGACTCGAATGTCAAATTAAATCTTCGATCTTCCGTAACCTTAATTTTTGTTTTGATGATTCCATCAAAACGGGGACAGTAACGGGGATCCTTAAAGGTCTGATTATCTCCTTTCCCTGTATATTTATTTTATTAAGTTTGAGTAAAACTATGATCTCCGTGTATCTCGTTTGTACGTTGTACCATTCATAAATTTTCAAGTAACACTCTTAGTTATTTTTGAAAAGGACATATCTATATCTTTTCATCAAGTTTGTGTATAGATTTTACAAATCGAACTTGACAACCACCTATGATTTTGTTTCCCTTTCTCGTTCAAACACCACTTCTACTACTCAACCTTAGATAGAAACCTATAAACTTCGGCTACCATATTGTGTTCACTGTATCTAACTCTTTTCATCCGATGTTCTTGTTCTAAGACCTTTTGTTTATGTTAATTCCCCAGTTGTGTCTTTATTTATCCTTCTTTTAGTTTCTTATCTACAAAAGATCTTGACTAGTCACTTACTACGGTGGTAGATATTTTACTATGTTGATTCATCTGATACCGTTTGGGAGATCTTTGTTTCCGTTGACGATACTTCCGTATTGATCCTTTGTAACACCCAATTCTTCTGAGTCGTTCGTCCATCATATCAACCGTTACCCGTCTACTGTTTGATTTGATTTTCATTATTATCTTTGTTTTACTCTTTTAATCCTCAATATCTTACGAAAAATTTAAAAATCTACCCTCTAGTCTCCGTGGTACCACACACATATATAGTTATTTCTAAACGTTCGTGACGGAAGACTGTTCTTATATTAGGTTATTTTTTTGTAAAAAAGGTAATACAGTGTTGTAAAAAGTGACTTTTATAAAAACATTATTAAAATAAATACCCTATTACCATATCAAAAAAGTTTACTCATCGTACTGTTAATACCTCAATAATTGTCAATATAATAATCGTTGATCACATTGTTAATACCTCGTACATTGTTAATACTCATACGATGCCTCATTTATCTTAACATCTTTTACTCCTTAAGTCCTTAGTTATATTTTGTCATGATACAAGTGTAATTACTTTTAATAAAATATTTCTTCTAGAGACATAAATAAACAAACATGAATTTTATTATCAAAGATTCAAGATTATAGTGTAAAGTAAATAAACAAAGATCATCATTTACTACTTTCACTTTCATCGAGACAGTACAGGCTGAGAAACGTGGGCGTACCTGATATGTCAGGTACCTTAATAGGTCCGGTTTTACGACCTCACCCATCGGTTAGGGAAGAGGTCCCCTAGAAGGGTTGGGTCGTTAACTTGGCTCCAGAGGACTTAACGTCCACCTAAGAAATGGTCGACTCGATGGTCCCTTAGGGGTCAGTCACTAATCATGGTGGAATACGGCACTACTAAAATATATCATTAAGGAAACCAAGTAGAACGTCATAACGATTTACGTTACAATAAAAAAATCTGAGTGTTGAGGGAAAGTCTAAAAGGGTGTCCTGAGATTTACTGTCAGAAAATTTCTGTAAGTAAAGAAGGTGTCGGTACACTGTCGAGGTTCCGTGTCGAAACATAGAGATAAGGATAAGGAACGGTAACAAGTTCACTGGAATGATCGACTCGTTTACTACTACCGCAACTCCGGGTCACCCTTAGATTCTCCGACTCTCCTTTCCGGTCCGTTCTTCTTTATAGTTTACTACTACAAATACTTCAGAGAAAGTTTACCGTTCAAAAACTAGGATATTAAGAAGAATATGGACCTATTTCGGAGGACTCATAACCGTCTTCGTCAAAGGAAATGTTCCATCTTTAAGGTAACTCGTGATTAATTTTACTGGCTTCGAAGGAGAAGAGAGAGGAAAACTCTAAAAAAAAGTTTTGTAATAAAACTAGTAGTTCTTCCTTTCAAATTACTATACTTTCATTTTATGAAGTAATCGTCCATAACTAATTTTGCCAGTTTAATGGACATCGTCTCTTTGTAAATAGTCTCTGACTTTTGTAAAACCTCCAACGTTAAACCGTTCTTTTCGCATCTAGAACTTAGACTTCTTATTAGAGTTCAAGTAGAAGGACGAAGGAAACTAGCAAAAAGTTACACTTCAATTTAGAAAGTTTCGACGATTAAGAGTGAGTTTCACGTCTCCTCAAGGTCTCTTAAATTTAGTGTAGACATTCACACACATTATCGTAGGTACCAACAAAGTGTCATTAAATCTTCCGATGAAAGTCCTACTTACTGAGTAAGATTCATAATAGTATCTTTTGGACAATTTTTTTTTTTTTTTTCCTGACGAGAAACGTAAAATTTGAAGTCTCCGTGACGACTCTAAAATTTACAAAATTACCTTCTCCTAATAATACCAATCCGTAACTTCCTCTGTTTTTCTTTTTTTATATTTGTTCCACGGTACTTTTTACGTTACTTTTAGTAAAGTGTAACAGAGACATGACCCACCCTATAAGCGATGTAAGGGACGACAATTGGTCGACTGTCGTAGGTTCAATAAAAGTTTCTGTACTTTAAAGTTGTACATTTTACACTATATCTTCTGTGTACCGAAGTCTCGTTCCTTAAAAGAACGTCCGTTTTACCACAGATACCGTTAAAAAGACGTGACAATATATAGATGTACGTGGAGACAAAGGTATTTTTATATTTTATACTTTTCTTTCCCTCCCTCCTTATTTGTTATTTCTTTCTGACCAACAACTTCCCTTTCTCTTTTTATGTTACTTTAGACTCTTCCTTTCTTTGTCCTTTCTCGGTCCCCCTATCCCCTTCTCTTTCTTTTCTCTATTCCTATTTATAATTGTTTTCCTCACTGACAATGAACTGACCCGTCTTGAGAACGAAACATTAAGTCTTTTGTGAAATTATTCTGATTTTATTGGACAATATACCATCAGTACGTCATAACGTTCGACAAAGGCTCCCTTCACCTGAGACTCAGTCTTATACCATACGTCCTCAGAATTATTCCACATGAAAAGTCTATTTGAGAACACCTTAGACTCCATTTTCTCCTCGTTCATCGGTCCTTCTTGAAATTTTGAAAACGTCGGGCGTCAGTAAACAAAACCCGGTACTGCCACTTCATGTAGTGGAACCCACTTCACCTAGAGACTTCAATCCATTAAGGACTTCCCTAACTGGTGTGATCATTTCATTACGAGTTTTAAGAGGTTCGGTCCGAAGTCGTTATACACTTGGTACTTGAAGGTCTACAAGTTCTACCAAAATCTTTTCCGTCTCCTTGGTCTCTAGTTTAACGGTTGTAGACGACCTAGTACTCTTTTCGTTCTCTCAAGGGGTTTTTGTAGAGAAAGACGAAATAACTGATACGGTTTCGGAAACTGACACACCTAGTGTTATTTGACACCTTTTAAGACTCTACTCGTATGGTCTGGTGGACTGGACGGGGAACTCTTTGGATATACGACCAATCCTTCGTTGTCAATCTTGACCTCTACCTTGTTGTCTGACCAAGGTTTATCCTTTTCATCCTGTAGTTCCAACATGAAACAGTGGACATATGTCGGAAGCAGTCCGACATATAACAGTGGGACGAAAAAACTGAATATACGTCTCATGTAGTACTCTTTGTGACCCGACCTCCTTCGTGTTCGACCTTAGTTCTAACGATCCCCTTTATTGTTATTGGAGTCTATACGTCTACTGTGGTGGGAATACCGTCTTTCACTTCTCCTTGATTTCTCGGAGAACTACTTTCACTTTCTCCTCTCACTTTTTCAACCGAATTTCGAGTTGTAAGTCTTTTGCTTCTAGTACCGTAGACTAAGGTAGTGAAGTACCGTTTATCTATCGCTTTGTCACCGACTGAAATAAAAAACCCCGAGGTTTTAATGACGTCTACCACTAACGTCGGTACCTTAATTTTCTACGAATGAGGAACTTTCCTTTCAATACTGGTTTGATCTGTCGTATAATTTTTCGTCTCTATAATGAAACAGTTGTTTCCAGGTAGATCAGTTCCGATACCAAAAGACGACCAGTAGTACTTACACTCTCAACCTGATGTTTCTCGTAGTTTCTTAACTACAAAACTTGACACTACAACCTCTTCTGAGAACTCTCAGGGAACCTGACGTTCCTCTAGGTTGGTCAGGTAGGATTTCCTCTAGTCAGGACCCATAAGTAATCTTCATGACTGTAACTTCGACTTTGAGGTTATGAAACCGGTGGACTACACTTCTCGACTGAGTAAACTTTTCCGGGACTACTACCTTTTCTAACTCCCATCCTTCTCTTCCCCTGTTGTCTCCTACTCTACCAACCTACCATATTGACTGAGTTATGTGCACCCAAACCCACTTGAGGCCCTCAACCACTACCTGTCCCTCTGGACCCCACGACACGAAGTACCCCAGCGTTTCTCAGCCTGTACTGACTCACTGACTTGACTGACTGACTTTGAGATTGGTACAAATACAAATTAAACTTAAAAATTTCAATAATTTAGATTTAGGATTTTTAGATAAACATAATAATATAAAGTTAATAATTTTGAGAAAAAATCAGATCAACTATCAATATACAGATCCAGTTACGTATAATTTTTTCCGAAAATCTCACTAACAGTATTTTAAAGTTATGTAAACTTTAAAATTAGTACCAGATATTTGTAATAAAAGTATATAATTATAAAATTTTACATTTACATGGAACTGATTAGACTTACCAATTATATTTGTTCAAGCATATTTATCAAGAATTTTAAAGATTAACATAATACTATATGTGTATACTTTTATTTTTTTAATAACTAAGATTCATTGTAATAATTTTTTATTCCGTGGATTTTTGTATTAGTTACGTGATTATCGTTCTCTTCCGACTTACTATGGTAGTATATAATATAACCTTTCGTTTTTACATCTCTATCTTTAATCATTATTAAAGTACAGTATCTTTAATTTCCTAAAATTTAAATAACCTTCGAATCTTTTAATTAAAGTACAAATATAAGAATGTTGTTGAAATATTAATATTTATAAGGGTGACAATGACAGTTCCTTATTCATTGGTAAAGATGATACTGTAGTCCCTATGACATCACATCTCTTAATAAGAGAGTTTGATTCCAGTGAGGTAGTAACTGTATACCCATGAGGTAGTTCAGTAGATCTTAATACTATACTTCACCAGTAAAAAGTTCGACAGTTTAAACTAGATTTGTAATAGAAATTCTACATTCTAAAAGAGAAAAGTTAGTTTCTTTCATTTAACACTACCAACTTACACATATGAAAATGAAACGGATCGTAAAATTCATCAAGAAAAAGAATGGACGTCAATAGACGGATACGACAGTAATGGTATATAGAAAAAGGTCATAAGTCGGTGGACTGTAATGTATGTTAAAAAGGAAGTAACGGACGGTAGTAACTATCTACAAGAAATATCAAGGGAGTTCAGTATCTCCCATCTAACTGAATGATTAAGGTAGTTACCGCTTATTCGACGGACCTCGTTATAAAGTCATATATTCGAAGTTTAGTCCAAAGTTCGTTGTTTTCTGGTTTGATTAAGATGGTCATAAACCTAGGTAAGTTTTCAATCTATACTAAGTGAAAAAGTAACTCTTATATTTAATCTTTTTATTCGTTTTCTTTCCTTTGGTTATTCAATATAATAGTCCGATTAAAATTTGTCGTTAAAAAAAAATTATATCTTTAGAATATATTCGTTAATGCTTGTAAGAATTTATCAAGGTAAGAGACAGGAAGAACATGGGTCAAAATAAGATGGTAAAGGGTAGAAAGTCATAGTCGGACAAATAAAGAAATTATTTGACATTTCTATGTCATGTGATAATAACATACTTAAACAAAACGTCAAAAAGAATAATAGGTATATCTAATCTTTCTGATCAATTGAGAGGATTCGTAAGGGACTATAGGATTTTAAAATATCAAAGAAGTGTCAAGAGATGTAGAACTCAAGTCAAGTCAAGTCAAGTCAGAGAGTCAGTACAGACTGAGAAACACTGGGGTACTTAGCGTCGTGTGGTCCGGAGGGACAGGTAGTGGTTGAGGGCCTCAAGTGAGTCTGAGTACAGGTAACTCGACTCAACCACTAGGTGGGTCGGTAGAGTAGGAGACAGCAGGGGAAGAGGAGGACGGGGGTTAGGGAGGGTCGTAGTCCCAGAAAAGGTTACTCAGTTGAGAAACGTACTCCACCGGTTACCTCAAAGTCGGAGTCGTAGTAAGAAAGGTTACTTGTGGGTCCTGACTAGAGGAAATCCTACCTGACCAACCTAGACATGTAGAATCACCCATTTTTAAGTTTTAGTAATAAAGTTTTTCGTTTATAAAATGGGTTAAATACAAACATAATAAATACTTTGATTTTTAGTTCTAGGTTTACCGTAGTATAAGGGAAAGGTCATAAACCGGTATATACTATTTTTGACTAAATTTTCGTAGTGGTTTCTGTTATCTTTTATTATAAAACACATGTATTATAATACGTCAGTAGTACCATCCTCAACAAGGATAGGAATAAAATGTTTATTTTTTTGAAATTTTACAATTGATTAATTACTTGTATCTTCAGTCACTAAGTTAACCACTAAGAGAAGAAGGTGTTTTAAGAGTTTAAGGATGGGAAAATACATAAAAGTAAAATAACTTTGTAGTTTATTATTGGGATTGTCGAAATTTCCTATCGACGTCCTCACCGACCTAGTCCAAAACTCTTATAAGATCACCTGTATAACGACCATTTGTATCAAGGCAGTGATGGAAAGAACTAAACCCCACAAGGGAATTGACTGAAAGGACGAAACACTTTAATATCCAAAAATGGATTTTTCAGAAATTCGAGAATTGGTCGAAACGGTAAAAAATTTAAAGAATTAATAACCTTTATTTTTGGGAATAAAGTGTTGGTCTTTATATATCTTAGAAAGACATCGTCAATCAATATGAAAAACTATTAGGACAAATCCGAAGACCGGATAGAACGAAGATACTTTACGTTCACGCCTTACAAGATAACTTCTATTATAAGAAGGGAACCATAGACACTGTATAACCAAGGTCCTGAGGGAGGGGGGTTTAGGTGTCTACGAGCACAAGAAAGAGATTTTACAGTATCACAAATATAGCATATATTGGATAAGTGTAAAAGGACACATGAAATTTAGTAGAGATTTAATAAAGATTATTAATTATGGTCATATTTTAAATACACTGAACAACGGTTATGTACGGTTTAAGTCCAAAACGTAAAACTTTGAAAGGTCTTAAAAAATAAAGGGTTCATAAAAGTGAAGTTTCAATTAACTTAGACTCCTACGTCTTGGACACCTATACCTCCTGACTGACATGAGAACCGAAGTTCATGTCATTCAGGGGACGTATACTCTCTCAAGGTAAGACTTTCGGACAAGTATTCAGGTTAAACAAGCATTCAAGTTGTCAATCGGAACAACAACAAGTCAGTGGGTCAGGACAGGTTGAGAAACTCTGGGATGTCTTACGTCGTGTGGTTCGAAGGGACAGGAAATGGTTAAGACTTCAAACGGTCTCAAGTACAGGTAACGTAGTCATTGTGGTAGGTCGGTAGAGTAGGAGACTCGGGAGAAGAGGAAAACGGAAGTTAGAAAGGGTCGTAGTCCCTGAAAAGGTTACTCAACCACTAAACGTAGGCTACTGGTTTTATGACCTCAAAGTCGTAGTCAGGAAATTTACTCATAAGTCCCAACTATAGGGGATTCTAATTGACCAAACTAGAGGAACGACAGGTCCCATGAAACTCCTCAGAAAAGATCGTGGTGTCAAACTTCCGTAGTTAAGAAACCGTGAGACGGAAGAAATACCAGGTCGAGAGTGTGGACAGACACTGGTGACCCTTCTGTTATCGGAACTGATATGTCTGGAAACAGTCATCTCACTACAGAGACGAAAAGTTGTATGATAGATCCAAACAGTATGAAAGGACGGTTCTTCGTTAGTAGAAGACTAAATTACTGACGTCAGTGGTAGACGTCACAGAAATCTCTGGTTCGCCTCCTTTAGACAGTGATGAAGATGGAAAAGGGGAAGATAACGGATTCTTCATTACCCAGATCCACGGTGCTAGATTTAAAAAATTTGTAAAATAAAATTCGACCGAGGAAGTGAAAGGAGGAAGGGGAGTAGTTCTTCGAGAAATCAAGGAGAAATAAAAGACGGTTATCTCACGATAGTACACGTATAGACTCCAACAACTACAAAGAGGGTGGAGAGAACTAAGGTCGAATATTGAATAGGTCGGACCGTAAAAAATAGTACCCGAGTTGTATATCCAATTTGTTTGTCGTCTGTCGAGACAACATGAGGAATGAGTTAGAACTTGGTTAGTCAACTAGGTGTGTCTCAAGATTGACAACGAAAAAAAAAAAAAATTAAAATTAAAAAATAAAAAAAAAATTTAAAATTTTAGAAATTAAGAATGTACTCAAGGGTTTGTACTTGGGGGGAGGGTGGAGGGAGGGGTGTTGTAGAGAGACCCAGTAGGGGTACGTGGTCGGGGTTCGTTCGACGTGGGATGTAGTCTGTACCTGACCGCTAAGTTAAGAATGTACTGTCATATGTACAATCTTAAGAGTAAGAGGGTTTAGTAGGGTGGGAGAGGGAGAGGGAGACTCAGGTTTTCAGGCAATATGTGTAGACACAGAAAAAAGGACAGAACGTATGTCCCAGCAGTAACGGTAGAA